>JAVJGG010000043.1:3013590-3091628 GCA_035590195.1 Aviceda cuculoides
CCCGAGGCCGCAGCCCGTGCCGGCGGGCCGGGAGGCGTCCGGAGGAGAGCCCGGCCGGGGCGGGCGGCATCCGGAGGAGAGCCCGGCCGGGGTGGGAGGCGTCCGGCGGAGAGCCCGGCGGGGGCGGGAGGCGGCGGAGCGCCGGGCGTGGGCGCGTGGTTAGAGGCGAGGCAGGACGGCCGGGCAGGCGGTGCGGAGCGGAGGGTCCGGCCTGAGGCGGGCTGTGCCTCACGGGCTGCCGGCCACGGCAGTTCTCCGACTCCTTCCCGAGATCCAACTCGGAAGGAGTGTTCCAACTAGTAAATAATTGCCGTTATCGTTGCATCAGTTTAGTTTAAAGAGCTGACAAACCTCTCTAAACTCAAAGCACAATTAGTCATCAGGGTCTAGTTTTTCAGCACTGTTAAGCAATTTGTAACCCATTCCTTTTAATAGGGTTATGCATTACTTAACCGACACAGATGTCTTGGAAACTGAAACCGCTGGTTACGAAGCAGGAACCTTGTTCATTAGCTTCCATGATAGTCAAATCATCTATAAAACCAGTGTTTAATGGCCAGCCGATGAATAATCAATGTCTCACTTTTCATCTGAGTGTGAAAGCGAGAATAATCTAATACACCGTCCCCCGGTAGAATGCGAGGCCTTGGGTTCCGTTTCTATTCAGGGCTGATTTATAACCCAATGGAAACCTGATGTAAACATATGATCAATGAGTCCCATCATTGCTGATAATAACCCCCAACCGGCCCACTCCCTCATCTCAAAAGCCATCCCTTTAGGCTATTAGTTTCGTCCAGCTAATCCTCTCTACTATTTCTGCCTGCTGCTTTTACCTTGGCCATCCGTTCAGTCCAGCAGACTCAGAAGTAATTTTATACGCAGCAGAGAGCGGGTGGAATTGATTTTTCACTCAGTGCTCGGTTCCCATCTGAATAATTATCAATTTTACTGCCTCATAAAGGGAAGAGTCAAAATTTCAAATCAATTCAAAAGAGCTTCTGAGACTACAGAAACTGTGCATGAGAATAAAGGTCAAAGTTGTCAGTGACCTCGGGAGATGATGTCAGATATTAGTACACTGAGTAGTTGACATCAGAGGCACTCAATACGATATGACTAGTGCTAATGCAAATCATATTTATGCTGACTACTGGAGACCAGCCATTAATATTTAAAACAGTATGTGAAAGCCTGCATTCAAAATAAATATAACGTATTCCACAGAATCTGAAGTTAATAAAGACGGATCACCACCCAGTCATACGCTGTGAAGTGAAAGATTACTGCATATTAACAGACAAAATATTACATCAAGATCGCCGCAAATGCAGGCAAGTCCAGAGCCCAGGTTGCTCTTCTGCCCTTTACGTTCCAATACATGGCACGCACGGTACAATACTGAGCAAGCTGGTGTACCCAAGTGCTGGCTTCATTGCTAGTTTCCATGAAACCCCTATTAGGCAAGTAAAACATAAGAACCTGTAATATGACAAGGGAGTCATCATATTCTGATAATGATGTCAATAATAAACATCATTAATATTCTCACAATATGCTATATACTGCCAGGAATATATTAGTTACCATTAGTTACTTTTCAGCTTCAGTTAGAACAGTAAACGAACGACAACAATAACTGTGGTGACTGCGTGCCAGGCTTTTTTCCAAATGACCACGTACCTATTAGGGAAACGCAAAGACCACCACATCAGTCATCTGCATTTTGTTAATAACTTCCGTTTTCATTAAAAGCCTCCAGACCTGTGAAACACGTCTCCTGCAATGGCATCTTTGCAACTGCATTAAGGAATCCAGAGATTCTTGTAAACGTGCATTTTCAAATAGTTTAATGAGATTTTAAGGGAATGTGGCGCTGAGCAAATGTAGAGATACGTAGCTATGAACATCCTGATCTCCCTGTAAGGTACTTGGGCTGTGATAAACCTGACAGAGCTGGGCAGGGGAAATCTCTCCCAAGCAGTACAGCAGCCACTTCCTTTTCGGAAGCATGAGATTTAATTTCTCTATTCTATTCTATTTACCTTTATCAGAAAAAAATCCCACTGAGTCACCTATTGCAAAATAAAATATTCAAACTCGATAGCATACAGCCATTCGATTTACACATTTCATTACCAAAATGTGCGGTTCAATGCCAGAATTTCTTCTTCTTCCTCCTAAAATACTTTAGAGGGCTTTCCTTCCCATTTGTCCCATATAGAAATGTCTTGATGGTCTCACACACTTGATTTTATAAGCAAAAAAGAAACACCAAATTTTAAGATACTGTACAGCCAAGTATAGTATCTATGCTTTTCAGCATGACAAAAAATACCTTCAATCTTTGGTTGTCATGAGAACACAGCTGAAGCTACTCAGGGTTGCATACCAGCATAGGGAGGTTTGTTCTGTTACCAAACAGCCAGTGCTACCCTGGCGTTCAGAACCGCAAAAAATCAGGACAGTTCAGAAATGTCATAATATCCCACAGAAAAGACTGCTAATTCACCTGCTGTAGAATTTCTGGGTTCTGCTGCATGAAATGAAGCAATCTCTGTCCATCCTGTGAAATCTCTCTACATCTTAGAGTCTTCTTGCCTTCTTTAGCGAGGTGCTTGAAGAGGTAGGTGACAATGTAGTCTAAACTAGCGCAACAGCTGGAGGACACGATTGTATCTGTGTAAAAAATGAAAGAGTTTTGAAATGGTTTCCATAAAAGAATAATTAACGATGACATTTTATAGTACTTGGAGAGCTCAACTTTAATAATCTCTTTGACATTAGGCTAATCGATACATTGACAAGTCTATTTTTATATACACGAGTTGACTAGCTTTAAAGACTGCTTTTATTAACACACAGTGGCACTAAACCTTTGCTTTTGAGTAACTGGATAGCTCCATGTACTAAAGATCCTGTGATCTCCAGTGAACTTCATTCACAACCGTATGAATGCAGCTGCCCCTCTGCGTCCTGGAAGGTGGCGCAGGATCAGGGTTGACATTTTACTGGTATTCAGTTCACATTCAGAAGCCTCCAGATTCCTGGAAACTAAAATTCTGTTTTGATCTGCTTACCGAAAAGGCAAGGTTAAATCAAGTACAAAATCAAGTAGTTGCCCAGGTTTTTTCTCAAGCAGTATTTCACAATGTTTCTCTGCCCCAATTAGCTTACAATCAATGTCAGGCAGCAAACAACGAACAAGGGCCATTAAATGTAGTAAAAGGGTGATCGCAGAACAGCCAGTTAGTCGTTTTGCTCAACAACTAATAATTCAAGTAGCTTAAAGTAAATATGGCTGGCAACAACACAATAGCAGTCACTACCAAAGACTTCATAAATGTCCCCAAAACCGAAAGTCATGACAGCCAAGGACGGTACTGTTGAAAAGCAGAAGCAAAAGCCACTCCATATCTTTACTTACTGTTTCTATAAGTAAGGGAGATTAAAAGCTTAAACCTATTTGCAGAGTAAATACGTCTGTCTGATTTATGCAAGTTATTTTGTTGCTAGGTGTCGCCTGCTGTGCCGCTGCTGTGCAAGACAATTCCGCTCACTTCCACGCATCGGCACGAAGGTAACAGCGTTCCGGGCCCTGGTTCTCATGCACGCCCCTCTCGTCGCCCTCCCCAGAAGAGCGCTGCACCCTTCCTCCTGCCCAGCTGCTGTCTCCTCCTGGCCCGACGCCCGAGATACTGGGTGGCCCCAAGACCCGCGACATTTGCGGCTGTGCTGCCTTCCAGCTCCGCTCCCGTAACCCTGGCCCGAGCCGCACGTTGGAACGACTACCGGTTCCCCGCCGTACCAACGCCGCCCGGAGCTCCCTCTGTACAGGCAGCGCTTCCACCGGCGGGGCGCGGGGCTCAGCCCCAGCTGACACCCTCTGCGGTTTCCGAAGTCGGATCCACATGAGCGGAGCATTCGGGACTCCATCCGGGTGCCGCTGACTTCAGCTAGAACTTGTCTAGGCCTTTTATAGTTCACAGTGTTTATTTTAGATGGGCCACTGGAGTAAGGGATGTGTGGGGGTTGCAAAAGGAATTAAACTGTTAAAATGCTCATTCTGAGGGAAAAGGGATTAGAAGGATCCAATTAAGTGTACCTTGAATTCTTTAAACTATGCTAATTTGGAGGCCTGCCAACCTCGCAGTGTTCATTTAAACACATCCCTCTAGACACTGAAGTATTTTGATCTGTGTCTGTTTAACTCCTTAAGCTCTGTGCTGACACTATTAACCCTTTGCCATCTAAAACCTAATTGTACTTTGCTAAGAGTCTTTTGAAGTAAACACTGAAGAAACATTTACAGGCAAGGAAGATACAAACGGTCTCCTAAGACTCGATCTTCCAAGGCAACCAGCTGACTTAGCAGCAGGAGTGGAAAGCGATCTAACAGCTCACAGAAATGAGCTGGAGCATCTCGACCCTGTCCCCACCGGACCAGCGAGCTTCCTCGGACTGACTTCAACAGGGCAGGATGTTAAGACACACTGCCAGAACAAAGCTGAGTTCAAAGTTGTGAGTCTTGCCAAAGTCAAGACCGCAGAATCTGGCACTCATCGTGTTCTCAACCAAGAGTCCTGCATATAAACTAGAAATGCAATTCATGATGGAATTGAATCACCATCAATAACAAGTGAGAGATTTGAAAATACATATTTCATAGGAGGGCTCTGCTGTATTTCTAAACCAGTGCTTAACTCTATTTCTTTTTAAATTGAATAATACAAAGTAAATCAGTATCATCAGTTTACAAAACAGCAGTAGTTCTAAACATGCTGATACTGTACAAGTAGATATTTTACATTCGACAGTAAGTGATTTCAGCAGGACAGCAGACAGGTCTATACTATCATTTGCTCATGAGAATCTGATATGAGTGTTAAGAGCTACTTAAATTTGCCCATAACTATATATCAAATATGCTTCCCTATGCTCATTTTTCCTTTTGATTGCAAGGATATAACAGACAGGGAGCATCAAGCAAACTCCCTTGAATGACTCTTCTGGGCATGTGGAACCTTGTGCTGGAGCAGAATAGTGTTCTCACTAAATCTTTGCGAGACAAGCCAGCCAACCCAGTAAATAGAACAAATAAGAGCAACAAGGAGCTACCAGTTCTGGGCTATGGACAGAAGAAACGGGCGAAGAAGACAGAATAAATATAGAATTATAAAAGAAGCTGAGATCTAAGCTTGGGATCATCAGGAAAAATGCAGTCAAACCACGTTGCTCGCTTCTGGCCAACTCAGCCCTATCGCCTGTGAACTAATCATTTGGATCACGAAGCAAGCAGGCCGTGGTTACAGAAAATGCCAAAACCAGCTCCATGTGTGCCAACATGGATCCAGGAACAGTTCAGCAGTTTCATCAAACAAAACTGAGCTCTCTGGACTTGATGACGAGGTAGGTGCTGGTGGTGGGCAGGGGACAAGGATGACGACTCTGGCACCAGTCACCATCACATTCAACTAGCTCTTCTGGTTTCTTCTTTGCCAGTATGCTTTCATTTCATGTTTTGGGGGGTAATCTTACAGGCACTTTTTTATTATCTGTGTGTTTTTGCCTTAGGTAGGCAATTCCAATCAGCCATTAGCTCACGTAACTGGAAGTTGAGCATGTATGTTAGAATGGGTTATATTATTTTAAAAAAGCGAACAAAACCCCCAAACAACTTGAGGATGCCATTGGTCTCAACAACATGACAACAGCATGCTGAAGGGGAATTATTTTTCGACAGTTTAATGACATTGCTGAATCTCTGCATATCAAAAGATTCTGTTTTGGTTTTCACGTAAAGGCAAAGAAAGGGAGTTAAGTGGCATTTTCCCTGTCCATCAATTGCTTACAGTTCAATACTGGCATTATTTGCCTTTGAGACTAAACCTGGAAAGTAAATGGATTTAGCAATTTAACATCTAAATTAGGCAGCAAGACAGAAAAAATGTTTTACTTTTTCCTCAATGAATAGCATACTATACTATTAATCACACGAGAATTAGAAAAGCGTTGCAGAGATTAGTGACAACATGCCAGGCAGACTACATTAAAAGGCTCTGATCCACTGAGTCAGCTGAGAAAAAGCCAGGTAAACACTTTAGAAGAGAACTATTGGAGTGTTTATCCTCGCAATAAAAGCTTAGATGAGGGCTTCCATTATAGCTGATTTACAGCTAGGCGCTTCAGAAGGAATACATATTCTTTCACAGTGTTTATAAAGCGTGGAATCAAGCAAGGTATTTACTCAGCAACAGAATGAACACTCCTCAGAAATAAGGATTTGGGGAATGTTTATCCTACAGCTGACAACAATGAGAGTCTCAAAGGTTTCACATACGTAAAGGGAATAGAGAAAAAAGTCAGATACTTTTTTGCTGTGGAAGAGAAGTGATCTCCTGGTATTTAATTTTTAAAATAAAAAGACAGCTATTTCATTTTTATAAACATTTCTGAAAATGACTTGTATGTTCTAATCAGTTTAAAACACAATTCCCCCTCAGATGGCTTATAGCCCTGAGCCCTACTATTCTAGGATGTTCTTGTGGCACTGATATAATTCAGTGAAAAAGGCAATGCTTGGATCTACTTACCCATTTTCCAAGGGTGGAAGGATGTATGTGACTAAGTAACACATAAGAAATAAATTTGTATTTCACTGTCTGACAACTGGTAATGTCCCAAATCCCCAAATTTTAAAAGGGATAAAACATTTTAAAGGATGACTCTGGTAAGAAAACGCAGTGACAGGTAATTAACTCTTGAGGTGATTAAAAATAAATAAATTAACAATAAGAGCAATAAACTGACCAAAGAGTAGTTCATCTGGACATGTCATTATAAGAGTACTGAAAATTATTCAGTTCACTACAAAAATAAAACTTCTTGAACACAAATGAGGAATTTAATGGCTGACGTCAATATAAATTCTTGATACGTGCAGTATTAAGAAACATGATATTAAGGAAAAATAATCACTTTATCACTTCAACATGAAAGGTAAAAAAGCAGCATTTTTCAGCTGACTAATCATGGAAAGTAATGCGCAAGAGACATGCACAAAGATTAGGGGCTGCACAGGCAGATTTGGACGGAATCAAAAATTGTTTGGAAAGCTAGAGAATACAAGTGGAAAATGTAGGGAAAATACCAGTAGGATCCTAAAGGTGGTGGCAGAAACAAAATGGGATCCTCCATTCCAACCTCCTGCCCAAAAGAGGGTCAGACAGGTTCCTCAGGACCTTGTGCAGTATCTGGGAACATCTCCAGGGACGGAGATACCACATCCTCTCTGGGCAACGTGAAACAGCCAAGTCTTACTGACAGACAGATTTGGCAAGTCTCAAAGACAGAAAAACTACTTGAGTTTGGAGGAATCGGAGTAAAAGAAAAAAACTGAACATTAAAGTGAGCATGATAGCTTTTGATGGACTGCATCAAGACTTCGGTGAAGTCAGGAGAAGTTAAAAATTCCTACACACTTTTTTTTAGTCTTGCATGTTTTTATTTATTTTAGGACATTAAGAAGAACTGAAGGAGAGCATTGGCTAAGCAAATCTATGGTTTATGAAACGTGAAAAAAAGTGAGCTGTTAAAATTTTTGTTGATACTTTTCCTCAGTAGAATATCAGGAATTCCACCAAATAAAAGTTTCCTAAGAAAACATCTATGCTCCTAAGAAATTAATAATTCTTCACAATTAAACTCCTAGGTAAGTCAAACCACAAAAGTATAAAGCTATAATTGGAAATACATACTTTTCTTACTCCTCCTCCCTGCCTGGAGTGAGAGAACAACACTTTTTGAGAGGAGAAAATAAACGTAACACCTGAAAGCTGAAGCTTATATATAGCATTTACATTTTCTTCTCCCTCTTTTACATGAATTAAGATTGGGTTTCAAAGAGATGGTTAAAGAAAACTTGGTATGCTAGTGAATTATCAAAATGAATATAACCAGTATCTCAAATGGAAGAGATGCAATGTGGAGTGATAACAGAGAAGAGGGCTCGCTAAACTGGTAGCTGTCAGCCAAGCTGCCGTTCAGTACCATACGTCCGTTTGCAAACGATCAACAGGCAGACAGACTCCCAGCAGAACCAGCCTATAGGCAGGAACTGCCGCGCCATCATTACAGGTGACAAAGCACTCAAAATATCGGGGAGAAGATGGATTTCAGCACTATATAATAAAATGACCCGAATACTTCTTTACTACTGTTGCTTAGCTATTCACTACCCATTTTCTCTCTAAGAGTGGTTCCCCTCTTGCAGCAAAAACTGCTGAATGTGTTTAACATAGCAAATGCTTTGTGAGTCTCGGTGCATTCACGCATTCCTGTGGGGCTTGACTGACACTTGGCGGTAATGAGAAACACCAGCTATTACAGAGTAACATCGAGACACACTAACATTATACGTTCCTATTTTTTGTTCCTTAATAACCACCCTAATCAATAAATATGACCGTAAGGTTTTGAACAGCTTCTCAGTCACAAACTACATAAATGCATGGTATTCCTAGGTGATCAGAGTGTAACTGCGTGATTTATTTTTTCTTCCCCCAAATGCTCAGTCTCCTTCTCCATATTCCAAATGACTTGAGGCTACCAACCCTCCACGCTTCCCCCCTGCCCAAACCCCAAATGTTTGGACAGTCATCTGGTTAAAAAGCATAAATTAAACCGTGGAAGAGAATGAAATGAACTGCAATCAGACTGCTGTATTTTTATTGTTAATCCAAGTCTGCTTCTATTGCACTGATTCTCCTCTATTCAGGAAGTACTGAATAACTAGTTTCTTTCTTCCATGGATAAAGATACCTTTAAATTTCTCAAATCATATCACAGCTGTGCAGAACAAGCATTATTTATACAACAGCTATGTTGATCAAATAAAAACAAAACCCCACAGATTCCTGTACACATATTAATACATTTTAGTTCTGAATAACAAATGCTTGAATTTTCAGTACAATCCTAGCGGAAGCACATTAATAATTTTAAGAATTCTGGCTTGTAAGAAAAGACAATTTAAAAATAGTATCTGCAAAAACCTACAGGTTAGATGTTTAAAAGAACTTATCTCCATTAACTGAAATGGTCACATTCTTAAAACGTTCAAAAGCCAGCATCTTCCACTGTCTCTTGATATTAATTTTTTTTTTAAGATACAAATGAATGTGCTTCTTTGAAAATCCTAGATGGCTAAATACTTGAATTCTTTCTTTAGCCGAGTATAAGTAATTCTTACCTACTGCAGTAAGTCCTTCAGATATTGAGGTAAGAATATAGATTAGGACGCGAGGTTCTAAACTGGTAATGAAACTCATATGATCTTGGGTCAGACACTCCAAAAGCGGGTAGTAAGACTGGCTTAGTTTTCGATATTGCTGAAAAAAAGAGTACACATTCATAGAAAGTATAGATATTACCATTGACTACTATTAACAACATTAACAGATGATAGAAGAATGATCTTACAGTTTCTAATTTAGCCATTAAATCAGAGTATTTGTAGAGGCAAAATATTTTCTCATCTTCAGCAGATTTCAACTTTTCAACTTTACCATAGGATATAAACTCGCTATTAGTTTAAAATGAGCTCAGGATAATACAATAATGCTATCATGTTTTGACATTCTACACAGCTATCAGTCTAGTAAAAGCAGTATAGCATTCTGTCCAGGGTGTCAGTTTGACAGGATTTCGGCCCATGTCTTACCTTCTGCAGGAAATCTGCCTAAAATTTAGCACAGATTTCCCCAAATCATCTCAGAGATGGACTTTTTTTTTGTGCTTAGATGGGGTCCTGTGACAGGCTCTGCAAGGCAAAGGCACTTGCTTGAACCCATTAGCCCAATCAGCATCTTACTCTTAAGGACTCCTATTTAGGGCATTTATTGTTGGATGGCTAGGAATGTGCCAAATATGCACACTTTACTATACAACCAATACACCAATTTTAATTGAGAGCAACTTTTCACTTCCAAGGACTTTCTTTTTGTGGCAAGCATAAATCTGGGTATTAACTATACTTAACTATCCCAAATTTGTCCCTTCCTGCAAGAAGATGACAGTTCCGAACTGAAGTGTCATGAAGAAAATGTCACAGTTCAAATTTAGGCTGGGATTGTGCAAGATCTGTTGCTTTTCCACAGAGAAGTGGGAACACGGTACCCTTTAAAATCAAAGTTTTAAATATTATGGGGAATACACAGCGACAATTTACAGATTGAAACTAATTGCAGAGTGGCTGAATACGTGAGAAAGTTTTACAGTGCGTGCAGGCAACCTAAATGGGTTTGCAAGTATAGAAAGGAAAATAAATTTGCATTTCTCTCTTTTACGAGAAGCCTAGTGAAAATTCTGGAAAAGCTCCCATTTCACATGGCAGTTCAGTCATACCTGTATTTTAGATGTCACTATATAAATAAATTCAAGCAATTGAACTGAAAACTGCATTTGAGCTGTTCTAGATCCCTCTGTCTCATTATAACAATACAAAGCCTGTGGTGGTGTTATTTCATATTTCACGTAAAGACTCCCAAGATGAGTAATTGCTTACTAGCAAGTCACTGTGGGATACTGAAAGCAGCATTTTGACAAAGGCCTGAAGTACATTGTCAAAGTGGTTGTCCCCGTACAACTTGAAGACGCCAAAGCTGACATAATTTCCACATAAGGCAGATTTGAGTGCAGAGTAACAGATGGAAATGCCCTTGAGTTTCAACGGATAAACCTGATCTTTTGACAAAGTCCCAAGAGAGAGGATCTGATTACCTGTTTTCATAAAAAGAAAGAAAGAAAGAAAGAAACTTACATAAGCAGCTGCAAATCTAAAATATTTTGATGGCACTATCTAAATTTTTTTTATTTTCATTATTATTTGGAAGAAAAATTGTTTCTGCATTTGATGAAAAAGATCTGTTAAGTAGGCATGACTAGATCTTAAAAGCCACAAAGGAATTAGTATGCAAAATTTAAAATATAAGCTATGGAATTCCCATCATTGACGTACAGCCAGACCATGACTGGGTCTAGCAGCATGAATTCCTTAACCTGAACAGAGTTGCAACACATGGTTTTATAGTTTCTCATGCTGCAGCAAAGCCTGGTTTTGATCCATTACCATGACGGTCTCTGGGGATGGCTGCTGATGTATATACACACTAAATATATCCCTCAGAAAACAAATATGTCCATTACGAAAGCCTCTATTTTACCAGTCACAGATGGGAATGACTTTTTAATTAAACTCCATGTTTCTAATGTAAAAAGAACAGCTAACGGTAAATATTTGCTGTTGCTATTAACAGGCAATAGTGACTTTTGGATCCACTGTGTAGCGGCACAGTAGATCCCGCTGCAATCCTCTGTACAAATCTAATTATTCACAAGGCCTCGTTACCAAGTTTTCTAATTAATCCTCATCTTCACAGCACCCCGTAGTTACTTTGTCTTCATGACAATTCTTTTTTTAACCTGAAGTAATTAATGAAGGTGAGCTAAAACAGTAGAATGAACACGGCAAAGATTAAGTACTCCAGTTCTACCATGAAGTAGCCTTACTAGGCTGACCCCACCTGATCCTGACCTTGACAAGCTCGGCCTGCACAAAACCCAAGTGCCAGGTCTTCGCTTCGTTATTCCTCATCATTCTAGGTAATTTTAACTACAGGAAAATAACACAAACCTGTACATTTTTTAAAGTATTCCTAGAAATAAAAGCACAATAGTCTACAGATCAGATGCTGGGCTTGTCTGCTTCCAGTGTCTAACCCGGCCGTCGTGGCTATGATGACAACCTGGATCAAGGAGCACTGAGCGAACTGGACATTAACTAGTCACAATTCCAAACACTGCCAGTTGAGAGAGGTAGTTATGAAACTCCATCTTGCTTTTATAACAGGCAATTAAAAAATGCCCCTAAAAATTTGCCTGAGATGACAGAGATCTCACAGACTGCGTAGTACTGTATAATTGAGGCCTAATATTAAACTGGGCCTGTCTGTACACAGCTCTCCTTTCTACCCACCCAAACTTCCACCTGCAAATCACATAACCTGCCTTGTTTTAATTCTTTCTCTTAATGCTACTGATTACTGACAATGAGGAATTTACATCATATAATTAGAAAAATGAGGGGGGAAACCTTGTTTCTAAACACCCAACACATCAAAGTATAACGCACTTGGTATCATTTGACGCAAAGAAGAAAAGGCATAAGTTACTGTTTCAAACATTGATGTTGTACTTGTCTTGAACTGGTGAACAAGGCAAGTTATCCATTAGGTTGTAAAGGAAAAGCAGATTTACAAAAAAAGACTGGGAGTACAATCAGGGATTGCTTAGGAGAAGTAACTGGGGTCTGTAAGAAGCTGGAATGGCATCACTAGAATTATGGAAGAGAGGAGAAGAATCAAATATTTATATGGGAAAGATGGTCACTTAGAATTAAAATCAAGCCCTCTTAATTAAAAAAATATTTTTATGAATGAAAATACAGAATGGTTTTGATACTGTAAATGGTCATATGAGCACCTCTACTAGCCCAAACGCTGTAGTCATGAACACAGCGTAACTGGAGAAGAGGGTACAAATCCAGTGACTGCTACTGCATAGAAATTAATTCCAAATGGTGTTAAATTTCTGTTATACTAAAAATGACCATTATCCAAAAGATCCTCTTTGAAAAGTAAAACATAGCAGAAAATGTCTTCTAGCGTACTGGGTATTCATTTACTGTAATACTTTACATTACAGAGAAATTGCTTTTACATACAATTAAAGATAAACTCCATCTAGCTTCCTACGGTGCCCCATTTAAGATATCCCAGCCAGGTCTTTTTAACTAGCATTAATCTTTTTGACAAGACCTAGTCTAGTTACTGAGAAGATCAGTGAATTTCAAATTCTGTGAATAAAATACAAAATTCTGTCTGTGAGGTAAAGTGGGAAGGTGCACACTGTTTTTGAAAGCCACTCTGTAAGCAGCGTACAATTCTTAGGGCAAAACCAAGACAGAACGTTAAGTGTGCTGTAAACTAACCTTATCTGATCTTCTCCACTATTAAATTCTCTGCTGAAAACCTCTACTTTAATAACACAAATATATATATGGCTTCAGAAATAAGCAAAGACAAAGTTTTGGATCCAAGGAAGTAACAGCCTTGAGTTTATAGCTGAGCTGTCCAAGCACGACATCGTGCCGTCCTAGGTCCTTGAAGTACTCGGTGTAATATGCAACAACAGATGGAAAGAGCTTAGTAGTTGTCAACAAGGCAATTATGTACTTAATATGGAAATTAATTGGAAGTCAATGGAAAAACTGGATGACGAGGAAAGAAGTTGGAAAAACCCTAGGAATCCCTTCGCCCGAGAACATGAATTCTAGGAGGTATCCACTAGTGCTGATCTTCTATCATTTTTATTACTTCACCAAAACAATCACCCTATAATTAGAACTTTAAATCCACCGATCAACACAAAGCATTCGATATAGGAAGGCACGACCCCTGCTCCCTCACCCGCCTCAGCCGGGGGCAGCCACGGCAGAGGAGGAATTCGGTGCCTATCCCTTCCCGCGGAAACACCGAGAATTTGGGTCTAGCGCAAGATTAAAAGCTGCTTTTTGCAAGCGGACAGAGTCCACGGAGAACTGTTCCGCGTTCATGGACTCATTTTAAAAGGGCCTAAGAGTGGGAACAGCTGATTTCAAATTAGCAGCAGAGGTGAGAGACCCCGCGGTGCCCGTTACCGGCGGCCCAAGCCATCAGCCCATGGTTCGAGGGATGCCGTGCTAGAACAAGGACTAGTGTTTTCCATTAGTTATTGAAAAAAATATGAAGTATGGTGCTATGCCTGACTAGATAAAAAAAGAATGATCTACTTCTAACATTTAGCAGGAGCTTCAGGGGAATATTTTTACACACTATGGATACTACTGAACATAAACTAATTTACTGAGGTACTTGGAATCGGGTCAAGAACAACTCTTCAGCTGCTGAGGTAATGCTTACATTTATAATCCCTGTGGTGGAGGACCAAAATACAATTTTATAAACTCCTATTGTTAAAAGAAACAATTTAAAGAAATTAAATCAACAGAAAAGTGACCTTTGACATGCTCAATTTAAAAATTGTGTTTGAAATTCATAGCTCCTGTCAAAATGAAAACTCTGTAAAGACTAATCAGTGACATTTCAGTGTTACTACTGAGTTAAAAATCAAATGAAAAAAAATCCAACTTGCACCAATTTCTTCTTAATGTGGGAGAAATTGTATGACACAATCTTAAAATACACTGACTTTCAAAATTCTCAGTAACTTCCTTTAATACAAGTTTTCGCCCTGCATTTGACAGCAACGTCACTTACAAAAATTATAAACCCTCCGAGCCTCAGAGGTGACACAAAATTCTGACAGGAATAAGAAAAAGATCTTTAAAGATATTGGGTGAAACTGCTAGATAGGAGGTAAGGGCCTGCATTTGGCTGACGATTGAAACATTTAATTACTGAAAAACTCCTTAGTACATAAACAAAGGAGCTGGAAGAAAAAAGCGTGTGTATGCAGAGGGGGAATACAAAGCCAGCAGAACACCGACCTGGGATGCTCCGACCGAAGATACCATCACCCCGCCCCAGAATCCCACAGGCAATATGCGGCAGAGCTCATTCCCTCACTCCCTCCTGGATGCGGGAGCATGTCAGGACAGGCAGCTTCCCTTTCAGTTCTCCTCCTTAATTGCTTTTACAGTAGGAGCTATAATACAAAAATGATTTCCTTATGGCTGAGTTTCATTTAAGCAGGGCTTGTTCCAGATTTCAGTCCAATAAGCGTGATGTATAATAATACAACTAAATCATGTTTTAACACGTGTGAATTAGATGAAGATAAAAAAAAAAAAAGACTCTGGTGAGATTAAACAAAGGTTGTGAAAATTTATCACATTTATAGAGAAAGAGTGTTTTTTGCCTTTTCCCCTTTCCTATTTTTATTATTCACCACTGCCCCATAAAGATGGTTTTGAATGTACGCTTTCCAGGCATTCAGAATGCTAGGGCAGCATAAAGAAGTGGCCATATATACAAAACAAAAAGGAAACCATGAATCGAAGATGAGCGTGAGCCTCAAAATCTCATTTTTTAGAGCTTACACAACAACAAAACATGCATAAACCCCCTCAAATCAGCACAACGAGCATGCATAGCGCCAAGATAAATTTTCCAAAAGAAAGTGATGATGAAATCGGAGTCGGTAATGAAGAGCAGGATATTGTGGAACAACTATCAGAGAAGAGAGGAGAGCAGACCAACGGCCACCGAGACCAGCGAGCGCTCCACTCTGAAGCTAAGCTGCTGGTCAGAAATACCCGTTATGCAGCAAGAACCAGTTTAACCCAAATTCCGAAGAAGAACTGTTATCTTAGGAAGTTGCTGGCACTGAATGGATCACCACACTAAGTTTTGAAATACATGTTCTGGAAGCAATTTAAAGCTCATTAGAAATAATTGTGTCTGGCTACTGGAAAATGTGGTAAAATTTAATCCACATCCAAATGCTACCTGGGCTGTGAGAACAGGAAATTGTTTTGTGCTACTGTGGCTAACCTCACTGCTGACCTTGAGCAGTAACCGCTACAACAGCTGAAAGCTGAAGCAAAATTAAAAACTTACATCAAAGTATATCATGACAGAATGTAGATAAATAAAAACAGCATATTGAAAATATTATTTTTAGGTCAGTCTCCTATAATGAAAGGGAAGAGGTTTACTAAAATGTAAAGAAACTACAAAACTAAAATAGATGGTCCCAAGATGCACTGAAACATCATTCCTATACAACGGGGAGTTCAAAAACACATAGTAAGGAGACTTGTACATATAGAATTAAAAGTGAAATATATTGGGGATGAAGAATGGCGGACTATACTATTCCAACTCGTTTCAATTTTCTCCTCTCAGTTGTTTATTTTAAATCACTCTATCGGACTGGCTCTAGCCATAATGGACAAGACACAACACCCCGTGCCAAGCAGCTGCAGAGTCCTAACAAGGATAATTGACTAAGTGCTTTTTGCATCCTACGCCAGGCTTTACATCTTCTGAATATATAGCATTTGTAAAGACATCTTAGAATTGTCTTCAGCCCTGTATCAGTATCAGTGATAAATGAGAAGGACAGGACACTAGTACTACCCTAATCGCAAAGCTGGATCTGTTAAGCAGAATTAAACACTTGCTGAGATACTTTCAAAACTACAAAGAACTCAAATTTTATTCACTGACAACTGAAGATGCCTAGCGTATCTTAAAAACAGGCATTTTGGATTTTTTCTGCTTTGGACTCAAACATATGAAATCTCTATATGCCAGTCTAGAAAGGAAAAGAGTATATGCTTTAGCCTAGATAAGAGATTTCAGCATACTCATTCCATACTCACAAGCATTCACATACATTCACACCCCAGAAACACAGTTCCACCCTTTTCTTCCCCCTTTTATTTTTAGGCCAAGCACAGATCTTACAGTACACTTAGATAGTAAACGGAGGTACCGCACAGACATAAATGGACATCACAGACTTTGGTAAAATCGAAGATGGAAAGAAAGCGACGTGCTAGGTTACCAGATGTTTGTTTCAAAGTTATTCCATCTAAATGACAGTACAGGGTTTACACAAAACAAGTCCACATATAAATTCTAGATGATTTTCATCACCTGAAGGCCATGTTTGCAAAGGATCTGTGTGTTATCCAAAACTGCCTTGATCAGTGTAGTCCAGACATAGGAAAAAAGTCAACATTATGTCGATCACCACCAGTGCACTGTGCTCTGATACTGGTGAAAAGATTCACCTGATGCCACCTCCCTTCAGTTACTAATTCCTTGTCTAAGTGTTGACAAGACAGAGGTGTATTTCAGATCACATTTTTACAGCAAGAAGACTCCCAGTGGACCTAAGTCACAACAGGAAATTTTTGTGTTTAATTTGGCGCAGGTGAAATTTCCGAAAATAATACTTGCATTGGCATTTTCTGTATATTGTTACATGTGAGAGAAGAAAGAAAAAACCCTGTTCTACAACAAATTTAAATTTCGCTTCCCAATGGAAGTACAATACAACTAAGCCGTATTTCCATTTATTGTTGGCATAGTATGTTCTTCTCAGCAAGAGAAGCAACCCGCCGAGGCTGCGGGAGAGGGACCAGGGAGGAGCGGGGAAGGTAACACGCAGAGCTGGAAGCTGGTGTTCCAACAGGGATTGCCAGGAGGAGCAAAGACAAGCAGGTCTCCAGGTGATGGAAAGAGGAACTTCTCAGGGATGAGAGGGGGCTGGGCCGTTCACGGCAACCCCATCGCTCAGCGGATTCACGGAACGTGAGACTGAAGAGCAGGATCTTCCCGCAAGGACAGCGTGATGACAGAAAGAGAGGTTTGCTTCTATTCCCCCCCGCCCCGTCTCATGTCATCGCTTCGTGTTTCTCTCAGTTTAAAAAGGCAATTATTATAGTATAGATTGCAATCAAATCTACCTCGAGTTTCAAGTGTCTTTTTGATCAACTTTGAGGAGCTTACCATAAACGGCAGGCGTATACAAGAGAGTTGGCTGACTTGGTAAGATAAATGAGCATATACTGTCTGTTGTCATCTCTTGACATTTACTGTGTGTCTTTTCTTCTCTAATGCCTCAGCCATAAAATCATGCTGAATGTGAGGATCTCAGCTATTTTCAGAATTTTAAGCTACTTGCTGTAATGGTACAGCAGAAAACGTGAAAGCTGAACCCAAGGATTAGAAGGCATGGACGTATTCATTCTCTTCACTGAATCACACAGTTTTTCAGCATGAGGGGCTGGAAACATTCCTCAAGAACACCAAAGTGAATTTTATGATCATCACTTGGTTTATTTGCTTATTTTCCCCTAGATGTCTGCCAAGATTACAAATGCTTAAAAGACAAATACACTTAAAAAAAAGTCGTAGAGTATTATGGATTCGAGTTTTCCTTAAAAGCACAATTATTAAGATTTTCAGGAAGGCATTTGAAATTAATGCAAAATCCCCTGATATCAATATTTTTATAGGAATTTGCATGTTCAAAAGATCACACATAACTAAAGGAATGAATTCTTATAACACATTTCCAGAAGAGTTATATCTTTGTACACTGGAAAGGAAATCTCACAAACTAGCAACAGGCAATAAAAGCTAAAAATGTTAACAGCAATTATTCAAAGCTGATTAATTGTAGTATCTTGAAATACTTGTAGTGGGCAGTAAAGCCTTCCCAGAGCGTAAGGCAGCGGCCACTTCAGAAATCGCTGCAGCGCTGTGAAATCGCACTAATCCAGGACGTTTATCACCGCGCCCCCAGCTGAGCCTCGGTGACGGCCAGGTCTGCACCAGTGCAGAGCCAGCTGGATTATCTGAAATCTCTGCTCTAAGGGGCCAGTTCAGCTGACCGCACTGGGAGGACTTTCATATCGAGTTTGCAATGAGTCCGGGCCCAGAATAAATATTGCCGATCACTCACAGGAAAGAAAACCTAAACGCTTCCCCTAAATGTCACACCTAAGTCGTGGAAAGACCACTGGTGGGACCCCTTCAGACACGGATGATGAGATGAATGTGTTTTAAAAGCAAAATGAAAAAAACCCACATAGATATATTGAGTGGAAGCTTTCCCACTTCTATGTCTTTCCTCCACTTTCAGCTGATAGGTCATTTTCACTGTTTCCTTTGGAGGACGTTAAGAATAGTTCTCCTCTTAAACCTGTGTTGAGTACAGTGTCATCCTTCCACAGGAAAACAATTCCGAAAGACAGGGAAGAGGAGCATGAGAGAAAGCTCTTACAGTCCTTTCGCTCCTTTCTGTGGCACACATCTCCAGAGAGATGCCACGGACCCCTAAGTATCTTTCACAGAATTTAACAAAGAGGGCGACAGGGGTTTGGACACAGGCTTCAGCAGGCTCTAAGGCTCCACTGCTCAGTTTTAAATCTTCAATCTGCACCGTCCTGAAATTTTCTTTTATGCTGCATAATTAAATTCTAGCAGGAGCCAGAAAACGTCTGGTCCTTATGTGCAAGAGCTACCAATACTTTAGGGCTGAGGATTTTATGAACTCCACATACACAACATAAAAGCTGCAACTGAAAGCAAAAGGTTTCTTTACGAAGTGTTTTTTAGGCGTGCATTAGGAATGAAGCAGGTTGAAACCAACTAGTGTGGTTTACTCAGCAAGGTGTAGAAACTTGATGCCAACGACTGAGACAAATGGATGCCCAATAATACGATATGTTTTTCATAAGTGCAGAAAGGATGGTAAAGGCTGGTTGAAAAAAAAAATTAAAAAGGAAAATGTAACTGCAGTGGGTTCAGGCACCATAAGACAACAAGGGTTGAAGCGTTATCATGACTACACTTGATTTTTTTTTTTTTTTAAATCATCAAAAGAAAGCTTACAGCAATTAAGTACAAAGGCTAACAGAAATTGAGTAATAAAATCTAAAAGTTTATCTTTCCATACATGGAAAACCTTATTTTTATTTTGCTTAACAGTTCTAACAAATTTACTTAAGAACATAGCTAAAAAATATGCTTGCTTACTATATGGCATATTTGAAAAGGAGACAGAAAAATGGTTTTTGCAAAGAGTGCAAGTTACTTGGGTATGATTTTTTCTGTCATAAATAAATGCTTTATGCATTCTGCATATACTGTTTCCATGCCCTACAGATCAAATGCAAAATTACAGTTGAAGTTTTTTACACAGGCAGCCGTGTACACACAGTTTCCAGACCCCCAAAGCAACCTGAAAGCAGTAAAAGCAAATTTGATGCACCGATCTTTTTTCTTTAAAAGAAACAGGACGTTTATGGCTCTTCCTGTTTACACAAACTACAAACAAGTTTGCTCTACAGAAACTTGGTAATTTCCTTTCAAAATATTTAGAAAGCAAAATTGTAAGCTACAAAGTTAGTTGGAGTGTCATATATACTGCCGGTGTCAAAGACCTGTTGCACTGCATGCATGAGTGGGAGTAGTAAAATGGAGCAACTGACTATAGACACTTTTAACAGGGCTCTAGGGTAAAGCTGTTATGGTCCTATTACGTTTTGGAACTGCTGGAATATAATTTGAATACATAAAATCAACCCAGACCCATCATTCAGTAGCCTGGCTCGAACACCTCCCGAGTCCTCGTATCTTCGCTGCGATACACTTACAGCCGCTGGAAGGCAGGCGTTCAAGATAAAACAGCGACACGCCAACGAACGAACCCCCACCTATGCCAGCAGCCGCGCTCCAGAGGTCTGCCGCGCGAGCTCCGCGCTTCGCAACGGGGCGACACTTGGCTGCGGCACATTACAGCCCTGCTACGTACGCCCCAAATCCACCCGCGCTCAGCAAGACGGACGGCGTTTTATATCACAAGACAGGCAAAGAATTACACTGCAGAGGAAACATTGAGGAGTACCTACCGTACGTACAGATCATTTTACTGGCTTCTCTGAAGAGAAGAATTCCATTTGGAGATGATACGTCAAAATTTAAACGTTGCGATCTAAAAAATAACAGCAAAAAATATTCAGATGGTCATCGAAGCAGAAAAGTGCAATGGATTCATTCCTAAAACAAAAAAAATATTTGCTGATTACAAAGTACAATTATTTGACAAACTAATTCTAGCTTTCAGTCCAATGATATGCACTCGAGTTATCTCCACGCGTTGCCAGAGAAACAAACCTATGACAAAAGACAAAACAATTTAACCAGAAAACGTGACCACACAACACACACAGAGCTTTCCGTGACGGATGAATGTCTTCCGTCCATACTCAGTTCAGAAGAATGCTACAAAGGTTCCGTAACCCAAGCAGTTGGGCTAACTTCTACCCTCCTCCTGCACCTCTATAGCTTTTAAAAATAAACTAATGCCCACTGGTTATTCTGTTACAAAAAATCTGTGGCAATCACAAGGCAGTTCTCCGAGCATAAATTGTAACCCACGCTTTTTATGAGCATTCAGACCTGAAGAAGACTGCACCATGTCATCCTCCCTGATGCACATGGATTACCAAAGCCAACAAGAACCACTTTGCTCCCAGTCTGGAGACCCAACAGTCCTCGCCAAAGCCCCTGGCGCATCCTTCTAATCTGTCCTTGTGATAAAGAAGCCTAAGTCCTAGTTTAAGCCTAAGTGAAAACCGTTAAGTACTTAAAAGTTAATTCTGAATACAGGTCTTAAGCTTCTAACTAACTTCAGCAAAACTTACCCTTAGTGTTTATTTGGGCTGAAAGGGAAAGGAGTCACCACTGAGTGATGTAAACCCGAGCATCCCCTGGCTGACCTACGTGCTAGGGATCCACTTTTGGTCAAACGTGCAGTCCTCGTATCGCCCCTATCACAGAGACAGCAGGAGGTATCTTTCTTTGCTGCAAGTCCCATTTTTTTTGTCTGAGTCCCCGTTTGCAGGGTCCTTTGCTGCAAACTCTGGAGTAAAACTGGGTGTTTATATATGAATAAATTGTGTCTTGTGTAAAACATTTGTGTACTCCATACACACAAAATGATAATGGCTGGCAGAGACAAACCCCCCAAACCAGCAGATCATCTCAATATCAGAATGGCATAATGCACAATCTGAGACTCTGTAACATATTTTAACCATGTCGAAGTATATTGTATAATGCATTCTAACCTGTAAAAGTTAATGCAGTACACAAGTCGTGAAAAAACACCATCCCAGATGATGTTTTCTAAAGGGAACAAGGCAGGTTTTCTGAATAGCAATAGGTAGAAGAATAACATGAATATGGAAAGTAGCTTGAAGAGCTGCCTTTTGCATAAGATTTATTGTTCCAGTTCCTCTTTGCTTTTGTTTACTGTTATTAGAGTTCGGTGTTTACGCTTTAACAATCTTCTCTTTCAGTTTCAGCACTATTAGCGTATACTGCCTGTGCATTACATCATGAATAAAAATAGGTTAAACTTTTCCAGCAACTTATTACACTACTACCAGCATAGAAGACATAATTAGCTGACACAAACCAAAGAGGGAGTTGTAGGTCACGGCAAGCAAGTCACCACAAACAAGAAACAGGGAACTCTGCCTCAAGGCTTGCGTAGCCGTTCAGGAATTACATGCACATCATACACACTAGCGTTTGACTGGGAGCCAGGTCTGAACTTTAAGGCACCATTTTCCTGTCACTAGGTTAAACTAAATATTTTTTTTCAAATTTCAACTTTTTTCCTTGTAAGTTTGATTTGCAAGGCAAAATGAGAAATGATGAGAACACATACTTCTTTGCTGAAAACTCTAATTACTTGGTCATGAAGATACCCAGCACAGAGACTTTCACTATCAATTTTTCATTTAAAAATCTTTTTTTTCCTTTGGGCAATACACTAAATATTTCCAAGTGTAATGATAATTTCCCCAAATAAATTGTTCTGTTACTTGTGGTAAACCAGGAATTTCATTCTAACTGCAATGTCAAGTATTGAAATCACCTCCCAGAACCATGCTGAGGCCTCTTTGGCTAGCCCGCAGAGAAGATTTTAGATGGGAGAAGTTACCTACATGTTGCTTATAAATTTTGTCAGATTAGATACCATTCTTTCCTATTTTGGCTGGAAGAGTTGAGTCGCAAAAGAAACTGTAAAGGGAGCTGTGGTTTTACAGGCACATGTGTATGCTGCTTGGCTTAAGGCAAAAATTCAGCCTGCAGCAAATCTTGACAGCAGACAATTTTCCGATATTTAATTACAGAGTCAGTATTTACCCCTAGTTAAAGCACACGCTTCCACTAACACTGAATATAAAATCACAGTAGTTTCTCATACATATGCCTGTAATTAACCCTCACCAGCTGATTTTGTAACACCTACCGTTTTGGTAAAACAACACAACGACACTGAAAGCCGAGTTCTGCTTGCGAATTTTGCTCCATGGTACAAAAGCAGCAGTCTTAAAGTCAGACATCACGAGGACAAGCGAAACAGAGACAGACGGCACAGAGAATGCCCACCACTGCGGGATTCACGACTTACCTAATTTTCACGTGCTTCTTACCTGTTTTGCATGAATTCTGCCATCAGCTTCAAGATGGGGGTAGTGCAGGCCGGTTCCCGGTACCACAGCTCAATAGCTCTTTGCAGAACAGAAATGTACGCAGGGTATCTTCGCCGGACGGAGTCAAGGAGTACACCCACAAAAGGAACATCCCGCCAAAGACGTGCCTTTAAAAGGGAACGAGCCCGGCGGGCCAGAGAGAGACCGTGGCAGCTCATTCGGACAGAGGCACTGCCAGAACCTATACGTTTAAGCAAGTCTCTGCCTACAAGACTAAATCCTTTGGAAATATTAATGGTTAAGTAGGAAATAGTTAGTATACTAGAGCTGTAATGAAGGAAAAGGAAAGCAGTTTGTGCAGGTGAAGCTAACCTGTAAGTACATGTATAAAATGAGCTTGGATTTTTAATGAATGGCCTAAGTCACAAATGACAATTTAATTTAAAAAACCCCACATTTACATATTAGCAAATCCTGGGCCCCACATTTCAGTGCCACCTCATATATATTGTATTTGCTATATAAATGGTTGGGAACAATTTGATCGCATGAAGTTGTTTCCAGAGCATACAAGAAGAGAATTCAGCCAAACGGTGTGGGGAAAACCAACAAAGTTAGATTTCTAGAGAAGTCCTTCAGGAAAGCTGTTTGCTCATCAGCCCCCAAGAAATATCCGTTCCTTTAAAGCAGGATTTCAAAGAATGCAATACAGAAAAAAATAAGTTTAGGAGACTCTGCAATGTAACTTAGGAAAAAAAAAATCTTATGAGTTACTGACTGTATCAAAATGTTTCATGCAACGATTTGATAGAAAGCTGACCCCTAGTTTTCTCAAAATACTGAAAAAAGAGTTTACTTGGATAAGAACGCAGACTGGTAAATGGAAATAAGGTAGCACAGCTTAACTGGCAAAGAATGAAACAGGTTTTTTATACTGAACCGAGAGATTTTAACTATACAATTTGCTATTAAAACATGATCTAGCTAATCTAGCCAATGGTTTTGTTTACTAATAAAGTTATTTTTCACTTTTAACTTTGTTTCACGTCATACAATTCTGTTTTATTTAACCACACGAGAAACAGTGACTATCCACAGGAAAATGCTATTGCCTATTCAGGCAATAAAGGGAACTACTGTGAATCTTACAAAGCAGAGCACAGGCCAAGCGCTCAACGCGGCATTGCGAAATAAAAGTCTGAAATACGTCAAGGTTTACAGGCTCCCAGGACACGCAGACGCGGCCCCGTCTCCGTCGGACGCGGCTCTGGTGGAGGCGGACGCCGTCGGACGCGGCTGGCCCGGCGAGCGGCCGCGCTCTGCAGCCAGATGGAAGGCGTCCCGGCTCCCGCTGCCTGTCCCGGGCACCTAAAGCCTCCTGCGTTCCTGCTGCCAGCTGCTTGAGGCACTGCAGGCACAAATTAGATACAGCGGAAGAGGCCGACGCCTGAAATACACTTTTAGACCTTGCTTCTTGCTCCTCTATGGGGCTCTTCATACGTTAAATCAAACAAACTGGAGTTAAACGGAGTATGGAGTTATCCAGTAATGAGCCAGGATTTAAATTCAAATCCCGATTACCTAAAATATCCTTAAAGGCCACAGATGATCCATGCCATCTCGTACCTTGAAAAATTCACTAATGCCAGTTCCATTTCTTCTGAGGCGGACTTCCCACCCAGCTGGCGCTCAACCTCTGCTGACCATCCTCTGATGGTCACTATTCTCAAGGAGCAGCAGAAGTCACGGAAGGTCCAGAACTAAGCGGTGCTATTAATTCTCCCAGGTCGTGCCTCCTCCTTCGCCTTCCCAGCACCCCACGTACACAGAAGGGAGATGGTGCAACGCTGCAAAGCCCCACTGTGGAATTCCATGGGAAAGAAAGCAATTGCCTTTTCAGATTTCACGGTGAAGAGAGTATCCTGACAGCTAATCCCTACCATCAAAATCTAAGTCAGCACTATCAGAGGCTGCTAATACAGCCAACACGATTCGCTATCTTAATTCAAAAACTTAAGCATTGAGTCCATATTCATTGACAAGGAAAGACTGGAAACTATAGTCAAATTTTATAAAAGCTTGGGTGAACAGAAAGGCTTCAGCAATTTATTACTTCTTTTATAAATCCAATAAAGTGGGATAAATTGGGTTTAAAGAGAATATTATTTTTAAGTGTTTTTAACCACAAGCTTCAAGGAATCTGGCTAAGTTATGAACTTAACCTGACCAGTCAGTTCAAGCTCAAAGGAATTGAGACTGCAAAAAATGATACTGAGGTTTGAATCGATGCAACTGGTGATAACAGCTATTACAAACTGATTACCAACCAGGTAGCCCTGTTCCATGAGAAAATGCATTCTCCTCTTCTCTTGTGATTAGGAAACTTCAATCTCTACAGCTGTTTGTTTGGCTCTTTGAAGTTTGTACCTAATCCTGAAGCCTTAAAACATATAAACTTAAAAATCTAGTTCTTAAAAACCAGAATCGTTTTGAACAAGCCATGTTATTGCTGCACGTGGCTTTATTTTGTTAAGAAATACGATATGAATTTGGATAAATACGTTACAACGGTAGTTTGGTGAAAACACTGTTTTGCTTGTCCTAGTGATCCCCACCTGAAGCAGCATACAATCAGCCACCCGAGTATCTAGGTCAACTGGAACTTTTAAATGACCACTGGATAAAACATCTCAACGGCAGACCACTTCTCCATAAACTTAGTGTCTATGTCGCTATAACCCATAGATATTTTTATAGAGGCACTTCCATGCGCTCACACACACACGTCGTGTGCTGTCTAGCTGACTGCAACCCTGAGTCAACCTAATAACTTAACTCTTGCAACCCATTTTCTTATTGCAACCACCTTCTTTTGCAGACAACAGAAGTCATTAAATACTGAGAATCAACTGGGAGAACACGGGAAAAATTGCCTATGGGTTACCACCTAACTGTAAGAAACACTAAATGAAAGTAACAGAAAAGTGGATATTATCCTGAACTCACAACTGAACCTCCATGGACATATCTAACCGCCACACCAAGGACCTCGGACTACAGTCGGATATTAATATGGAAGGAAGCAGATTAAACATTCAACGTTTTATCCAGGCAGTCTTGAAGGAAACAGCAGAATGCAGTATGTAAGAAGAATCATCACCGTTAAGAAAAACAGGTTTTGATTCCGCTCAAATTGGTATACTGGTTTTTTCGGGCCACACCTGCACGTTCAGGACTGACCTACAAATTACGGAGAGCACATATTATGAATACAAAAGGCAAATAAACTTTCCAAAGCTGCAGTACTGGAATCAGCATTGACAGCTTGACATATCAATATTTCAGGAAGAATAAATGACTTTCATATCCAGGGTTTTGGGGTTTTTGTTTTGTTTTGTTTGTTTGTGTGATGTTTTTCTTCATCTTTCATTACCAGATACTTTGAGAAGATGCTATACTTAACACCTGAAGCTGCCTAAAATATTTGGAAATATTTTAATGAAGTCTTTTGAGAGATCACCTAATACAACTTTAAAACAAATTTTACTATTATTATAAGTATTTTCTCTTCATCCCTTGCCAGAGGAAAACTATAAATCTTGTCTCAGCTGAATGAACACCATTTATCATATTCATTTTCTTGTCAATACAATTATGAAAAGCCTTTGGCCTTTTTCCAAGGAGCCTGATTTGCTAGAGAAACTCAATTAGTATAAGCAAGCCTGCTACAAAACAGCCCTATTTGGCAATCTAGCGCGGCTTCGGCGTACCTGACGATTCACCTCTAAACCACGATCCCAATAACTCGATCATAATGGTAAAATACAAGATGCAACGGTGTCCCCCGTGCCTCCCCCCCTCCCCTCCCCGGACCAAAAGGACTTAAAAGAAATTATTTCTGCTCATTTTTGCCATCTACTGGACAAAACTTACATCCTAAACACTGCGATCAGAAAGAAGAAAAGCATCTCTCAGGTGAGAGATTACAGAGTGTAATTTGTTTTGTTATGGAGAGGGCTTAGACCCAAAATATTTCCTGCGATCACTTGAAAAGTTTAACAACACATTCTTCTGACAACGATTTACGAGTGACTATTTCTGATAGTCTTCACTACAGAATAAAGATCATCTTATGGTATATTAAAAGCTTAGCCTTTTATCCCCTGCCTCTTTGTATTGTTTATTTATTGAACAAATGCAAGTAAATTAGATTTATTTTGGCTACCATTCTATATTTAGCATTTTCAATATTGAAATACCAGGGCTTCAAAGATAACAGAATAAAATCTTTGAAAACCAGCTTTTGTTTGCTATTAAAACCATTTTCTGATGATATATTTGAAACTACAAAAGACACATGTTAATCAAAGGATATTTAAACTTTATATGATAAAACTGGCATTTGACTCTTCCTCTTCCTCCCATTTACCTTTCTGTCTTTATATACAGTAAATAAGAGTTGTGATAATAGCAGCTTATTCTGCTAAAATGCTTTGGATCAATACCTGGATGAAGCTGGCCAAATGAGGTGAAATCTACTGAACAGAAGCATGCACTTATCCTTTACAGTCAAAGGTGAGGAGGAGAAAAATTTCGAACCTGTGCAAGGGAAAAGAAACTGAGAAGGCTTAGAGCTTTGAATTCTACACAAAGCTACATTTCAATCTATTTTTATTATTAATATAGAATAATTAAATCCAAAAGTTGGAGGCTGTTTTTATTTATTTGAAATAAACTTAATTCATAAACTGGAAGGAATAAATTAATTTGAAAAAAAAAAAAAAAAATCGGGAAAGGGTCCTGAGGATTACACATCCTGGATCCTTGTATAAAAAACCTCCTCCATGGATGAATCCATTTCTTTGAAATGCAGAGGAGGCAAGTCTGTTATCCCTCCTCCTCCAACTGGAGATCTGCAGTTCTGTGCAGAAGAGCATGATACTCACGCTGTACTAAGAAAGACAAAGTAAAAAGAATTTGAAACGGAAGCAGCACTGATCTGCTTTTACACATCTTCCCAATTTTATTATTAAGTTTTAGGGTAACCAAGCGCAAACAGTACTAACAAAGTTAAACGTACCCAGTGGTGCCCGCTAGAAAATGAGATGCTAATTCAGAGTCTGGCTTCAGTAGTTTTTTGTTTGTGGGTTTTTTTTGTTGTTGCTGTTGGTTTGTTCTGTTTTTTTTTTTCTCCGGTCCTCTCAAACTGAAATTAAGGGATGCTTTCCACTGATTTTAAGAGCAATAAAGATGACGCTGCTTTATGGTTTGGACTTACTTTCTGCAAGCCGGGCACGCACACAGACAGGACGACGGCGGGCTTGCCAAGGTCTTAAACGGGGCTTATCTGAACGGTGACCAGGATCCTGCCACCTCCCACCCGGACACCTACCAGCTCACACCCGGCTCCGCTGTACAGCCTTCCAGCCCCCACAGGCTCATTTCCTCGCTGCGATTCTGTACCGATGCGCTCCTCTTTCCTAACCAGGAAGATTATTAGTGAACAGGAGGGTTTCGCTATTTACTTAAAGCAGAAATATTTTTAAAAGCTTGATTTCTAGTAAAGCATGTAATTGTACTCGAATGTTATTTTTTCTGTCCACAAAATAAACAAATACGTAATTAACTTCCATAGCTTTGTGAGCTCTAAATTATAAACCAAATATTTGCATAGTTACTTCACTATGTATTTCAGCAGCCTGTTACTAATATGACTGTGTGCCTGAAGAGAGCATTACAGCTACTGTATTTATAAGAAACCAAAACATTTCTGTATAGTATTAACAAAAAATACCCATGAGTATTATTGTACTTGTTGGCATAAAAATGCATACGATATTTAAAGCAAACAGAGTTCCATTATCATTACTTAGTGAAGAAAACTACAACCTAAAGATTCTGATTTTGTTTTCAGATGTCCATTTTCTTCTGGATCGAGAAGACTGCAGGTGTTGAGATATTAATAGAGCTGACATAAATAGAAAGTAACTGACTAAATTAAAGACATGATTCATACCAGCGAGAGAAATCTCCCCAGATAGCACTTGTATAGTATTTTTTAAGCACTTGTGATGTTAAACCAAACGTGGGTACGTTGTGTTGGGAGCTAAAAGACACGGCTTTTTTTAATGAAAACATTAGGGCTTTATGAAGGGAAGAGAAGCACTCGGGTACGTTTTCTAGATTAGTAGTGCGACACACCAAAAAAGTGACCTCTCTGTGGTCCTTCCCAGTTAACTGCACGGTTGCCATCGCGCTGTAATTTCAGCTGATTACACATTAGTTCATTTAGCTTTGTTTCCTCTTCCCCACTGCGCCACACTATTAAACTAATGCAAGGGGCCTGGCATCCCTCCGCGCACAGAGCCGGTATTGTCACGGCGTCATCAGGATACATCCAGTCGAACAGCATGGTGTAGCTGGTCTTTGTGTTCAGCGCGAAGGCGATCCCGCGAAGATCCCGCGCCAGCCCCACCAGCGCGCGCTGTCGGGGGGGAAGAGACGCGGTAATTGATTTTCACGTTAGCGCAGAGCAGATGGAGCAATAATCAGCCAATAATGACCACGTATCCCAGTTTGATTCATTAGTTTAAATGTCCTGCTCGAATCTTTCTTTATAAAAAGCCACAGAGGTTCTCTGGACAAACGAGATTTCCACAAGTTTTATAGTGGTAACACTAGCAAAATGCTTGGGAAATGCTTTTGATTATTCCACAGGCTATCCTAATGAATAACGCAAATTAAAACGTAATATATGAATACCGTGTATTAAAGTTTAAAAGTGCTTCCTGTACTAATATATTTAAAGTAATAATAACAATAAAATGTTAATTTAAGCTTGTAATATTTTGAATGAGGTCTAAGACTAACTGATACTCATAACAAGCTACAATTAAGGTTGCACCGAGATTCTCATTGTACTGTGATTTTAACGGGTTTCTTTAAAGTAATTTTCCAAGTTAGGTTTCTTCAGAAAGTGACTTTTTTGTCTACAGAAGACCATGCAAATCTCTATCTGTATTAACATCAGTTCTGAGATGCATTTTTTTTCCCTTTAATGACTGAAATGTGGCTTCAGAATCCTTCCAGCTCAAATGCAGACAACATTTTATGCATAGATAATTAGCCCCTACTAAAGGGATGTTTTCAGGATAATTAATAGACATCAACAAGAAACACTAGCGAATGAAAAATGTTCTAACAATATAAACAAACTTTTCAATTTACTTAGACATAACTATTCTTTTTTGACAATTAAGTAGTTTGAATAAATTTTATCCGTGTGTTGCAGGTGGGGTTTCTTTTTTTTTTTTTTCTCCTTTCTTTCTCATAATAGAAGACCACAGTACTGCAGTCTGGTAAAACAAACAAAAAAAAATCACAGAAGTATGGCAAAAAAAAGAGTTTTCAATAATGTACCACTTGGTGTTAACACTGTAATATTTATAGTGTTGAGAAATACAAAAGATAAGATTCACATATTAATTTTAACTGATCACATAAAGAGCAAATCATGGCTGATGCCTTGTTAAACTGCTACATGTAATCTTACACAAGGGCTAATTTCTACTTTTCATATACAGACCCATCAGTCCAACTGACTCGGATGGCACGCACATAGATTTATCCAAGGATAAATTGAGTTCTCTCCAAAACACTGGCGAGGTTGCTAGGAGTATTTTAATATTTGCATTTCCTTTCTGTTGTGCATTGAAATGGCCTGAACTTGCAAGATGCTCAGAGGTCTCCGCTCTCATTAACTTTAATGGGACTCTGAAATCACTAGAGAGGAAGTGTTCAATACTGAGAAGACGCAATATAAAACTGTTACTTTATCTTTATATTCCTCTGTATTTTCATACTTTGCGTGCCGTTTCGTCCACACAGAAAATAACTGCTTAGCGGACGTGGTGGCCAAAACACAAAGAATTACAAGAACTCGGCAGCAACGCTTTATACTTCTTTCCGAAGGCACCCAGGGATGCAACGATACGTGAAAGGCAGTGGAGACCTTCCAGATTTTGGTTCCTTTGCCTATTCCAGCCACGGAAGCAGGAGCCAAGCAGGGCTGCCCAGAGGAAGGGCCGGAGCTGGGCAGAAGGGGCTGCAGCCCTGGCAAGAGGTGGGCTTGCCTTGGTCGGAGGACGCGCTCGCAGGGGAAGAGCGCGCCGTCCTCCTGCGGTCTCCAGGAGGGGACTGGGAAAAGGCAACCAGCCAACCCCCTACCACTCTAACGTGCTTATCCTGCCTCCACAAAGACAAGCCGGTGGAAGAAAACGCCCTTCTGCAAATCTCTTTAAGAAACAGTTTGGTTATGAGACTTTGAAAACTATTAATAAAAGTGGATGTGCAACTTGCTTTAAACCATAGTATCGGATTTCTGGGAACCTACACAAACACCAGGCAGTTTCAGACACCATTTGACCTTGAATCCTAAAGAAAGGAGAGTAAGTACTACATGAACTATGTTTCTTATTTTTCTAGTCTTTAAATTCAGGTATTGTTATTAAAAAGCCCACACTATTAACTACACTATTCTTAATAAATGACCTCAATCTACAGGGCAACATAAAATTCTTGTGCTGTAAAATCCCAGCAAACTCAGTGTTTTAGATATCATCCATTGGAACTCAACTTTATAAAATAAAACTGCCTACAGCTGGCAACGTCCAAACAGCCTATATAACAGCCTACGGAATCCTGAGCTAAATCCTGACCCATTTAAGTCACCGGTAAAAACACCTTTAAACTCCAACAGGACCAAAAATCACCCCAGATTCCATGCTTGCTTAAGTCACATTTAGTAAGAACAACACCTCCCCCCCTAAAATCCCAAGACAGTCTAGTTTTAGTCCATTATGAGTTTTCAAATAGCACCGATGTGCATAAAATTTATTCATGACAAACAACATTCTACTCCTATACATCTCCTTTTTGGCTGTCATCCCGTGGGATTCGGAGTGCCTTGCAAACTGAACAGAGTCATTCGAAGAATACATGAAGCTGCTGCCTCATCCACTGCTGCGCACCAGCCATTTCTGGGGCAAAGAGACAGTTAATACCAGCACCAGCGACTGCAAAACCAGTAAAATGAGACGAGAGGAGCAGTAAATACAAGCGGTGCAGCAAGAGGAGCTTGTCAGTAGTATGTGGGTTTATACGCCGCATTTCATGCTAATGGAACAATGTCGTTCAGATTTCGGTTTTGAAATATTCTTCCCTGAGTATCAGTGATAGGTTGACTTAAGATTAATTAAACCCAAGCCGTTTTAAAAATAAATTCAAGGATTTCGTTTCAAAGTCCTGAAGACTTTTCAATGGATTTTTCAACGGAAAGGAGCCGAAGATTTAAATATTCACAGAAAAAACCCTGTGACTTGCCAACACGTGCCAAGTGTCTGACTAACGCAATTTAAAACAGACGAGACTGCTCCCGCCACCCACCCCCAAAACGGGGCTTGTAATGGAAAGTCTGACAGACCCTTAACTATAGTGGCACTACTGGGTGCAGCTATAATATTACCCTCATAATTCTACTATATAATAACAACAAAGGAAAAAAAAGGTGAAGGGTCATTGCGCTTTGTCTTTAGAATTAAGATGGCTGTCTTCATCCTTACAGCATACTCTTAATTCTGGAGACACGTCTTAATAACCTCTAAATAGTTCCAACAAAAGAGCCGTGTCAGAGGAATGAGCAGGCCCCAAGGTGTTTCAACTGGAGTGTTTTCATCTGCCTTTATTGCTCTATCCCTCTCCAGAATTAAGGCAATAACCTGTGATAAATTATTCAGGAACTGCTACAGGGATCAAAGCAAAATCATTCTGTTAAAGTGCTGTTTGCAACATTTGGCACTTAGTGTGAAAACTTTTAATGTGTGCAAGCTGAAAATCAAGGATTTTAAATAATTTAACAGCACGGAGTTTCTACAAACCAGCTAAAGATAGCATGTTGCTATTTAACTGCTTTTTCCTCAGATCCTTTTTTTCATGGGTTTCTAGCAAATCTGATGATGTCACAACTATAAACAAAGTACTACTGAGATTCCGGCTACCCAGTCGATATATTACTTAACCGGATTGTCAAGAGAAACCTTGAAATTCTTAGAAGAAAATTAGCCCCTGTTTTAATTCTGGACATTTTTCCTATTAACATAAAAATGTGAAGAAAGAAGTAGCCAAAAAAAAAAAAAAAAAAAAAAAAGAGGAGGAAAAAGGAAAGCAAAGCACATAATCACTTAAGCCATCTTCAATTAAATTTGATCTCCCTAGAAAAGAAAGCTAAACATATGTTTTGTATGTAGATTTAATGATTACAAATGTATTTTAAAAAGAGCGAGCTCCCTTGTTGTGACCGGTTTTCAGTGGTGTATTTCAGAAATATTAAAAAAACTAAAAGAAAACCCTAGCCAGTTAGAAAGTCCTAGTAAAAACCACAAATTAAATGAATTTGGCAGTCCTGGACCATTTTCACAGTGATATTTTAACAGTGTCATCTCCCTGTGGATTGGAATACTAAGCGTTTTATTGAAGAACTGAACTGTTTTTGTTTTTAGTACTCACAAAATGAAGTACCTGAAAGCGCTTTTGCATGTATTATTTATTCATCATGATAGAAAAATAGCTTTAACCCAATAAATTACGTTTAAGAGAATTTAGAGCAAAAGTTTTGTTTACGATAAAGCAACAGATTTAGTTCTTTATCAGTAGCTTAAAGCACCAAGTTTTCTTCATACAAATTAGACAGATGGTGCTTACAGTAGAATTTACTAAAGGTCTGTCACAACAAATGCAGCCAAGCTGCATATTTAATCACTGCAGAACCTTGTCTACCTGCAGCTGCCAACTGCTAATCCAATTTCCCTGATAAATGTGGCAAGAGACACGATCAGCAATAAAGAGCATCTAACTCCATTTTCCTGCAGGGCGTCTTTTGATGAACATTTAGGACGGAAGCAGGAGTGCACTGTGTGGCCCTGGCTGGTGGCAGCTGCCTGCATTTCCAAGACACAGTTCTCAGGTTACTCACTTAATTCTGCCACTATCATTATGTTGCTATTGATCTCAGTAGCTCTTGTCTACGCAGCATTACTCTAGATGAAGCTGAATCAGGCAGTTATCATGCATCAAACTTGCTCAAAAGCCTGGAGATTTCCCCTTAATTACTTGTGATTTTATTTGCAAATACCGTTAAAGTGTAATCAAGCAGTCACTTTCCAGGGTCGTTAAGAACTTGCTAGTTTAGGAATATATCACTGGCACTCCATTAAAATTTCGCTGCTAAGATGGTTTCGAGCAAAGCAGGCCGGGCGACGGCAAAATTATTTTAATAAACTGAATCCTCACATGAGAGAAATACGGTTTCCTATAGAAAAGGTAATGCTATCAAATGACCTCTTTGTTCTAGTTTTTAGGATTTGTAACTTGAAAATGTAAGGGGGGAATCCAAGATAGCTGAGCTGCGTCTACTTAATAAATGAAAAGTTATTAAAATTAAATACATAAAGCAACAACGAATGAGGAAACCAGAATTAAGTAATCGCTGAAATAACTTTAAGTACTATTTTTAAAAAAAATATTAGCTTAATTCAGGCGATTGTTGTGAACAGTGCATCTTCTGGTAATGTCAGAGATGTACTGCAGACGAATTATTTACTAAGTATTTCTAGCATATCTGTTTATTTTCTTATGAAAGGAAGTGGATAAATACGATGATATAGTATTTCACTTTCCACCATATTTTAAAATAGCAAATTAAAATTACTGTTAGGATTTCTTCAAAATTACCCTGTGCAGCTGAAGCAAGACTCCAGTGTGCATTGTTAACTATTTATTCAGTGAGAGTAGAAGGGGATCTCTTTAATGCAACAGTGCCCTCATATATTATCATTCCTGATGATGCAGCTTGTATCTAGCAAGTCTTTTTCTTCCCTAAAACATACTGCTGTTTTGACACAAACAGCTTGCTACACTTAAGGATTTTACTAATAAAACATAATGTTGTGTTAGATATTATGACTGTTGCCACAGCTGAACTGACTTGTCAAATCAATCCTAATATGGCTCCCACAGGCACATAAAAACCTTATTTAGCTATCAGTTATCCTAATCACTTTGTTCAGTTTAAGGGTGCAATACTTCAAGACCAGTTCCTATTTATACATATATGCCCAGCCATTTAATAAAGTCTTGATTTATATAATAAATTCTTGTTTGAAAAAATACTTTAAAGCAGCAGTGTTTTATCAAGTGTGTTACAACATGTCTCTTCCTACCCCCAAATAAATATGTTAATATACACAAACAGGACACTTGCATGGCAAAGAGGAATATTACATATGAAACAGATAAGCTATCGCTGAAGACAAATTTCTCCCTTTGATCATAAATGGGGCTCAAATGGGGTCATTTGATCTGTAAAGTACTGAAAAATCCAAAGGCCTTTATAAAATCTTTTACAAAGTTTATTTAAGATAGTAATTTGTAGCCTTTGTATCTCTACTGTCTACATTCCTAATTACATAAATGCATACAGGTACAAATATACAAGGAAGTACACAGACACGTACGTGCCAAGAGAGACTGACAGAAGAGATGACAAGCTTGTTGTTAAATGCTTGCCCCCCTGTTCGTTTCTTCCATCAATAATTTCTCTCCCTATAATTAAATACACCTACCTTTGCTTCTTCTTGTTCAAAACTACTGCTGAGTCTCTGAGTCACGCTTTCAAACGAAACTGTGAGGGGGAGCATGAAATTCTCAAACTCATCCTCGTCTTCACCTACAGGAAAAGAGACCAAAAGAAAACGGCAAAACCATCACATCCCATTCCCGCTGTCGTTCAGAAGGGTCACTCTCCCAGGCTTGCACAGAAAAATCTCACGGACATCATGGGAACTTTCATATGACCTACAGGAACGAAAACCTGAGGTTTGACATATTTTTACTGAGCTGTAAACAAAGAAGACAAATTGTTGATCGCAAACAACTTGTATCCCAGACTGGCATGTCACTGCATTGCACGTCTTTCTCCTTTTCACATTTCTGTTTTCTCTGTTAATCTGACAGCGTTTGCTCAGCACTCTAGAAGAATATTCACATAAGAAAGTCAAAACTCAACAGTTAGAAAATGTTACATTTAAAACTGCAACAATAAATTAGACCCTTTCACTGTACTTTGTAGTACGATGTTTAAATCGCAACCTTTTATGATCATATGCTTTTTTTTTCTACCTCCTACCTATTTAGTACACAGAACGAAGCTGCTGTGGAAATAAATCCGGACTGTTTTGGGGTTATTTGTCTGAGAGTATTGCCTCACTTGTTTCAGAAGGTGTGAATTTAAGAGTAAATGAAACAAGATGTTGTGGGTAGGAAAAAAAAGAGATTGTCTTGGTTAGACAGTTGAAAGAGATAACCTGGAAGTCTGGATTGGTTTTGTTTTGTCCTGACACTGAACAAGTAACTATAAACAACTTTCTAGAAATGGCAATTTGCACGAGGACTGGTACTCCTGCTACTTATCTTTAGGCCCTTAATGAGGGTAACTTGCCTCTCGCATGCAGATTCCCCTCGAGAGTAATTCAGAGTAGGAATTTAATTTATGTTCTTTAAAGAGCTCTTTGCTATAGGGCTTCTCTCCCTTCTCTCCTCATTGGCAAAGTCTGGCAAACTAAGCTGCAGCTGAAGTGAGGAGGAGTCTTTTGTGTGTCAAACTGGTCGTGCAAAGTTAGTGTAAGCTTTATGGTTTAGTTTCTACACTTCATATACCCATCTGTAAAATGGGCCTAATTCCAGCCTCTTATCTAGGGATACTACAAAGACCAAATCACTCACCCCTGTACAACAGTAAGAGTGACAGAAAAGGCCAAGAAAAAAAGGTCAGGAAGAAAAAAGTCAGAACAGAAAGCAGAGCACGGGCTAACACAAATCCAGATGACAACACAGAAAAAAAAATAAAATCAAAACACTCAGTAGCTTCTCATTAAGCTAGGATGACAGAGCTTCTGAACTGAAAGAGGCAAATATCCTCTGAGAGAAATAATTGTGATCCCGCAATGAGAACTGCCTGACAACAATGTAAATATTTACAATGGAGAGGATCGGAAAGTTGCAGAGGCAATCCCAGTTACAGCATTTCCTCAGTTCCGAGTACTTGGCCTTGTGACCTGAAGTCCTTCCTTTTCACACAGCGCTTTCGTGCCCCCTTTTTTTTAAAAAAAAAAGCAAAGGAGATACTTTCAGTAACTTACTGCTACTGCACTGGGCAGCCACAGTTACGGAGCCTTCAGATCCCAGTCTACGCTCAAGAACGTTCTCAGACTAGCGAAGTAACCCCCTAAATCTGTGACCTGCACCTGCAGCAGAACCAAAGGGGGGAGATGGTTTGTCTTCCATTTCGGAGCCACGGCTGGCAGCCACAGGGGCTCGTGGACTTCGGGAAAATCCGACCCTGTCCATCCTTGCCTGTCTCCTCTGCCATCTTCTCCCTGCTCCTTTCAACCCAAGTCAGTCTTTTTATTTGTCATTTCTGGACTCGTGTCCTCTTCTGACTACTCGCAGTAACCCCAGCTTTTTGCTTCTGTCTCCTTACTTCACCGACTCCAGCTCCCCAGGCAGTTCCAACGCAGTTTTAGTTTCTGTGCTCTCCACCTCTTTCCTCAACCAGCATCAGCTTCCTCTTACCCTCCCAGGAGTTAAGCTATTCCTATATATATTGCATATCCCTGACGCTTTTCTCCTTTTAAGCGCTTATCAGATTTTCCTCAGAGCCAAAACCCCCCAAGCCCCAATCATTTAGAAAGAGTCCCGTGCTGGTATCGTCCCGCGCTGGCGTACGGACCAACAAAAGCCAGTTGGATACTGCTCTATGCAGGACCAGGGCTCAATTGCCATTTATACAGTTCTCGGGAAAAACCTGAATTATCACCAGACAGCAAAAGTAATACTCCATCTCATCTAGAGTGCTACACATCATTGGAAGACAACCTCCACAAAGGTACTATGTACACATCCAAATTCCAGATGAACCCTTCCTGAAGGTAGAATCTCAAGCATACTTCGTTAAAAAGTTGAGAAGACCAAAGAACTACCAGAATGGCCAATGCTGATTGGGACCAACACTTTAATGACAAACCAAAAGCTAGTTCTGGAAACGGGGTAAGGGGAAATCCCATGTGCTATTTCTGTTTTAAATTTCAGTGTAGGCAATGAAGAAAGAATATACGATTAGGATCCTATATAGTATTGCCCTATTAATAAAATAATTTCTAAGTTTTAGGAAAGCAACACAAATTACTACCTATACATTTCTTTTGCATTCCTGTACAAGCCCCATTCACATCCCATGAACAGTACAGTATTATTAAGGAAAGGAAGAAACTATCCTACTCAACCTACCATGGTAAATTGTTCATTTTCTATAGCTCAGAACACGCATACACACCCTTATTATGTCCGTCGAAAGAAAACAGATGCCGCGCTTGTAAGTTACAGTGGAAGTGTGTGTGGCTTACAGCAGTAGTGTTTGGAGAGGTTTGGCACTCCGCGTGCCGGCACATACCCGTGAGTACAGGACACTGACAGATCACGCTCAATAGCTCCTGAAGGTTTTTTCTGCAGCTTAGGTGTACTCCTCATGGTAGTGCAGAAGAAAAAGTGATTAAAACTTATTAATCCTAGCAAAAACTTTCATTTAAACATTACTTTTACTGGTGTTCTTATATTAGTTTTGGTTATACTTCACACAAAAGAATATTCAGTGTACTTTAGAAATCTTGGCTTAAGAATCTTGGACAAAATTATGCAATTCTAAATGCCAAAAAAATTATTAAAAACACAACCTGGGGCACATAAGGAATTCAAAGTCTAATTATATTCATATGAGGTTAAAGTAGTTCAACAGAAACCGAAGCGCATTGTGAAGCAAATACCAATTAATGTATTACTGTTCTTTCCTACTACAGTTAAACTTTGCCAGTTACTCCAACAGCAGCACATTGTTTAAAATGTAAATATTCTGAACTTACTGTATTCAACTCATCTCCAAAAATATTTCTATATCAAACAATTACTTAAAACAACCCCCACCAATAAAAATTCATCTTAATTTTGTTTCCACGTAAATTGTTTATCATTCATTGGAAAGGATTTTATATAAAGCTCTTCATTTAATTTGAAAAAAAAAAAACCCCAGAGAAGAAATGCGGTTAAATGCTTTTTTGCCTAAAAATGCCAGTTTTCACAGTTTGAAAATATCTTTTGATTGACAAGGTACGAATATTGCCATTTAATGCTGCACAAACACGCAGAAAGGATAGTTTGTGTACACCTTACCTATTCAATTAGGATCCTAAACCACAACTTATACCTGTTTGTATCTCTAGATGTGCTTTTCTACCAGTTCGAACCCAAACTAGTTTCCTCCAGTAAGAACACAAAGGACACTACCCACAAGACTGACGTATGCTTTCCGCAGACACTCCTAATGGTGTCAGACCTCGCAGAGCTGTTATCCACAGCAATCACGACCTCTACCAGCTTGCAGCCACTCCCAAGTCACGCGCCTGTGTTTTGTCCGACACATACTTACACAACCTTTACTTTGAGTTGTAATTTTTAACACCTGTGATCTTGCTTTTACCAAATCTTTTTTTTTTTTTTTTTTCCCCTGTAGGAAAAGTTACTGAAATGGCATGTGCAACCCATTTTGTATCAGAAAACGCACTTATTGCTTATGTTACACAACACCGAGCCAGTACCGAAAGCAGTTTAACCGCAAACAGACGCAGATCCAGCTCGCAGTTGCCGTTCTTTAAGAAAACGCTGATAAATGGTTCGGTCTTGCCAGAAGTTACAGTTTTCGGCACCGTGCAGCGGCCGACAGCACAGGCGCCCGGCATCGGCGCCGGGAGTAACAACTTCTGCCGGCTTACGGCTGTCCGCGCGGCTCCCTTCTGCACGCACTGCCTAGTTAAGTCCTCGCGTGAGGGCTGGAAAGCAGCACACAAAAGACTTGCCTTCTTATTTTCTGAAGACCCTCCCCAGCGGCCCCCCTCGGAACACCGGCAGGCGCCCACCCTCGCAAAAGCAGTCTGTGAGGCAGACCCTCAGCAAACACAAGCCCACCACTCCGAAGGGGGCCTCTGATCAGAGGCGGCGTTCTTCGCCATCAGCTGCTTTAACACACGATTCATTTCAGTGTTCAGCTGGACAAGCCCAGCCTTCTCCGCGTCGGCAACAGAGAGCTAATCGCGCAGAGAATTCTGCCTTTTAGTCCGGTGGCCACGGGCAGTGCCTGGACTCAAAGCGACCGAGTCCTTTATCACATTTAGCTATTAAAGCATGCACTGGGCCTTACGCGGGTCTAACCTCTCTAATTTCCAAAGGACAACTCAAAAGGTAACGCCAAGTGCATGTTCAGGTATTGCCGATCGAGCTGCAGAACTCTTGTCAATGTTTGTTAAAACCCGGAGGGTCTCTGGATGTTGGGAACTTGCATGAAGAAGTGAAATTAAAAAACGTTCTGCTAGAAGCTGGAAGGTTCTGGCATAATTGGTATGTCACCTGGAAACGCGAAACACTTACTCAGGCACTTAATGTTGTAAATCCTTATCGTTAATACAAAAAGTGCTTCTCTGCAAAAAATCAACTCAACTCACTTATTTCTTCAACAGAAGACAACAAACAAGTACAGTGTTATTGCTTAACGCCATAAATCTCAAAAGTTGATAGGCAGTGATTTAAACACCAACTATAACATATTTACTGTACAATTAAGCTGCTGCTTGATTGGTTTACTAACCTTAAAAATTCATAATACTACACAAGACAGCAAGGTGTCTCAGGGACATGGGAGGTGGACCTTACCTAAATCTACCATGAGAAGACGAGTGAGAGCAGTGTAGAACACTGTCCGGCACCTAAGGTCACTGAGGCTGTAGTTATCACTGATGCCCAAGAAAGGGAAGTGCTTACTCTGTTGAAACATAAGCGTATGAAAAGTTAAAATGTTCTACAAAATTTACTACACACAATGCTTTTTAACATAGTAAGAAAACTTACTGTGTGATTTTGAAGCATGAATTTCACAGCCTCTATTTTCACAAGCTTTTTCAGGAGACTATAAGTACCAGGTGTTAAGGAAAAATCAGCCTCACGGCATTATGATTACATTATCAGGTTGTACAAACTTTCAGGAGTTTTTAGTGAGAAAAAAAAGTCCTAACTGAAACAACAAGCATATGTTAAAAAAAAACCAACCACCTGAATTTCATCTAGATATATATGTCATAGAGATATTCTTTAGAACATTAAAGACCACAATCTATTATTAATTAAAGCAATTACTTTTCATGGCATATATTCTAGTCACAAAAGAGATGAATGAACGGAATGACTTTTATAATTAAACAGAGAGTTTCTGATAATAAATGGTGCTGGTTTTTCCCCAGGTAGGCCCATGCCATCAGCATGTTAAAAACAAACAAAAAAATAATGGTTTTGCAACTGCCGGCATAGAAGACGACTGGCACTTGGCAACGGGGCTGGCAGCAGCCCTAAGCAGCGCTGGAATAATGGCCTCAAAATCACAGAGGTGATCTTCCAGGCCCATCCAAAATCACATTTCACTTGTTTCAGTTACGACAGATAAAAACCCATCTCCTACATACGAAGCTACGTTAAACACTTCACCGAAGTATTTTCAGATGTACAAGAACTGAACAGAAATTTCTGAAGAACACACAAAGTCTCACAGCCAGAGCAAAGTCCGCGTCCAGCCGGTACAGCTGGGAATTCTGGACGTATCTACGGATACTCCCACAGCATCCCAGTTTCTCCAACTCTACAAACCACAAAGAACTGACTGCCTGCCGCTAAGCACGACCCGAAACCTCCCACTCCCCAGGCTGTCGCATCCAAGGGCAGCGCCAGCCGGAGGAGCGCAGCCTCGGCCCCCGGCCCCCGCGCTGCTCTCGTCCCTCGTCCCTCGTCCCGGTCCGCGCGTGGCACCAGCAAAGCTACGTGAGCTCCGGGCCGACGCTCCCGGCCCCGCTCCGGACAAGCCCGAGTCTGCGGACGAAGGCTCCCGGGCAGATCCGCGCTAAATGACACACAGGCCTCGTTATTTCGGCACTGCACGTATCGTACAGACCACAGATGCTAGCACGACTTACTGGGTAGTTATACCTGATGAAGCGTAATGTTTTTTCTTAAGGTTTCTTTTAAAAAGCATGAGAAATATTGAAAGCAAAAGCTGAGTTTGCAAAAACTACGTTATGGGAGCTCTTCTAGTTCCGAGGGTTAAGACTCGTTTCACAACTCGAACCCTTTCCCAGCTCCGTGAGTTGTGAACATCTCCAACAGCACGAGCACGCACCAATTCCAACATTTGGGGTCGGGCAAAGGAGCTAATACTGCGTATTCCAAAAAGAGCCCCGCTGACACCCCCGTGAGCTGCTGTACGGAGGTAAGCGCTGCCACCAGGGAGGTTTGGAACGAGGAGCGAGAGAACGGCCAACGCGACGGCCCGGGTGTTCCGACTCCTGCTTCTTCCTCGTTTGACGTGGAACTGGGCTATGGCTTTCAGCCAGTCGGTCAAATTTCACTGTCTCAGTTCTGCATCTGTAAAACGGGGATATAAAAGGCTTTACGATATCCAAGTATGTTAATACACTTTTTCAGGAATGCCACAGAAAAATTTAAACCCCAGAAACATTCATAAGCACTGGAGGCATCACGTGAATGAAATGGCTTATGGGCTCGTACGTCCTACAACGAGTAGTATAAAAACTACTGGTTTACTGAACACTGTTGATCCCTGACATTGATCAAGTTCTTTAAGAAATAATCAGTATGACTGCATACATTTAGACTGTACAGTAGTGCCTGTACAAACACAGAAGACTTTACAAATAGCCGTAACACTTATTGTTACTCTTTTCTTTTTTTTTTTTTTTTTCTTTGAGTGCTTGCTTCACTCTGCCATTCTGCACATAATTGACTGAAGAGTTCAATTACTTTTATGGGAATAAACAATTTCCCTTTTCATTTTAAATGGATTAATTTTTTTTTAAACACGTAAAAGTGTAAGAATAGGTTTTACAGCCGCTATTGGAAAATCTCCTAATCTAGTTTTAAGATGATGTTCCTCTGTCAATCTATAACATTTGACATATATTACCTGGCTTTATATTGCAAAGCTATATAGTTGTCCCCCCCCCCGCCCATTACAAGTAGAGCCTTTCATAACATAAAGCTAACAAAGACATGGATAAAGAATTTTTGAGAGACTATCAATATTTTACCCCAAGTTATTGTAGAAAATAACAATGAAACTATAGTTATTTTCCTACGAAAATATACAGTGGAAAAGTTAATTATTAGAAAGAACTAAACATGCATGAGGGAGCACCATGGCTTCAAAGACATAAAGGAATGACTAACATATTCCATTATGTAAATGAATTCAAAGTATTCAAATATTTCACGACTGATCAGCTAGGAGGGACATAATGATTTATAATTCAAATAACTGAGCTTTGAAATCAAATTGGGCTAATATATTTCGAAATATGCAAACCTGGAATAATTGTGAAAGTAATGTAAACCATGACACCAGCTCCAATCATTTGTTGCCTTTGTTGTTAACACTGTCTTACGTTCTTTCTTCTCCCCCCTCCCTTTTACATAGTACAGTTGCTGGAATTATGGTTTGCTTTTAATTCTAGATTATCCTTTAGAAAAAGGCTATTATACACATAAAAAAACCAAAACCAATTTCTAAGACTGTGTAGAAGCTGACTGATGTACAAGAAAGCACCAAAATTAAATAAATTATTATTTTAACCTTTCAGGCTAGCCACAATTTAATCTCTATCAAATACTGAAAATTGATCCACTGGATCCAGCATCTTAACAATACACTATTTCTTTCAAAGCAATATATACTTAATGCCTTTTAAAACCCCCCTAATATAATGTGAAAAGGCCAAAGTTTGCAATGCCAGGAAGTAGTTATAAACTACTTCATATGTTTGAAATAAAAAGTACTTCAGTATTATTATTAAAAAAACCCCTATTGGTAGAGTTTTTAATAGGAAAAAAATACATATCTTTAAAAGCCAAAATGACCAGTGAAATTGGGTTGTACATCATTTTCTGGGAAAAAGGAAAAACAGCCTCGACAGGTGTAATTTATCATTTTTCTGATTTAATACCAAAGAAATATATTAAAATAATAAAAAGAATCCTGAAATCCTCAAAATTTGTAGTGATAAATAGCCCTCCCTGTCTTTATTGCATTATGCCTACTAACAGAAATATTGCATGGTGGATTTTGCCAGACAAGGACGATTATTTTCCAATAAAAAGTTGCATATTAAATTCCAGCACAAAAGTGGGTGTCTAATACTTTTGAAATCTTTTATGGTTTGCCAGGGAACACAATTTTAAACTTAACTAATACAACATCACGGTGAAGTGAACCAGCATTAAAGCTGTCTTTGTACAACCCCACCCATCTAAGCAGAAAAGCCACTGTTCTCAGAATTTTTGTTTGAAGTATTTCCATCGAAAAGTAATTGCATAAATTTTTGGTATTTATGTTTTTAGTTAATCTCTCTTTTTACTAGTCTTTAAACATTTCGCGTTGAAGTTTAAGATGTATGTTTACGAAGGCAGTGCTGCTTTACATCCTGACTATGCACGGGGGACTGAAACTGCTCTTGCAACAGTTAGCAAGTTTCTGCAAAGAAAAAAACCACAATTTCATCACAATTCTACTCTCCAGGAGAACTTAGGTTATTAGATATCTACTTTTTCAGCCTTTCTAGGTCCTGATATTATTATATCTATTTCATGAGCAGAAACTCATTTACTGCAGCTATAATTTGAGTAATTCGAAAACTAAAACTATCCAGACATTTCAGCCTTGGAAAGTATTATTTGCACCACTAGTTTATACTGACCCTCATTTTTGAGAGCTACCAGATGAACACATGCCTTTGAAAGCCTCCAGAAGACAATATAAAATGCTGGATGCTTGTTGGCTTCAGCAGTAATATGAGGCTGATTATTTCAGCAAGTATACATACATAAATAAACAGGTAAGCACTTTAAGTTAGGTGCCCTGTGTTAAATTTCTTGGTTATTTTGGAAGTGTTTTGAATCCTACTGAAGCAGTAAGTATAAGAGAGGACAGAGCTCATTAGTCCCTTCATAAATCTTATTAATGAAATAAATGTCTCCCCTTCTTTTTTTGTCAAATTCCTTAGTAATGTTTCAGTTTCAAGTCCTTTTCAGTCCTACTTCTGTGATGCCACCAGAACGTAAACACATGCATATTTAAAATATCAAGTTAGCTGCTTAATGGTATTTCAAGTAAACATACAGAAGTACACATTGTATGATTTTCATTAAACAAAATTCACTTACGGAATGTGAAAACCCACACTCATCTTTCAACTCAAGGAAATATATTAAAATTCTTCTTATATGATTAGAGTTCTACGGAGAAATAAAATATACCAACTGTCATATTCCAGGTACCTTCCCCTCTGCTTGTCTAACAGTCTCCTCTAGAAAATTACTGAAAAGTTGTTTTTATTTTAAAATAGTGAAGGATTTCAATATTGCATGTTTTCATGAGCCCTGGTGGTTTATTATCTGTCATATACTTTTAAATACTGTGTCACATAAAAACCAGCTACTACTTTTTTTTGAATCTTCTTGCTTGATTGACTGAGAATTCAAAGAGCAAACATTCTTCTGCAACTTACAATAAGCGAGTGAATATTAGAACAAGCTACAAAAGGTTTGCAACAGACTGCAAGTTAGCATCCATGATTTGGGTAAGAATTTCACAAAAATACTTGAACCCAGACAAAAATCCACACGCACAATCAGGCTGTTTTACCAGCAGTAATGACACTGACACAGAGAGGAACTTGGACAACACATGTGAAGAGGCTTGTGTTTAAAAATCTAACTCGTGCTTCGTATCTTGGTTGGCTCATCCTCAAAGCAGAACCAATCCTGTTCTCAATGTTGTTGAGTTCATCAATGGTGTTGACTTGAAGAACATTAGGAATGAGATAGCTGACCACAAGCAACTAGTTACATGATTTCTCTTTTGTTGATAAGAAGTAGGTGGAAATAACCTCACCTTCTAAAAACTATACATGGAAAAAGATAAACCAAAATGAATAAATATTAATATCCTAACTGGTTTGAAAATGTGGCATATAAAACATCGAAAGTCTCATATTAATTTTTACCTTATGATTTTAAAATAATATGTTATGCCATATACAATAAAAAGGATATCCAACAGAAAGGTCATTTAAAAACTGAAGAGTTCTTGAAATCACCGGCTCACATCTTCCCCGGTACTTAAGATTTGTAACACTAGAATAAACAAAACAAAACAAGGGAGTGAGATTTTATAATACATTTTCCTCTTTTTGAGAAGTGCAGTGCAAAAGCTCAGAGTGGTAGCACATTATACTACAAATGTATCTCTGTGATATGTCTTAGGATTTTCCATTTATGAGACAGGAAACGCTATAAAAATGTGCCATGTCTTTTTCCTGAACAAGGGATTCAAACATTTTTGTAATATTGTAAAAAATACATTCATTTTTAAAAAATCCATCATCTGTCATAACGAAATAAATTATCTGAAGCTTACCCTTACTTATATCTATCTTACTCACTTTTCAACACAGTATCTGGCCGCTTAACTTCTGTAGTATTTATCTGCCCAATTCTTCACAAGATAAAAACAAATTGCTATAAATTCCCTAGGAAAATTTCCACAGGAGAAATGGGGCACAGAAAAACTAAGGGCCGACTCACAGAGCTACTGATATACCCAATTCCCAGTGAAACTCTACCTTGCAGTTCTTGTACTAAACCCTACTTTAACTCTTCCCAACGCCAAACACTCCAGTAAAGTCGATACAGAGGCGATACTCCGCTTCCCCGACGGAACCCCCCTCAGCCATGGGCATTTAGGAGACGTACTCTGATTAGCGAACCAGTGCATAAATTGGGATATAACACTAGGCCTATGATCAGTCCTTGGGCAACACCACACAAAACAACCTGCTATTTTTGGCAGCAACCCCTCCTAGTCAGCCTTTCGGCGAAATCGCGCAGCTAACGCTGGCCCTGCCGCCTTCCACGGGTGGCGGGAGACACGGAGCGCAGAGGCGGGACGCTCCGCAGCCCCGTCGGTCCCGGGCGCCGGTCAGCGCGCGGCCACCTCGGAGACTTGGGATGGCATCTGTTGGGCTCACCTACTCCATCTATTCTTTATTAGGAGGTGAGAGGTGGCATCAGCCTTCAGATGAAAGGGGTACATTGGAGCTGGTAAAGCGGAGGAACGTAATTTTTTTTCAAACGAGGAGTGGTTACAACAGTGAGACTCACTGATCCTGTAGTGTGCCGTCTCCCAGCGCTCTTAGGGAATGTCAGTAGGCCAGTGCCAACAATCTTACTGAAGCCTGAATGTCTCGTACTTTCTCTTTCTGTTGTAAACTCCAGCCAATGAGTCCAAGAAGAAATTACACACACACACACCCCCTGCCCCCAAGTAGCTCAAATGCATTTACCACTTAATTATACACTGACTAGTAACTTTTTTCTAGTATTCCTTTGAGAATCCCAGTTAGGTTGACTGGCATATAACACGTTGCTTCCCCTTAGTTCCCTTTTTTGCAGGCCAGTACTGTGCCCTACTCTTCCAGGACATCCACCCTCACCTTCAATTGCTCGGAAACCCCAAAGAAAGTTGAATGCCCCCTTTCTCCAGACAGGGAGATAATGCTGCACAGATATTCACAGCAGCATTTCTGATACTGGATTCATCTGGAGAAATAAAAACAGGCCATCGCAGCCTTTTGAAACACACTCCGTTCAAATAAAAAGGCCGCTCAGAAGCCCTGGCACCTATTTCTGGTCATGATATCAAACTGCTGGGGTGTATCTCAAACTGCCAGGTGACCAAGAATAAGTCATTTCAGATTTGTATGCCTCAGTTTCCTTCTCTGTAGAATATGCACAATGATTCTGACTTTAAGCTGCAAGATCTATTGATGAAAGACCGTGATGTAAGAGGTATAATCAGTACCAGCTATTTCTACCGGGCTGCAGTAGGATTTTAATTTTGGGAATATAGAAGCTGAAGAAGAGATGGTAAACGCCTTAAAATCAGCATTGATTATTGCTTTTACATATTCACAGGCTAAGGAACATACTACACCACATAAACTAAATCTCTTTTTCAGGAAGTTATAAACTCAAGGTTGCAGTTTAAAGCATCTAACTGTTCAGTATTACTTGCTCAGGAAAAGGCAAATAACAATGCAATTACCAAAGCAGTATTCCTCAATTTAGATTTACAAACAAACATTGATTTACTTTATAAAATCTCTATTAAGAGCTACAGAGGTTCAGATTGCCTTAAAGAAATAGCCCATTCTAGCAAGTCCATAATTCACACTTTATCCCTACTACAGGGAGTTCTGGAGATGTTTATAGTTGCACTAAATCCTTAACAAGTATATACCATACAAAGCAATAAAAATGAATTTGGACTACCCAGATTTGACATCAATATCAAAATCATAAAAAGGCTATTTTGCAAAAGAGCAAAATCTTTGTCCTTCAGTAGCCAGATATAAGACATTTAAAGAAAAACAAGAAGTCACAGTGACAGCTTGAAGAGAAAATTAAAACCGTATAGGGAAGGCTCTTCATCCAACATTGAGGGTACTTTTGTACCCTGAATTCATTCTCTCAGTTCACGGTTGTATTTGGATGCTGAAAGATGGAGTAATAATAGAAAAGCTAGAAAGTACTTGTGAGGGAACAGAGGCTGAAAAATTTCAATTATAATCGTAGCAATTCCCATTTCTGTTTCTGCCTTACCAATATCAGGCAAGATGAAAGACACATAAAATGTAGTATTTTAAGACACATCTACAAAACATTATAAGTATCTGAGAAAATTTTTAAAGATCTAGAGAGGAATCTCATAACACAAAAAGCAGTTTTCCACTATGTAAGGAAGAGAAGCCAAGGAATGAAAGAGAAGAAAAATTTACAGCTCTTGGAGGAATCGTGGCAAGACAGCACTTAAATCCAAGTCCTAGTGTCCTTGCCTCTTTCTCTCTCAGGTGGCTTATTGATTTAAAATATGAACTAAGTGAAACAGAGTCAACGAACCGATCACAACGTTTCAGATGAGTCACAGAAAATAAGAGCTTCATCAAAAGCTATGCCAATGCCAAATTCACCAAAACATCTATGGTAGATGAGCACTGAACACATTTTAAAGGCAAGTACAAAAAAAGTGGAAATAAAAAAGTGGCAGAATATTTCCAATTTTGGTAACAATACCAGTATCAAAATACTGAACTACACACACACACACAAAACCAAAAGAGCACCAGTAACACTGAGCCATGCCAAAAAGCTATGAGAATTTGAAAAATTTAAATGAAACAGCATTAAGAATCCAGCACGCTCTGAAACATTTGCTTTTGGTTTGCCTTCAGTCAGAAGACAAGAACAAAACCTTGGCCTCTAAAGCTGCACCAAAGAAGCTTCCCAGCTTTCCAACCTCCAAACCCTCCAGCTTGCTACGAGACTTCGTCTGTCACCACGACTGCTTACTAACGCAGTTCCATCAGCACACCAGACATCTCTTCCCTTAATACAGCGACTGAAAAGCACTATTTCAAGAGGCTGTATTTTTAACCCAAAATCTAGAAGGAGAAGATAAATAATGATTATATACTCCCATTTACATTCCTCTGGGAAAAGGGTTACCATACCACCCACAGAAGAATCAAAATTCTTTGCACGTTCCAAATCATTGTGATATCTGGCCAGGGAAAGAATCCAGGTAAAGATATCCACTTCCAGCTCCTTCAATCCATTCCATGACCTCCCCCACCCCCAACCTACTCTGAGGACAGGACAGGACATTAAGGACAGTAGGTGATGATTTGGAGAAACACCTCTTCAGACACATGGACCGTATCACACCGCTCTTAAGAGTTCCGTGCGCTGCACAGCGAAGGACAACGCTTGGGATGAGACGCAGCGGTTTGCACGGCAGCAGTGGATGGGAAACGATCCCGCTGGAGCACAGGAGCGGAACGCCCAGCTTACAAGAGAGGACTGAAAAACCTGCAGTGCAATTTAAAAAAGAATTTTAGAGGAGGAGACAGAATCAGGGATGCCAGGTAGGAAAGCAAAAGCGAAGCACAGCCAGCACAGAAAAGGGAGGGCTGAAGAGTGAGTATACACCGTACGAAGAGAGAATTTGGTCACACGGACGGTGGGTACCTTCTCCATTCATCATGGCATGCCAAGGTGCTCAAATACTGCTTACAGGGCATTTGTAAGTGCCTGAAGAATTCATCCATCCTCTTTCCAGGAGGCCTTGAACCCCTTCTCTGAAATGCAGTGGGCAGGTTCGTTATCACGGTAAAGCTGAGGAAGCCCGGGAACGCTGTGCTGCCTGCACACACGTAGGTTACTGTACCGCACACGCACAGGAGGTTTGGTAACACGACAAAGAAGCAGTTGAAAAAATAACTTGCTACCAGCCAGAAGAGATTATGACTGCTGTAAATCAGCAAGTTTGGGTGTAGTTGTTTTTTTTTTTAATAGTTGTTTGGTTTTTTATTTGTTCTTTCTATGTTGTTGTTGGTTTTAAATAATTAAAGCAGAGAGTAAAAACCTTTTAAGCTTACCTAAGTATGACATGAATCGGAAAGCCTGAACCATGTAAATTTAGAAACAGTCTTGGTCTCGAGTTAAGGATATTACAAATATACCCGCATTATAATAATCATAAAGTTAAAAAAAACTCCATACATTTTAAACAAAACTTTTGAAGTTAAGATGTGTGCTATCCAGTTCCCATTACAGTGCAAGAAAAATGGGCATCCAAATCCCCTAAAAAGACTTTGAATATCTCTTCCTTATGTGGTACTTAAGTTTCAGTAACAACCAAGATAGCAATTTGTTGGCAAGAAAGCTCTGTACAGTCATGTTTTAATTATTTCTTGTGGATTATCATCATTTACAATGAAAGCTCTCTGTGGCTCAATGACAGTGATTGGATATGTACTTTTCATTAGTGCTGGACAAAGGTGAATAGTTAAAAAAAAAATGCATGTTCTATCATGAATAAAAGTGCCAAGTTTTAGTTTGCTATGATTAATGGAGTTATATCACTATGAGTGTTCAGAACAAGATTCAGAGATCCAGGCTTTTTATAGTTATGTATTAACTAAACATTTTTACATAGAAAGTCTCTCTATTTATATGTATGTCTATGTGCATTCACCATAGCGAAATCATTACAGCAGTTTAAAAAAAAAAAAGAAAAAAAGAAAAAAGGGGGGCAAAACCCCATCCAACAGTAATGTTTGGATACGCATCTTTTATTCTTGTTTCAGTTACTTTATCATGACCAAAATACTAAATATTTGGGTAAATACTTTGTAAATCCACCTCATGATAAATCACACCCACATGAATTTGACAGTAATTGAACCAGAAGAGGCTCACAAAGAGTAAGCGAAGGAAAGGAAAGGTGCTTGCAGCCAAAATAAATATAAAATACTTTCCACCAAATGCCCAGGACAGGCTCAAGGAGCAGATGGACCTAAACCTACTCCAGTCTAAATATTTACTTGCTTCTTACCTATACAGGGAAGGATCAAGGCGGGTAGGCAGCTACTGCTCAAAGGGATGACCAGTGGAAGGAGAGAACTGCTACTGGTTTTGGGTACAGTGTCTCGCTCCTTGGCTTGAGAGTCCTGGCCTTGATCCCCTTCCGAGTAGGCCAAGAGGCGTAAGAACATGTGATGTGGCTGTTTGGGGAGGAATTAGGAGCAACGAGGATAGAGAACTCCATAGAGACGGAGGATTAGTCTGTGCCTTTGAAAACCAGTACCTCAGGGCAATAGGCTACGGAGAAGAAAGTCTAAGGAGACAGGCCGGCACCTTAAGTCAAAGTCCTTCTCCAGAGTCTTGTCAGCCACTGCAACCCTACTAGCTCCTTCAGAATCCCACTGCTCCCTCTTGCCTGCCTTCACCCTCACATAACTCCTCCCAGCTTATCGCTCCGTGAACCTACGCTACTGTCGCTACGATGCTGAACACAGCTGAGAAGACTCAAGGTGCCGTGCATAACAGAAAAATTTAGTTTGAGATTAGGTGTTTCTTCAGTTGGCCCTTCCCCTTCCACACGTACATCCTATAAGGCGATGGTCAAAGCAAGCAAAGACAGCGGATGCTAAGAGAACCATCCTATAACATTTACCAGTTCTGGTAAGACTGTGATGAAAATACAGCCATTAATGGATATTCTGACTACATAAAACTCTGTCCCTTCAGAAATGGTTTAAGAGGAATTCAGTACAAGGCACACTCATGAACTTCCAATGGGAAGGTGATAAAAGGTCTAGGATCTGATGTGACAGTAGTACTCCGAACAACAGTCAGAAGGTCTAAAGGACACCTATTACACTGACAAATCTCATCATACTTCTGTATGTTGAAGAGTATTTCACACAGCCTTTAGTCCATAAGCTGAAGAGTGGCTACTGCAGCTACTAGAAGCTGACACAAGTATTTCAAATTGTTTTCTGTTCATGAAAGAACTCACTCAGTTTGATCACCAATCCTCCGCTGCAAACCTGCTACTAATGAATTCAAAAGAACAGATTAAAGCTACATACATGAAAGTAAACTACTGAAAACACAGAGATATGGGGGAAGACAGCTCAAGAGAAAACGTGTTCAAAATCTCAAGAAATCAAAGCAAAATGCCATTTATCCACCTAAATATTACTGAGCTCATATTGGACTTCAGGAAACTATAAACTCCACGTGTCAATCAGTAAGTTATCACAAAAAGAGGTTAAGTCTCTAACAGCAGAACTGAAAAATAATTAATATGTCCTGGCAGACTACAACTTGTTTGACTACCATAAATTCAATTGCTATGTTTACTCCTCATGCCAAGTATAAAATGTTTCCTGCATGCATCCTTCATTGGATTCTTTAATGGCGAAGTGGAAGGAAATAACCCGACATTGTCTTTTGATCATCCCACAGTGCTAATGGCAGATTACAATAAGGTACCTTCTCCAACGCTTTCCGATTTGAAAGACTGGTTGCCATTAACCAGGCAACAACATTCTTTCAAGTGTAACTCCTCTATTGCACATAATGCTCGGCATTAACGAAACAGAAACTATACAGTCTCAAACGTTGTTGTGCAGTTACTATACGAGAATATCATCACATCAGCAAGAAAATGCACACTAAAAATTCCCTAGTGTATCCTTTTAACCTGATGTTAAGGAATAACATATTACGAATTTCACCTACTTAAAGAAAAAAATGGATCCGTAGGGTAAGACAGAACAGTAGACTAGTGGCTTTCTAAAATAAGAGTGTGATTAAAAATACTGACTACATCCACAACAGAAAAAGGTGACTGGTCTCACAGTCACATATCCTGCCCACTCCTGTTACAGAAGTGCTAAGATTATTCTCAGTAACAGAGCACCAGAAATGCTGCCAGACTGGATTCTCCCATCAGACCATAGTTTCTGGATTATATATCAGTATGTTATGGTTTCACACCCAAATTTTCCAACTGGCATGCTATCACTGGGGAGAAGCTCGTTTATTTTAATTGACACAAACATGAATGTGTTTATACAGCGGTTTCACAGCTAACTCTTAAAGCTACTGACTGAATTGTCCATTTCAAGCTGTAACATCCATTCTGTAAAATGAAATTGATCTTCAATCTAATCAAGGAGCAATTCATGTTTTTAGGAAAATACAGTAAGCCATGAGGAAAGAGAAAATGAAAATACGGAGTGTATAATCTAAAAAGCAGCACTGATTTTTGCTTTTTATGTACATAGTTTTCTTTTAAAATCTTCCATGTAACATTAAAACCTTGACTATGTTTTCTTTCTTAATTTACAATACTTGTGCAAATACAGCCCTATCCAATCTAAACACATGTAGTACACTTATACAACTTGTTAAATGATACGTTATTTCCTCAACTGGCACAGGCAACAGAGATTTCCTCTCAATGGCAGCAACAAGTAGAAAAAGAGAAGCAAACTGATGCATCTGGTCTCCAAAAAACAGTCCTCTTGACCTCTTTTCCCCCAGTTGTTCAAGTTTCACTGTAGTTTGAAACAATAAAATGAGGCCTAGCCACCTAGTACCATGACATGGATTGCTTCCAGAAACTGGACAATAAGTATCCATCAGTATTTTGCCATTCATCACCCTCCATTTACCTGTCTTCAAAGCATACTCCAGAAAAATATCAAGGTTTGATGGGTACTATTGTTGTCCTAAGGCAAGATATAATACTCAGCTTCTGGTTTCGAGGAAACAAACCATTTATGCCTTGTTTTCCACAGAAAAGTTAGGTCATGTTAGAAAATGACCTTGTCTTAATTGCTGCTATTTCTCAAGGTTGGTAGTCATGGTAGCAAAGGACAAGTCATGTTTCATACTGCCCAAACAGGCAACACCAGTAGAGATGTTTCTCTTGTAGGTCAAAGTCTGCTGAAAGTATTTAAAGGTCTTGTAAGTCAGATTTAGGGGACATGAAGTAAATGATGGGGTGCAGCATCTTCCTCACTGCAGAATAAAGAGGTAAGGTACTTGATTCTCTTTCTCCAGTCGTACACTGAACTCACCGTCTCCTGGGGACTCCCAGATTTTTTTAGTGGATATTCACAATTTTTCAGAGGGACTGTTTTGTTTTGCTTCAAGAGCAAAACTGATTTCAGATGAAACTCTTTTTGAGTCAGGAGAAATTATCAAATCTCATGAAGGACATAAGTAATAAAAGACAAAATCCTGGTAGTTTTGCTGGCACCCAAGGAAAACAGCTGTAACAGAGGCATGAGAAAAAGGCAGCTTCTCCAGAGTAATTTTCTAGGATTATTCTTAAGAAAAGGTATTGCAATGCTTATCTGCCAGAATAACACACCATCTTATTCTGCCAAATGCCAGAGATGAGAAGACGGCTGATAATACAGCCCTTGTCTCCTTCAGTATGAGGCCTTAAAATCCTCCTCTGTGAATCTGTATTTTTCAGAGAGCAAATTTTGCCAGATCTTGCCAAAAAGCAATCCAAAAGAGCCTCCCCGAAAGAAAGAAAGATTAGTTGAACTTGGTCAGCTCCCCGCTGTAAATTACCACGCAGCTTTACAGGCAATTCCGGTGACATCTGAGAGTGCCGGAGTGAGAAGTGGGGAGGGATGGGGACCGCTTACGCCAGGCTGCCACCGAACAACTGTCTATGAAATCTCAGCTCTATTCTCCCATAAACCATTTTGAGAAGGGATGCAGGCACTGCGGAGGATATATCTAGCTGCAAGTGTTTATTTAGGGGCCTGCAATAACTTCAGAAAATAAGATATGGGTGCCTCTGAATGGTTATCCCTTACTTCAAATATTTAAAATTTATGGAAAACATTTTTCTAGCGAAGGGCAAACTTAACAACAAAATACAACTTGGATTGTATGTACACATTAAACAAAATAGATACAGAATAGAATCCAAGCACAAACTCACATTTTTGTCATAAATGTTTCCAGAACATGGTTGTCGTCTGTTATTCCTAAGACTTCTGACATTCGGGCATACACCTGGAAATAAACATTTCAACAGGAACATATTATAGACATTCACAAGTACCAACGTTTTCAGTTATTCTAAAACTTTGCCTATTTTGATTTTGCATGAGAAAAACACAGGCACAAATGCCTGACCATCCAACCTAGCTGAAGCATTTGTAAGATATAATCGTAAGGCTTACACACTCTCCCATGGTGTTCAGTCAATTTGGGAATGATAGGCTTTTACTTGTCCTTGCATACTTTTCTTCCAGCAAAGGAGATGCAAATTTTCCACATTAAGCTCACTTTGTTGTTCACAGAACAATACAGTCTCTATTTAAAAACCCTGCTTTATTACAAAAAACTGCAAAGGGATGGAGAAATAGTCTTCTCTTGGTCTCTGTCCTCAGTGGGATGCGATTCAACACTGTCCTTTAGCTTGGGTTTGAGAGTTCTTGTGCTGCCAGTCATAAAAGCTGGCGAATTAGGTACTCTTCAGACATTCGGTTTGGTGTTCTTGAAGAGGGAACAAAGGCTTTGGCAGCCAAGTAACTTGTAGTTGTATACTTTTCCCCTTTAATTCAGACCCAAGACATGTATTACCAGCCAAGTTTTCCCAGCGCCTTACCTATCCCATCAAACTGCTGTTATGATGCAATAACAAATGCACGGGACGCATCCAGTGTATTTTTTTTCCTTACAGTGTAATCTTCATCAAATCTTCTGGTAGTTTTAGTAGCCTAACATTTAGTTCCGATAAGAACATTTAGTTGGGTTCAATCAACTTCAGAAACAGAAGGGAGACATGTACCGCAGAATTTCTTTCACGATTCTCTGCCAACTCACTTTACCCTGAGCTCAAGTAACTGCTCTTTGCTTACGACTGGGCTAAACACAGATCTACCAGTCAGTACGTTTCACTGCAGTCATTTTAACCTTTCGGGACACTAACCCAAATATTACGGGTTATATGTAATTCCTCCATACGATGTGATCGAGTCAAGTATCACGACGGTCTGAAACTGGAGCACCAAGCCCGGCACTGGCCGCCGCAGGTGCGCAGCGGTGAAAGCCTGGTGCCATCTAGCTGCCAATTTTGTTCGCTGACGTTACATATTCCGCACAAATACCAACAAACTTCGCCCGCTCAGTACTTCTGTTACTGCACCTGAACTGGCTTGTACCAACTTCCTTTCTGCTACTGATGTAATCCCACCACTGTGCTTAAAAACCAAACCAGCAGTATTCTACCTCTGAGGAAGTCAACAACAATAATACAAGTAATAAATAAGACAGTAAAAATTGTATTTTCATGTCCCAAAGACTTCATTTTTAAATCCGAGCATAATAAAGGCATGAATAAATAAACTTGCAGCTCTAACCAGAAATTGCACCAAGATCAAGGATAACTTAACTTGTAAGCTAACTTATCCTTTTATAATTGCATGAATGTAATTTATTGTGACAAACTCAGCAGCAAAAGGACAATCAAAATATGAAAAAAATGTAATATACAATACAATCCTTCAAACGTTGCAAAATATTAGGTTCACACTGTAAATGTGAAGTTATTTATAGTAATTAAACATAGCAACGATAATATATTCAAATATAAAAATACCTTCTAATGAAAAAAAAAAAATCACCTCTCTAAATAGTGCACTGCTGAGATGCTATAGCAGCTGCAATTTTCGCAAAGTTTAAGAGTTTCTGTATTTGATATGAGGAAAAGAGAAAAAGGGACAGGGAGGCATGCAAACATATCAGCAAACGCACGCGTATGTTAAGAGCTTTCCTTTCCGCCACGGGAAAGCACTGGGAGAAAGGGAGAGGGAGGGAGCTCTGTTGTCACAGGAGGCTCTCCCCACATCAGAGTTTAACAAATAAAATACTAAAACAGCAGTCAGTGTTGACAAAGAGCAGTGCTTTAATCCACAATTATCCTTGTAACTCTTACTACTCCTTTTATCATCCATTAGCTTTGATTCCCATTATCCCATCAAGAACTGTGTCAACGCTTTTGTCCCTGGGGATTTCCCACAACTACTAGGATCTGACAGCCAAGCTTGAGTGCTAAGCAGGATCATTACCTCTTAAATCCACTTATCTGATCCACTGAATAGTAAATTGAAAAGCTCATTAACAGCAACAATCTGATTTGTTTTCACATGTGACAGGGTCATTTCAAGTCAGCATGAATACAGTGCTTGTAATAAAAACTACTACCCGCTCCCTAATGTGACAAATTGTAAGCTAAAATAAATGTGATATTTTAAACACCTTCTTCAAAATCATGTTCAATACCAACACACACTCTTAGCATGTAAAAATAGAAAAGCAAACGACCCTCAACCGCAACAGTGAAACGCCCTTAGACTTTTAAGCACTATAAAAAATTAATGATAAAGCATTTTGGACATATAATAATAAAACACACTTCAACAACAAAGACCGTGCTGCAGAGAAATAAAGGGCTGCGGAAGCAGACGTGGAAGCGGTCTCACCCTCAGCCTGGTTCCCACCACGGAGCCGCGAAGGCAGCGGAGGGCCCTGGGGGGGCTGGGGGACCTCACAGCCGCGCGCCCGCTGGGTCTCCTCTCTTCCACACCTCCCGCTGCTTCTGCCAGCAAGGAAAAAACCACGGCTTACGTTCTTACTTCCCTCCAGACACTCCACGTAAGGAGCGGGATAATTAACTGTCAGTAGGAAACCACCGGTTGAAGACTTCTGGAAAACCTTCACGCCATCATTCCCAAATCCTGCCAACTGCAGGACTTATAACTTCCAAAACAAACCCCGCGCCAACGCACGGCACTAGGCTCTCACGCCACGAGATCACCAAAACCGTAAGCTTAACAGGAAAACATCCCACCGGCACCATCCCACCCTTACAGCGGTCAGGAACGTAGGCGACAAGTCTGCAGACGTGAGGAGGCTCGGCCGCGGTGCTCGGCGAGCTTCGCGGGGACGAGCCCGTGCTCCAGGTCCTTGGAGCCAGCTCGGGCTGACACCCCCACTGCAACCAGTACCCCGGTGGCACTGCCACCGCCGCAGTCAAAGGTGGCAGCAACCGTCATGACAGTGCAGAGGAAGAAGAGACCAGCAAAACACCTTCGATAATAACCAGGAGCAATTTCAAACGTGTTAAAGCAAGCGTGAAGGCAAGAGACCCAGGAATCCTTCTTTTTTTCCCCTGTTTGTACCATTATAACCACCTCAGCGGAACCAGGACGTTTAAGGAAGACAGCAGGTTCGCAAGCTGGGGTGCCAGGGCATTTTTTACGATCAGCAGATTTGTCAGTGGTTCCAATTACATCACTGTGTACTTCCCAACTACTTGAACTGTACCTGCTGCGTTCCAAAAGGATGAGAAAATAAAATTGTGGAAGCAATGTTTTATAAAGCAAAGCACTTGCATGTAAACACAGTCCAAGAAAACGGAGACACAACTCAGTAATCACTCCAAAACTTTCTCTCCCTGTCTTTTTCACCCTTTGGCCCTAGATATGCTTAACTTTGCTTTGTCTTTTGAGGTCTTCTGGTTTTGGTACTGTCATTATAACTCTGAAGAAGCTAATTATGTCAATTCTTAAATGTGAAGCAGATTACAGAACTGGGAAGCTCAGAATATGAGTTCCTAAAGGTTGTATGGCTATATAATGACAGTCACAGAAATTCAATAACAGCACTGTATGGAATGTACTCAAACGCACCCCATGAAACAAATTAGAACAGAGCAATGAATCTCTCACACTGTGCAAATAAGAAAACGCAAGAAAATGTTGGTTTCTATATGTTTCATAAGGGCTATTATAATGAATTAAGATTTTGGATAATGAATCTTCAGAAAATTACAGTAAAGTTATTACCCGTAGGCACAGCGCAAACGCTTAAGATATTACAACTTCCTTGCAGCTCTCCAGGCCTTGCTGCAGAGAACTATCACGGCAACATTAAAGTATTTTGTCACGAACGCTGAGGGCAGAACCAGGCCTCACCCGTCTTTACCCCAGCCTGAGAGGAGCCGCGCGGGGACGGCCCGCGCTCCGACTGGGAATCCCCGCCGGCTGGGGCGACCTCGGCGGACTGCCGAGGCTGCCACCCCCCCCCGATCCCCCGCCGCCCCACTAAAACGCCGGACTCACCACAAGTTTCTTCCTCCGCGTCGAACGCCACAACGCATTTAGTCATTTCCGCTGCTTTCTAAAAATCACACTCGGGTATTTTGAAGTTTCAGCGCTTAAGAGCGCCATTACAACGCAGCAGAAATCTAGCTTTCGGATCCCACAGACAACTTCTGAAAAGGTGAAGTGAACCTCCTAATTAGCACATCAGGGTGCCAGATCATTCATCTTTACCTCCTGACCAAACTAAGGGCTTAAAAAGCCGTGGCTTTTCCATCCTGTCCATAAAAGAGGAACGCTTTGGTCACCTCCACTCCTGACCAGCTGTCTTAAAAAGGGGAAGATCTCAAAACACCCATAACTCGGAGTCTAAACCAAGAAAATGGGCTAGTTTGTTGTTCTATAGTTAGCTCCCTAAATGAAAAAAACCTTCAAAACAGGCCATAAGGAATCGCCTCAGCTTCAGCCAGGATTTCTGAAGATTAAGCTGGGCTTTGCGCTACATAAAAAGTAGGCTACTGTGCCATTCACTGTGACACGTGTTTGTAAGTAACCAGAGGAACTACACCAATTATATAAATGATTTAATACCTACTGCCTTACCTATAAACCTAGCTTAATTAAAATATTGCATAAAGTTATCCTCAATTGTAAGAGACCTACTATAAAACAACATTTAAAAACTCGGGTATTGCTATGACAACAACGTGTTATGTTGTAGGGGAAAGGGTAAATCTGCTGTGTGGCTCAGTCAATGTCGTGGATGTTATTTCCCCTCCTCGCCTGTTGAAATACTCGGTCATCGCAAGTTCAGACAGTAAGAGGTATTAACAATTCCCACAAAAGCTGTTCTCCAGGCCCCCTTCCCCGGTCCCTTCCCCGTCAGCTCAAGGGAGCAAGAGCGTTCGCAGCGGTCTGGGGTGCAGGAGGGGTGAACTCCTGGCCTCCTGCCCCAGAAGTGCCTGTGAGATGTCAGCAATAAACCTTTTCTGAAATGGAAACTGATCTCTAGTTCCATGACTTTCTCTCCGCTTTCATTTACTTATTTATTTCTTCCTTTCTTAATTCCCGTTTTCGGAAAATCTTGCAAGAAAGATTTACAATTCTGCTGAACTTACTACGGGAGACCTACTATGAACTAACTGCTGTTATTACTGATGCGGCATGAGAAGCATTCTCTGGGAAAAAAAAGAAAAAAAAAGAAAAAAAAAAGAAATTGGTTTATCTGCTAGGTCTTTAGTTATCCAATTGTTAAAAAGGTGCTTAGCTTTTAAAAAGTCTTGTTTAGACTTTCATTTTTGTAAAGCGCCATTAGAGATTTTTAATTCCACTACCTCTTTTGTTCCCCTCTGGGGCTTAAAGTACAAATACTATAGCGAAAACTGAGAAATACTATTAACAGCTATTACTTTTTGAACATCATCTGGAAGATCTTTAGTTTTCAAAGCACAGTTCTGGGCTGCACTTTCCATCAGAGCTATGCACTGCACTGCAGAGATTCGAGCCATATATGCAGTCAGGTATTTGCTTAACAAGAAGCCAAAACGCTGCTTCAAAATCCTCTAATGATTGAAATGAACCAATACTGTACAGCTTGCAAGAACAGATTTGTGCCAGTCAGAAACTCCAAAAGATAAAGTATTATAGGTACTTCGGTAGCAGTAATTGACACTCTTACTTGCCCCTGTAACTATTAAAAGTGTCCAGCTGAATTTTATTCAGTTGCTTAATTGCATCTAAATGAGAGGCCCACTCAGCATGCTTATGTGCAATAAACCTCGATGCTAAATCATCAACATTAGCTTGGCGCTTAAAAACAGGTAATAAAAATCATAGCTACTTATTATAGTTCTAAAATTTCTATATCCAAAACTATTTCATTGTACTGACTAAGATAGCTGCAGGTGTTCCGCATCTCTCAGGATCAAGCCTTAAGCACACAAAATTTAGCGGCATCGCGCATTTTAAAAAGGTTCTGCACCAGGGCTGTACATGAGAGTGCTTTTGCGCATTTATCCCACGGCATAAGGAGAGGTGTTACAGCCACCACAGCTAATACGAGCAATTTGAACAACCCTCTTTGGCAAGCCAGAAATAAGATAATTGTTCAACATAGGCTGGCTCTTCTGAAATACTGGAAGCATTGCCTGTAATTATAGACATCTGTCATTGCTAGCCACTCAGTAGTAACCCTGACATCAATATACAACGATAACACTAAACTGCCTGCAGGCACAGCAATGGAAGCCAGATACGAGAGGCGGGCAATCATCTGCCTCATCCGAACTATCTGTCAAAGGTTCCTAACCACAAATAGCTCTTACGTTTTGTATCCTTAGGATAATATGTTGATTTATTTTAGATCCTCTAATATTTACAGTCTAGGCCATCTACTAAAATAAAGAAACAAACCTTATGGCTAATGGAGGCAGTTACCGCTCAAAATCATCACGGAAGGTCATAGCTCACCCCTCCGACGCCGAACGCTGATGGCGGTTTGGAACCTGCACCTGTGCACGAACCTGCCCTCCTCCCTTCTCCGAAATCAGACGGCTACACGGTCCGGCGAGGGCTAGTCTCTCATCAGCAGCCTCTGATCAACCAACCCCAAGAAATATTTGCATTTTGAACCTCGAGAATATCTGCACAGAAACGTGCACGGTAAGCTCCAGTATTATCCTGGAGTTGACTGTGTCGGTACCGAAACGAGAAGCGCTCCGCGGAATTATCTTCAACATACAATTTCAAAAAAGGAACTGCATTAATGATATAAAGTACAGGTACAGATTAAATACTTCAGCTGTTCTTAGCAGGAAGCTGATGTGCTCTCCTACCCAAGGAATAAAGTTTCTTGAAATTTACAGATAAACGTGGATAATTTCTTTTTAATTCTAAGGTGAAGATCATGCTTAAACCCTCAGTCTCTACTTTCTTGTCTTCATTTGAAAATCAATCTCAGAAAGGGGCAAAAAAGATTGTAGGTTTAAACTAATTAGGAATTAACACCCTTACAATTATCATAATTTGTTATTAACAAAAGTGAGATTTCTTAGTATAATTCACAACAGCCTCTGCTGAAGAGAAACTATTAATTACTAGACAGACAGTTAGCTTACAAGCGAGCTGCATTTTAAAAACCTCCTTTAAAATACAATTGCTAAATGCCTTACAGTGCTGTAATGTGAGACAGGTTCAAATCTTATTACTTCACTGAAATTAAAACCTAAGTTTTAATACTGTTCAAGTCGAACAATGATTCCACACTTTATTGCTTTTGAAATCCCTTGATGATCATAGGAAAAAATGCCCTCGAGAAAAAGAGACTCTGTTTTCGATAAACAGAAAATACAGTTTGCACTCTTAGCCTCTTTGTCATCACAAAAAAAGGATTTAATGCCAATTCTTTAAAAAAAAGACTTTTTTCACAAAATGTGCACCTTGTGTGCCATTTGTAAAATCAGCTCACTTTCTTTTATTTATTACTGCAGCGCGGCAAGGCAATAAAGCAGCTACTGATAGCTAATAAATTACATGCCTTTTAAAACAATTCTCCAGCTACAAAAACTTGTAACTACAAAGGCTTACATTTACATGGTACATCGTGTGAAACGTCTATATTTATGTTCTATTTAACCACATAAATAAAATCTGACCCCTTATTAAACAGTCCAGTATGGAACAGAGGCTACACGTGAGATTGAACAAAGGGTAACTTTTCAAGGCTTTTCTACAGATTTACATAAACAAACATACAATGTAACAAAAAAACCCTGGCCTAAGCAGTTCAGGTGCAAAGTATTTTTTAAATAAAACACATTTTTAAGTATGCCCTTCAAGCTACCTTCAGGAAAACAGTGATCACCAATTTTTCAATTACTGCATTACAACAGTGATTTACTCCTGAATCTAAAAATTACATAAGGTTTTCAACAGTAATTGCAACATATTACTGTAATATAGAATAGTAATTCTCCATCACATACCATGAAAACCAGGATTTGTATTTTTAATTAAACTAAATATCAGAGCTTTAGGAAAGCATTTTTTGGTTAAAACAGATTTAAAACACCCCCCCTCCCCACAGTCTTATTTCATCGTGTATCTCTCCAAGAAATGCTTTAAATCTATACATATCTATCAAACTCATTGAACTGCTCTTAAGTATTTTTTCTTTATGGCTGGCCTAGCAATTACAGCTGACCGGTACAGAATGCTGAGGTGCACTGTCTCTTACTCTTGTACTGCATTATTTTTAGGCTGATGTGCTAAACTATTTTCATACGTTTGTCCCTTACAATTTCACTGTCTCATAAATCATTAAACCAAGCATTACATTCTTTTTAATTGTCTCTATATCATCGCGCACCTAAATTTAAGGTGTGTAGTTCTAATATTAATTTCCTCCACTGGCAGTTACTTTTACAGCATCTGTGGCTTTGGTTTTGCTCTTCTCACCCAACTTTTTCTCATTGCTGTAGTTCCAAAATGGCAGTTCTTTAATTGAGCATGAAAACAAACCTTAACTCCCTACTAACAAATAAAAACATTTAAAAATATGGCTATTCAATTTTAAGATAACAACCCATGACACGTCAGTAAAGACGCTGCACGATTCCGAATCCCTCGCCCAGCACCCCTCCGCCCCCACTATTAATCCCTCGGGATGGAGATGCTGAGGGGCGGACCTTTCAGTCTGACTGAGCACCGCTCGATGCAAAACGAGATGGGAAAGAGTTTGCGGACACTTTTCTACTCCCTTAATCCTAGGGCCACTTTCCCCTATGGTAATCAAAGGTTTACTTCGGTAATGTATGTTTTCTTCTATTTTGCACGTCATCAGCGCTTGAAATATCAAGACAAAGACATTCACTGTCTGAAGCAGGCAAAAAGGAGGGTTAACAAACCAAGCGGCCGGGACAACAAACTAAGACCCCACGGTTTCCCAACTCGGGTTAGTCCGTCTACTTCTGGGGATGAAATATGGGTGCAATTTTAAGCTGGTACAGAATAAAGAGTGAACGGAGCCTGGTGTGTCTATACGAGGAAAGCGTCCTTTGTGTAACAGGACGCCTAGAAAGCGCTGCAAAGAGTGGAGAGAGAATTTAACAGGACTCTTAGAAACAACAGTCTGGTTCAAGAGGAGATACAGATATATTTAAACGCAGAAATAGATAGTGATACTCAAGACACTGAAAATTAAACAACTCCTAATTTCACCCAAGAACTTAAGCTCAAACAGGACACTGAAATCAAGCAAAAGCTTATGAGAAAGGAGCCACATGGTCTGACCTATGAACACAGAAGGTATTTGAGAGGTGTATTTTGAAGAGGAAGTTGTCAATATCAAGCTTTTGTTGAAATTAAGCGACTATAAACGTAGCCAAAATTTGACAGAGCATACTATAAGTTAAGGAATTCCAAATACAAATATACTGTCCAGATAACACAGAAATAGATCCAACTCCGGATCACCAGCAGGGAATAGAATTAGAGTTACAAGAGTATTTATTGACAAGCTTACAAAACTAATAAAAACTAATGAAACTGATAAATCAAAATCGGTCAAGAATCTTGATCAGTAATTATTCTCAGTAATGTGGAAGTTTTGGACTTCAGTCTCTGATGTTAAAGTCTTCTGAAAAAAAAGGGTGACACCCTGAAGTTGTGCACAGAAAACATACAGCCTGAACTCTCTTGGCTCCGGCTGGAGAAACACAGACTATTATTCAGGCGAAGAGGAAAAAATAGAGAACAAAATAAAGAAAGGCCATCTCATCCAATATTTGAATTGGTCGCACCAGAGCAAGCACAGCAAAGCACGCAGTGGCTGACGTCAGAGTCGAGCGGCAGCACCCGACGACCTGACGGGCAGCACCCGCACCCACGGGTCCGGCGGGACTGGGAAGAGTGGCCGTACCCCCCACATCGCGCGTGCCGTCCCTCGCGCAATGTCACCTTTTCACGGCATGACCGATAGTAACGGTCTTTAATAATATACAGAGCAACGTTTTGGTTCGTTTTGCTGACCTCTTAAGCAAACGAGATAACCAAATCTACGCAAACATGGTAGATAACGGAACGCTGTCAGACACCACTACTCTCCAGTCAAAGGGTGTGAAACGCTTCAGAAGCAAAGCGATCTGGTAAGGCGTACTATCAGGTGCTGACTCACCCTTATCTGAAGGGATATTGCAAAACTAACGTTTGAGCTCCAACAGCACATACACTTAGATGATTACGTGAAAATCTAAGCAATACTTTAAATGTTATTGCTATTCAGCAGATTAGAATGAAGTTGGTTATTAAAGAAAACGCATAAACTAGAATGTACTTGTGCTGTTAAGAGCTCATTCAAAGATAGTCTATCATATTAATGCTACTTACATCATCACTTCCTGTGCACATTCTTACAAAACCTAAAATAAAAGGATGTTATATCAGCTTCAATACTAAAGTTTCTACATATCTTGCAATAAGCTGCATTATTGTGTAGACATCTATACAAATCATTTAATACTTAAATTGATACAAAAACCCTGCTTCAGAAATAAAACTTTTGTTCCCAGAAGACTTCTTCCTCAATAGAGCTACATGCCTCAAGAAACAACTCGTCAGTAGTGAGAATGCTCTGGAGAAATAATATGGAACCTTCCTCATGGCCTTCCTAACTGCAGTTCTTTTGATCCAAATTGATGCCAACTACTGACTTCCAACAAAGAAGACACAGACGAAACCTATGTGGAACAGATCACCGAAATACTGGTTTGCTTTTTTTATTTCCTACTTGCTTCAGAAGAATGGCAAGTGGCAGAAGACAGACAACTGCCTTCCTATGACTTTGAACAAAAGTGCATTTAAGTCTGAGAAGAGTACTTTAAAAATATATTCCTGTACGTGAAACAGATCTATATCAGGACAACGTTACTAACAGTTTTGGACTACTCTATAAGCACACAAAAGCAAATGCCAGAAAGAGTTCTGAACAGTCTGAAGAAAGTAATTTCGGGAGGATGTGCACATCTAAAGAAATACTAAGTATAGCCCAAATGCTGTGTGTTCTGCAAGTCTGATTTCAGGATGGAAACCGGTTATAGACACGGCGAGACTCCCCACTGCCCCAGCCCTCGCGCTGTGCGGTGAGACAGCTCTATCACTGCTCCTTCGCTGGCCAGGTGCACAACGATGAACCAGTTGTTCTGCCTTCTACTAACCCGGTTAGGTATGAAAATCACACCCTGGTACACAAGATACTGACAAAGTCCAACACAAACCTGAACCAGATACTCTGTAGCAAATGTTTATTTGCGTTTTTGTTTTAACTGAAATACATGTTTTCTTAACGGAAAAAACCCCCACCCCGTCCTAGGTCAAGCACTCCACATTCAAAACCAAATCATACTGCTTTAAATATTAAGGTTGTCAGTGTCTCCCATTTTTTGAAGATGATACACACAAGCTAAGGAAGCCAGGTGCCTCCCACAGGAACTCTAGGTACTATAAAAAGGAACATTCAACAATTAACAATGAATTAGCTCTTGACTTGGTTGTATGAAAGAAGCAGAGCTCTGACAGAAGACAGTTGGCCATAAGGTATTCCTCTAAGTCATCATACAGTATGTCAAAAACACTCAGAAAACAGCTCTCCTTTCTCTCACCCAACTTCATATTCAGTGCGTTTGGCAAAATATGTTCGAACAAGAAGAGTTTCCATACTATTATTTATTACCTACTTTCACTCATCTGTTATCAACTTGAAGACAGCTAGAGATTTTTTCCGGGGTGAAAGTGCTGCTACGATGGGTTATAGTCCTAAGGACTGCTAAAAGAAATTTATGAAGTGTCTTAATTCTGCCATTTTAGTTACAGAACTATAGAATAAAACTGAGAGGGGGATATTTTTCTTTTTTGGCCCAAAATAAACACACACAGACTCTTCTCATCTCGCTCCTCAAATCTATTCCCAGAGCCACCATTATATTAAAAATGAGCCAAGCCTTGACTTACGTATGAGTAACATCCCAGCAAAGCAGGCATAACTACCACTATCTCAATTCCAGCCTGACGAACTCCAATTCAAGTTTTCATTGCACGCTAAACCCCAGAGTAAGAAAAGATACCAAGTTATGGAATATGAAGCAGTGGAAGTGAACGGTAGTATCACGCCATACTCCATATGTTACAGCTGATGCCTAATAGTATGAGTGATTTCAGCTGAGAGAGGACTGTGCTTTTTAAGAAACATTTCTAAGTACTCTCTCCTCCTTCCTATCAGCATCACAATGTAATTTAAGATGGCTTTATAGGCATTTCTTACCTTAAAATCTGAACGTCTTTTAAATGAACCACACCACAAACGAGCCAGCACTGTGCCCTCACGGCAAAAAGACAAAGAGCGCGTCGGGCCGCGCTCAGCAGAGCGTCCCCCCGCTCAGCGCTGATGAGACACGTCCCGATTCCACGAGATGCTGGCGTTTTTCTTATAATACTTACTTTTAAGGTAGTTCTGTTTTAACCACCATGAATTTTAAATTTAAATCACTAATGCTGACTCAAGTTTAATTCTATTGTAAGTTCTCGCTCTGAGAATTATTTTAATCACTAATTTACGTGTTAAACCTTTACATTAAAAATTAAGAGAGCCAGGAAAAAAGTCAACATGAATTTTTTAGTAATTGAAGATACACACAAATAAGTAAAAAGTGGGGTTTTTCCCCCTACTTTTAAACGTAGATTCATATGTAGCAAGATTTTACTGGAGGATTTTCAGCTTTCTAGCATCACCAGAGTGGCACAAAGGAACTGAAGCAGTATTGCTGCATTATTTCAGAAGTCCGCATTACTAAGACTAAAACGCAATAAAATAAAAAGTGAGGGAACCCAGTTTTTACACAGCTGTAGTCTCAGGACTCCCCCAGACGTCCCTGCTCTAACTCTTCCAGTGCTGTTAGCAGGACTAAGGAATCAGCCCAGTCAGTCTCCCCAGTGCCAGTGCCAAGCCAGAACGCAGGCACAGGTCTTCAAACGCCACGGTGAAAAGACAGACCCACTAATACAGGGCGACACATAACCCATCGCACTACTCTCCCTCTTACTACTCAGTCTTTACAACCAACAGACTAATGGCACAGAAATTCAGTGCAAGGCAAGGAAGGTAGGTGGTTAACTCTGACGCTCTAACGAAGCCACATTTAACAGTACTGCCTGTAGCCTACGCGCACCCAGAAGCTACTTTAAATTGCTAATGGCTTACTTAAAACCTACTTTTGTCAAGCTCAGACTTCGTACAAAATTTTTTCTTTTACTTCACAAGAAGTTTTGGGTTTTTTTTTAAACCTTTTAATCTTTATGCAGTGTAACTTTTAATATCTGCACAGTAAGAGTTGCATTTTTCAATCTAAATACGACCGAATTGGGACAGATGGGTCCTAATAAGTCCATTTTCTGTGTAGGCAAGACCCAACTACCGGAGCCGGTTAGAAGTTTTATAATTTTTCCCCTTGCAAAATGCAACTCCATCAGTACTAAAGGATCCACTGCAAATATCCCGGTTGCCCTGCAAGCTGCGGCAGGAGCCTGCCCCCCTGCCCGCGGCCAGCAGCCTGCTCCCTCCTTAGACTCCCCTCCACTGGTCCCTCTGGTCCGCTGCTGGATCTCCCCAACGCGTGCACTGCTGTACGCTCTAGCTAAACTCCAAACACGAAGAATGCCACTAGAGGGCTCACATATTATTATAAAGATGTCGCATCACTTCTATGCATTATGGAAGTTTACAGAATCTGCATTATTCCATCACTAACATTCTGTTAAACACAGAAAAACAATGTTGCCAAATATGTTATTGGGCCATTGTTTTAACTGAAATAATAGACTGAAAATGGTCAAGGATCGTGTAGCTATGGTGTTAAGTCAGCAGAAGATATCTGTATTTTCTGTGAAAAATACAGTTGCAGTCCTTGCTTTCTGTACAACACAATTCACCATTAAATGCAGGTCAAAGTCAGCGTCGTACTATGTGATGTAATACAATAACGACACACTATAGATAGCCTTACCCATCTAATGGTGACTTCATCCTGGCGGTTTTTTAAATGCAGGTTTTATTGGAGTGATTATATTTGGTAATTATAACTGTGACAGAGATGCTGTCTCCGAATCACTTCACGAAGCGAGAACCATACAGAACTCCACCACGACGATCACCTCCTACGCTGTGCCGTTAACGTAAGCGTAGACGGTCTGCGGTCCCGTGGCGGGTCGGGCCCTAATTGCCCGGCATCATCGGTTTTCCACTTAAGAGCCCAACACCCAAAACAGCTGCAGCAGGAGAGTAACTGCTAGGACTAATGTTGTATTTCTCCCACAGACAAAATAAGAGAGGAGATCTAGCCGAACGGGAATCAACAGGAAGGAAAAGAAATATGTTATGTATGCACTAGATACGTACAACACATTTTTATTCCTGTCTACATTAAACTGTGCTCCAAGACAGCAAAATTGATGAGAATGAAATATATCTATCAATTATTAAAGGAATTAAGTTGAAAATATTTTGACGCCAACTGATAGACTCTAAACAAGTATTTAATTTAAGAGCTAAACACCAATAGTATACATTTTAGACAAAAATATTAGTTGACGATGCATCCTGTTTGACTTAAAAATCAAGTAAATAAAAATTAACACAACAGCGTGAGAACAAAATTATCCGTCTATGCCTATGAATCCTCTATTGCACCTGTTCTCCACTGTGCAAAAGAACATCAGCCTGCCACTGATTATTTCTTTTTGACATGATTTATCGCCTACTATTCTTTAAACTTGATAAAGCAAATTAATCTTTGATTGCAGGAGCCACTGGAGGTTGTCATTAGTCATGTAGTTTGGTGAGGCTGCATGTGTTTCATTTACCAGTCACAAAGAAATGAAAGCCCAGCAGCCATCACTGACTGCTTCAACCGTTTTCCTGATCCACCCAAGAGAAAAGATAACAGAATTCAGTATACGGGATTTTAAGCAGCTACTCTAGAACTGACCCACATAAAGAACAGAGTATTTGCTTTTCCAGAAAGAATGCTGATGCCCTAAAATTGACATTCATAGGAAGACAATAACTGTTAACGAACAACAATTTGATCCAATTAACATGTATTTCAAGCTAGCCGTCTACTGAGTTGTATGAAAAATGCAATTTCATGCATTGAAAAATGAAAACCGGATCCTTCAATAATCGTGCACTCATCTAGAAGACATAGCGGAAAAATCTGAGCACGTGTAACAAACGTGCACTGACTGAAAAAAACCTCTTAAATTTATGGACTAATGCTGGACTGTCCACACTGAACGCCTCGGCTCTCCCACCAGGGCAGATTTCCAGCCGTCTTCGCCACCGCGCTCCGTCTCGGCCTAACTTCCTAAGCCCAACTCCCCCCGTGCCCACCTCCCCCACAGCTCCAGACCCTCCGCCTCCCTCTCTCCAGCTGGGGAGGGTGGCAGCACCCGAAAGCAAGGACAACTGCCACAAACCAGTGACTCCAGCGCCCAGCCCTGGCGGCGCGGGGAAGGGTCGCTCGGGAGAGACCTCCGCGGGACCTCGCTCCGCGGCCGCAGAGGCTGGGTCCGCCGCCTGCCCGGGAGGGGCCGGCAGCCCCCCGCTCTGCGCCCGACGGCAGTTTGGGGAGGGTCGGCTCCTGAGCTGCAGTAACCGCGAGGAGACACTCTACGACACTCCCTGGGAAGGTATCTCCCCAGAAAAGGTCAGTAATTTCAGCGAAAAACGGTAAGGCAGAAACTGGTGTCCAAATCAGAGGAACCGTTCCAACCCAAAACGTAATTGTACACTCGGTAATCCTGCCTTAAAGTACAAAACTGAACGAAGCGTGCAACGAAGGGCTACTGGCTGCAACTCCAGATTATTCAGTGACACTTGTCAAAACAGAACGGAGTTTCAGACACCGTATGGACACAGATACAATATAGACAACATTCCTATATTAGGCAGTAATATAGTGCAGTACGTATGTGTTAAAAAATTGTTCAGCTCATTTATTTATCTATCCCTGTGTTTAACAGAAAACTCAAACTATTTAGGGTCTTTCCTTCAGCATCTGTTGTAACTGCAAGTTCTACATTTTAAAGAAGTTTATTAACTGGTGACACACAAAACTTGGCTCTTTTGAAACCAATCAGAATTTTGATGCATAAATCCCAACCAACTATGGGGCTACGCTGTCTACCTTCCTTAAGCTACATATTTAGAAAAAATAGCGTTATGTGCTAGGCAGTTTACAGAACCGGGAAAACAAAAGAATGTGATCAAACAACGCAGGCTGCTCTGGAAATTTAGTGTTGCCATTATTATTATTTGCATCAACATTTTATTATTGCAACTTCATGTGTTGAAGAAAAAAAACTCTTGAGCTTTTTTTTCTATCTCTATCTGCGGCTTGAAAGTTAAATAAAGATTTACGAATTGTCGGGGGGTGCTTAACTTGATGCATTACTGTAATTTTTTTGTTTTTAAACGGAGTGCTTTAATTTGGAAGTGTTTATACAAAAACTACATTTTGCTATCAGAGATGAGATTTGTATTCTAGAATTAATAGTAACAAACACAGACAACAACTGTAGGAAAAACCTTCAAAAATATTGCCACAGGGTTCTCTGTAGATATTTGAGACCGTGGAATAAAAAGAAACAGTCACTTAACCGTGAATTATGAATAGTAGTTTTCCCATATAACAATGCATTTTAAAAAGGTGAAAAGCTCCATGTTCAGTAGATGTTCTGTTTTTTTGCTTAGTTACACAGATAATTCTATGTTTATTTAACAGAAATACAAGTACAATAACTTACTATTCATATATAAATACACAGTTACTGTTTGGCTCCATTGAGAAGCTATAAATTTCATCTATTGAACATTAGCTAAAAAATTACATGTGTTTATCATCTGGATTATTCTCAGATTAATAGAGATAAATGACAAAACATAATCAGCACCAACTCTGCAACTTAATCATTGCATCTGAGCTATAGGAAACACTTAATTACTCTCATTTACTAGGTGCAATCTAATGAGAAGACATTAGCCAAATGAAAAGAATGCAGTACAAACAAACAAAATAGTTATACCATCATTAAAAAGAAACTCTGACAGTGCAGGTGACAGCATATGCAGGATAAATTACCATAATGTCCTAAATGCTGAGCTGTCAGCATGCTAATGCAGTGATCGGATACCCTGGGAACCTCAGCACTAGAGCTGTCAGGAACAGGTATCATAAATCACCTCGCTCTCCTCTACGGCTCATTATCGCAGCGCCCTTACGCACGCTTCTCAGCACAACTCAGAGCAGACAGGAGAGCAAGTCGCCCTCGTACCGCACTAACAGAGAGCTGCTCTCGGCAGCCTTCAGAACAGACGGAGAAAAGTCTCCAGGCTAAAGCATCAATCCGGCATCTTCCCGGGCCTTTGGACTCACTTTGGCAGTAACGGACCAAAATATCGTATTGCAGATTCTTGCCTTTTGCTTAAAACAGACTAAAATCATCAAATCACAATGAAGGAAAGGATATTTCCTCCTACTAACACAGCCGCTTACTTCTCTTGCATTAAGATCATTATTTGCACATACTTGTACCTCGGAATCTTTCCAGGAACACACGAACTAGGAAACAACCGTGCTAGCATCCCCCCAAGCAGGCAGGTGTGCCAGTCCGGCCTGCACGCACTCCCCACGGGTGCCAACTACCTGCATAGAGGCAACAGCAGGCTCATTTGCTTGCAAAATGTATTTTTTTCCTCCAGTATATCACTGGACACATGGAAAGGAGGAAATCGGGAAACTTAAAGCTACGTGTTTATGTCTCCAGCAGATACCCCTCCACTCAACGCTGGGTAACACATCCACCCACCGAAGCCATCAGCCAGGCCAGGGCACAGCTAAAGAACACCTTTAAGCAGACCCAACATTCACTCGGGAGCAAAAAGGTACACAGTACCTTAGGCTATTGCTATCTGAGCACGTGTAGGATAAAATACGGCTCAGGATTTGTCCTAGTTTTACTCGGACAGATGGGCAGATGTAACACATTCAAAGCTCAAACCGCGGATGACGAGACGACTGCCCGGGCCGGGAAGCGCGCTGGGCACGCCGCTAAACCACGCCGCCGACCGCAGACTCGCGCTACGGGATCCGCACGCAGAGAGCAATAATCAGAGAACTTACGGTCATCCCGCACCTAGCGTCTCATACCTTTGGAAGTAACAGAACCAGAGTGAAAGGATTTTTGAATCCTGCGGTGCCGCTTTGGAGGATACGCGTGTAACATGAAAACCCCTTGAAAGCAGACCTTGTGAAGGTCTTCTCAGCGGTGGGGATTTCTCTGGTCTCCGGAACTAACTGAACCCTCAAATATTACTTAAGATTATACTAAGTTCTGTTTAGGTTATACTAAGTTTGTGTCCCTCAAACCAGCTGTATTACCAGACGAGGACAATTTACACACATTGAACTCGTGATTTTTCTACAGCTACCTTCTACAACCGAACACCATTTTTTTTAACTACACTAGTAAGTATACCTCAAATACCTTCAAAATGATGACTTAGGATTGAAAAGTCCACTGTGAAGGAGCAAATAAAGAAAAAATATGTCAGAGAGTTCTCATTAAGTGAATGCGTGCGCACCCCCCCAAAACACTCCCCGGTCCCACCTTGTGAAGCATTAACAGTCGGGCGGCAGCGACCGCCGTTCTGCGGGGGTTTGTACAGCTCCCAGCACAGCAACGCCCACACAAATTGTCAATAAAGCCTCTTGGCCATACAGAATTACAGGTGGAGAGAAAATTCTTATTCACGGTATAGATGCTGAGCTTAAGGTTTGTTGGTTTGGGTTTGTTTTTTTTTTTTCCTTTCCCTTTAATCTGGTAATGCCACTTTTGACAAAAGTTTGCTTCAGACTGTTTCACATGACACAAAATCACAGTATCAGTCACAAAGTTTTGGACACAACAATTTCTTTTTCTTTTTTTTTTTTCTTTTTTTTCTTCCCCCCACTAGTGGCACAGTGATGAAAATCAGTGAAAAAGGAGTGGAGTAATACTTTTATTCTTCATTTGACCTTTCAGATTTGCTGTGCTGAGCACAATAAGCATTCATTAAACTTTGAGAACTGTAAAGTTTCAGATACCTGTGGGTGGGTCCAACTGAGAGTTCTTACATACACACACATTCATCTTATCTTGCCTTTGAGAATCGAAGTCTTAAGTGATAGAAATGCTAGAGAAAATGCAGCAAGTTTGAAAGATGAAACTATTTGATCTGTAACAGAGCAACCATAAATCACCCTCAGATTGAGGGATGAAATGGACTTTAAGAGCCTGAAATGATAAACCTGAGAATTAAAGAATTTTTAGGTTCCCAAAAGCAAGAGAAGAGATCCCACTATTCAGCAATGTGATTTTCAGGTGCGTTAAATTCCTGCTGATTTCCATGGCATTAATAATGCTCATTGCTTTATTAGGCCAGTGGGCTTTTCCATTCATGTATTTTAAATATTGTAGCAAAAGTGTGATACAGAAAATATTGTTCCGATATGGAATCCTAGTTTGTATTTTACACATTTATACTTGTGGGAAAAGCTCTTCCCCTTTCCTAATTAAGATGGGGGGGAGCACATTAAGGAATCCTGTTTATCTAAGATTTTGAGCTTCTGTCTGCACAAGCTAAAAAAGAAACCAGAAGGTTTTTACTTGTATAATGCAGATATCGCCTACATACAAATGCATTTGAAAAGGATAATTATTTTAATGCTCTGTCTTATACTATTATTCAAGCAACTCTTCATAATATCTTTTAGTAAACACATTACAAAATCATTCATTCACCAGAAAGGAGACAGAGAAAGGAATGACAGAGAAAGAAATTCAATAGGTAATAAAATATTTTTGAATTGGTTTCAAAGATTCAGAAATGAATTTGGGTGACATTTTGTGCACTGATAATTGGTAATGGCAATCTTGTGTGAATGCTTGCATACGGCCCCTAAGAATCCTCGCCGGACATATAAAATCTGAACTAACAAATACTGATTTCCCTCAACAGACTTCAAAACCAACAGTTGCGCAACATCTATCACGTGGTCACGGGCTTAATGGGTTTGCTTTAAAAAAAATAAAAAACAACTCCCCCTGAATTTACCAGTCATCTCACTCCCAACACATCCCTGCGTTTGCTCAAGAAATCCTGCAATACCTTACGCGAACTGGAATACGCTCCCGAACGACGAAGAGGACACAGCTGAAGTTGGCAAAGTAACAGTGGGCAGTGCACTTCTGCGGAGATAGCAGAGTATGAAAACGTACATCATTACATCACGATTGAAAACAAAATTAAATAATTTTCTGGGTTTTTTTAAGTAAAAACTTACGTTACTTGAGTTTTATAGTTCACGTGTTTTTCCAATGTTCTACAGAGGAATCAGTAATTTCTTTAAAGAGAATTAAATACTCTTTTTTTCCCCCCAAATCTAACAAGTAAGGATACAGAAAGAAATGTAATATTTTGAATTCATGTACCACGGATGGACTACTCCTACACAAGGTTCATACTATTTTTTAAATAAGACTGTGTTTAATTTGTGGGCTGGTAAAAAAAAAAAATAACCAACTTTAAAAGGCTCCTTTCCTGTGAGGACAAAGGGTCTCTTAAAGGCTCCTTACTTCTTTGCTGATGGACAGCCTTAATTTAAAATATGACCCAAATATCTTTAAACCAGTTAACAAATCCACACTTTCAGAAAAAGAAGGAAAAAGATTAAAGAAAGTTTAGAAAAAGATTGCTCATGCATGGAATATGGGTGTTACTAGTAAGTAAAGACAATAATATCTGAAAGACTGAAAGTGTGTTACAAGTCTTCTCAAGAAAATATAATTTATTGCCTTTTAAAGATGACATATTCTAGTAATTCTGTGTTTATTTGTTTAAGTGGGTTTTAAAATTACATTTTCAGCACTAACAAGAGAAAAGAGAGAATAAGAATTATTGAAGCACATGCTAAAAATCATCTATATATTATGCACATGTAATAGGATTTTTTTCTCTATCATAAGATATTGCAGGGGTGGACAGATAAATTACTGTCTATATTCATAGAATAATAATGAAAAACTACTCTTAAAGGGAAATCCTTCCAGATCTGTAAAACAGTGGTGACAGCAGCAATCAACCTAAGAAAGAGCAGTCAGTCCTTGACTCAAAGCCTCATTCATTTTTATGATGAATGGAGTATGTTATAGGGAAAGCAAATGTTAAAAGTTTGATTAAAAATATTCTGCATATTCATACGGTACTGTGTAACAATAAAAAAATTAACTAGAAAATAATTTGCTTTGGATATAAGAAAATAAGTAGCTATAAAGCATTATCATTAAGTTCTGACAGAGATAGGTATATAAATTCAGTTTATCTGAGGACAGTTAATAGACTCAAAGGATAATAATCTCAAAAACTGTTTTTAATTCGCGATTTTGTTTAAAAGCTACAACAAATATATGGACTCTGAAGTCCCTAAAGTATGTAAAACCAGTTCTCCACAGACTGAAGGGTTAAGCATTTGCAAGATGGATCAAACTGTTCATATTAAAACATATCAAAAGACTGATAAAATCTTCCCATTTCAAAAAATGTGGATTTCTTTTTATAAAACACTTCCTGATTCAGGTTTATAACAAATTTATTTGTGATCCCTGTTAATGACAGACGCGGTACAGCCCGTGGCCTCCTGTGTATAACGCACCAAAACAAGGTGATATGAAAGCTATGAATTAGATATCATTTATATTTATTATTCAATGACTCTTAAGTACTTTGGTTACTTCCCGAGGAAATGAGCAAATTATAACGTCTTTCTCTTCATAAGAAACCCTCTTCGGGCGACCATCAACTGAGTGGGACTGTAATTGATAACCTAGGCCGCTCTTACGTTCCGTTACAAAGCCGGGTTCGAAAGGTTAATCACGGCCCAGGCCCGGCTCGGGCGGCAAGGCGACGCTGCCGCCGCAGGCCTCTCTAACCGAGACGCGCCGCCCGAGCGCGGCGCTCACCGGCAAACCGCCGGGCCGGCCGCACCGGG
>JAVJGG010000043.1:3091651-3127663 GCA_035590195.1 Aviceda cuculoides
CCACCGCCGCCACCGGCACCGCCGCCACCGGCACGAGCTCTGCCAACGCCAGAGCCTCCGACCCCGCCACCGGCGTTCACGAAACGCGCCGCTCCGGCCGGCCTCTCCGCGGCTTTTTGCTTCACTTCTTAACTCCATTAAAGCCGGGGATCAGTAACAGCGTGTCAATCCAAAACGTTTTCCTGATTAATATCCTAAAATGAGGAAGGGTCAACACTTTGCTACTTTTCCGGTCACCTTCCTCTCCAACACTGTAATTAACCGTGCATCAAAGTAGTCTCGGTGTCTTTTAATGATACCCGTACACAATACATATACACGCTGCAGACATCTGAAAATTACCATAACGAACCACTTGTAAGGCAAGCGTTACATCACAAACGAATAGTTAAATGATTTCATCCGGCAGACCAGCAAAAATAAAACCCTTTTACATGTTCCACACATAAAACACAGTTTCTAGTGCAGAAGAAAGGGGCTTACAACTTCAGGAAAATCTAAGATGAGAGCGCAGAAAAAACACCGGCCCAAACATCCCACTTAGCGCCGCAGTAACTGTACCAAACCCCACACTTGCAGCCACACATCCACCCCATTACTCAAAAAAAAGCAGCGAGCAGAAATCTACTGCAGATGCGCAGCGCGCTTTTTTTAGCCTGTCTGTCTTCCCAAACTGAAGATGAGGCAACACAAAATCTCACGGAGATCCTCAGCATCGCAATTACCTGCTGGGGTGCGCTGGAGAACAGTAATAGTGTTTTCAAACTTATATTACAGAGCACAGATTAATAAAATCCTCTTTTGACCTACTGTACTGTACTCCTTATGCAAAAGGCAATCACTGACAGAAGCTCAGAAAGTAAAACAGGCAGTGAAAAAATAATGCCAGCCCGCTGCATTTTTCCAGCTAAGTCAATGAGGACGTTCCGCCTGCAGAAACACGACTACCTTCTAGACTAGAAGAAGACCTACTTTCTTTTTCTCTCCAACCTGAAAATCTTTGGAGTTAGAGATTATTTTCAAGTTTCATCTTCAGATAGAAAGAGACAAAAATCTCATGTTACCCTCTATATTCATAGATTCACAAGTATTAGCACAAGATTTTAAAAGGAAATCTAAAATGAACTTCTGTACAAATCAATTGTGTTAAAGAACGGATGAAGTATATAAAGAGACCTAAAATACATCAAAGGGACCTTGTGGATGCTGCGTATTGTTTCTTACCAATACAGGCAACCACGTCACTTAATCCTTTTATAAATCGGTCAAACTTCATTTTAAAATCTGTTAATAATTTTCCCTCCATAATTCCCCCTCTGGGAGGCTGTTCTGGAACCTCCATCTCTGGATGAGTAGAAACCATTTTTGCATTTCTAGCCAAAGGTTATTGATAGCCACATCCATTTGTTCCCGTGCCAACAGCATCCTGCGTTTAAAAAGCTCTTTTACCTCCCCCGCGTTTTTAGCCCTGTCCCTTCCTTCCCCCGCCCGCATTCCTGGCGATCGATCGCATCCCATCGCAGCGCTCGCTCCAGGGCTCACCCGGCAGCAGGACGAGGTCTCCATTTCTTCTTTACGGCCCTTCTGCACACCCCTTCTACTTTGAACGAATCCCTCGCAAACAGATGTAGCTGCAGTTACAACAATCTCCGACGCTCCACACCAAGGTGGTTAATGTTCACACGTTTTTTACTTCACGTTTGCAACGGGACAGAAAGCCTCAGGTGGATCGCTGTACCCCAGAGGCTGAGCAATTAAGCCACTAGAACGCTATGTTTTGTCGTCATCTCACTATGCCACTAATATAAAGGTAAGACAAATAAAAAGTCTGGCCTTCCAAGCCAAAGGAGGTGAAATCTTTTAAAACATCATCTTCATAAATGCATGTAAAAAGGAAAAAACAAACAAAAAAAAAAAAGAGAGAAAAATAAAGTTTGCAACTTGCTAGAGGCATTCAATGGTTAATCCACAGAAAGCTTATTCAGCTTTAGTAAAATTTCAGGAAATCATCAAAAGAAAGCTAGTAAAGAAAATCCATACTCAACATTCATCTACTGCAGATATTAAGATGCTAAAAAGTATATGATGCCGAAAGGTTGAAAAACATGAAGAGAAGTGCTTGCTACCCAGGGCAAAGCTCCAAAGAAGTCCACACTTCTGGCCTTGAAAGAGTCAAGATGTCTCTGGCCCAGAGTCAAGTATCCACGCTTTTCTCTTAACATAATGAAAAAGAATTAAAGACAAAACTTCAGCCTGTCATCGCAGAACAAAAATTCCCTGAATGTATAGAAATCTACTACAAAGTAAGCAAAATTATCTACTTAACAATGGCACATCTAGGACATGCTCAGCTAAACTACCTAGCATGAACTAAAGAGCTGGCATTATTATGCATATTTCCCTTTTCTATGCTGCTTTGCTGTGTATTATTAGTTATTAAAACTGAGCATTTATATTTAAAGACATCAAAATCATCCAAAAATCAGGTTCTGGTCCTGAAATACCACTGCCATTTCTGTTAGTTTAGAGATGAGTTTTCCATTAAATGAAAGCACGACTACCTACTGCCATCAAAATCCACATACTGGAGCGTGTGTAGGGAAACGTCCCTAGAGCTGTCCTATAAGGAAGATTTTCCTTATCCTCCACGCACTCTTCTCAAATTTGGGTACCCTGCAATGTGTTCGCTGGCTAACGAGACAACATAAACACTCACTGTACACACACACACAGGCTCTTCAAGCAGGTAAATAATCCCCTATTTCCAGACTACAGCCCTGCTCAAAAACAAGCACACGCTTAAGCAACCTGCTGACTGAGGTGAGATTTCCCAGCAGCCTGCAGAAACGACACGTTAATCCGACGCGGCCGTATCGCAGCTCACCACGGTGCGACGCCAGGAAAAGCGCGGAGCGAAACGCAATGCGGGCAGAGCCAGCCTGCCTCCACGGCACGAGGAGGAACGGCTTTCAGTGTTTTTCACCACTCTGTACTCAATGTGGCTAATCAATTGAGATAAACTACTGAAAATATTCCATCAGCTTGTACGTAATAACTCCAGGTTAATAATCATTGAACACAGTTGTAGCCAAAGTACTGCAACCTTAAATCAAAGATCACTTCATATCAGGAGGTCTTAAGGGACGATTTTGTCTAAGAGTATATGTGGCATGCTTAGATATTAGCATAAAACTACAGTCGCTACAGTTATTTTCAATATAAAAGGTTGTCTACAAATCAAAATTAAATCCCCTTCACTTTATTCAGAGTAAATGGCTGCATAAGGATGCAAACAAATTAACTGAAAGCTTGAAAGTCAAGTTCTCAATTACTATTTAACAGCAACTTTACTATATTTGAATATAATTTACTGTATACTTAGCTGTTTTAAAACGGAATCCAATACTGTATAATAAAAACCCAAATAGCACAACAAATGATTGATGATGATGCAGATGTATGAATACTTGGGTCTGAATAGTGCTGTTTGTGGATATATTGCTAAATACTGTACCATCCTAGCGGCTAATAAATCATTCATGAAAAGCAAAACTATACAATTTGTGCAACTGCTCAAAACCTGCATAGTTTCTAAATGACTGCTGATGCAACAACTTTCGAGTAGCTTTTATTCTCCGTTATTAAAAGAAGTTGAGAACTCTCACTTAAATAGAGCTATTTCTATTGACATGGGGAAAACAGCTAAAACCGAGAAAGTTATAAACAGCAGCCATTCTAATGACAGACTAAAGACCTAAGTTCATCAGTTTAAATATCATCAAATACACATAGAATTATTTTCCTGACCTACACCATCCATTAATTAGCAATGTTACAAAGTAGCACCACACTTTTACACTTTGTGTAAAAACACAAAACATCTGCATTATCATAGAGACATATATAACATCATCTTTATAATAATGATGAAGTGCTCTATGCAGAGTGTTCTATTTGCAGCAGTGATTCATTGTGCTCGGGGAAAAAAATGCTGACACTTTGAGAAGATATTTTCCCGTAAAAGGTTGAAGTCCTTAAGCAGCAAAAAACACCAACGTCCATCATCTTTAAACTCTATTGATTTCTGGTGAAGATTTAAAAGGCTGTTTACTTATTTCCCATCATTTCTGTCAGAGCTGTAACAGTTCTCTTCCCACTGAATAAACCTCTCATGATCCTCTTGGTGATTAAGGTCAGACAAAATGTCAAACTCCTAATGCTAAGTGCTTTCACATTAAAAATTAATACCAAATCACCAAGTAAAATCCAAACACGAAGTCAGACATGTAAACAGTACACAATAAGGGTAATACTGACCATTACAAAAAAGAGCTATAATGCATACATGAAAAAACATTTGGCAACAGGTAAGAGCACATTCTTTCACTTTTGCATCTTTAACCCCCTTTCTTATTTTAGAGTTATTGTACTGTGTTTGACACGATCCTTTTAAAAATCCTTTTTCCATTAAAGCTTGCAGTCGTTTCCTCTATTTACCCCCAAATGCCATTTACTATATGACTGAAGTATTACAAGGATTGGTTTTATTTTATTCTGAACTTCATCCAGGAAGCAAGCATTATTTTTACAGCTGCTGCTGAATACAAAGCCAGCACACAGGTAACCGAAAGACATCCAAAGGACCCCCTAAACCGAAGCCTAATTAACTGCTAATTATTTATATGGTATCTTAAACTAGAAACCCCTGCATGCTTGAACATAGGCGTACATGAAGAGAGGCTTTTTATCCAGACTCTGCTACTTCAGGCAACCAGACCACATCACTTCATTCATAAACTTATCAAGTTCAATCCTAAAACTAATTACTTCCTTCAACCTTTTAAACAGCTACTTGTATCCTGAGGAACATCATGAAACCAACATGCGCAGCACCAAACTTCCAGGGCGATCGGAAGCCTGTAAGTAACTACATAATAAACCGTGACAGTAAATCTGAAATGAGGTACGAAGATGGCCAAGGGTGAAAACACCAGCTTTGTGTAACTACCTGTGAGTTTATTTAAGCAGGTCACTTCAAAGCTTTGGTCCCCTTGCCAATCTAACTCCAAAAGATTGCTGTAGTTTAGGCTCTGTTAACAACAGAAATGAGATACTCACAGGCGTTAGGACAAGGACAGAATCTCTCTACACTCAGCGGGTTCTAAATGCCAAAACTTAAGCCATTTTTGGTTTTGTAATGTTGTCTGTAAGCGGCAAGGGACCGTTCAGCCTTATCATCTCCGAGTGTGCTGGTTTTGGCTGGGATAGAGTTAATTTTCTTCACTGTAGCTGGTGTGGGGCTGTGTTTTAGATTTGTGCTGAGAACGGTGTTGATAATGCTGAGATGTTTTCACGCTGAGCAGGGCTTGCCCAGAACCAAGGGCTTTTCTGCCTCTCCCCCCACCCCAGCAGCGAGCAGGCTGGGGGGGCCCAAGGAGGCGGGAGGGGACACAGCCGGGACAGCCGACCCCAAGGGATATCCCATGCCGTAAGGACATCATGCTCAGCAATAAAACTGGGGAGAAAATTTGGCGGGGGGACCACAGCTCAGGGACGGGCTGGCCATCGGTGGGGTGGTGGTGAGCGACTGTCTTCATTTGCATCACTCCACTTCCTTGGGTTTTCTTCCGCTGTGTTATCTTCCTTTTCGTTACAACTTATTATTATTATTGTTACTATCATCATCATCATTATTATTATTATTTTATTTCAATTACTATCATCATCATTATTTTATTTCAATTCAATTATTAAAGTGTTCTAATCTCAACCCGTAAGTTTTCCCACTGCTACCCTTCCAATTCTCTTCCCCATCCCGCTGGGGGTGCGCGAGCGGCTGCGCGGGGCTTCGCCGCTGGCTGGGGTTAAACCACGCCATTGAGTTGATCTACCGAGCACTTACACAGCACTCCCAGGTTGTAGTGGAAACAGCTCAATTTATTTATGCACACTTCTTACCTACGTAACTACGGATGTATTTTGTGCACCTAGAAAGTGATGATGAAGAAAGTAAGAGCAGTGCACATGGATTTGCATAAGGCATATGGATTTGCATAAGCCGTATGGATTTGCTTAACTCTTACAAGAGTTAGCTCACTCACCAGCAGGAACAAGGGATTTGAGACCAGCTCATCCGAGCTGTGCTACATACACCGACAGGCTACCTAACGCTGCCCGCAATTTCACTGTACTGAAAGATGATAGGAGGTACGACGGGGCGTCATATTGGAGAAAAAGAAGGACGATTCTGTGATAGGCTTTAATATCAAGCTAGAAATATTAAATAAGAGGCAATCAGTTTTCACCACAGATAATTAGAAATCATGAAGCATAGTAAAACCAAAGTTGTTACTCTTCTAACTAACGACCAACTTGTTAGCTTTCAAAATCAAAAGCACGACATAGGGAATTATGATTTGTTATATGCCAAATTTTTTTGAGTTCTACCTTGCTCCCACAACTCTGATGTGAAAAAGAGATGTCTGTGAAGGGTCACAATCCTTGACTGTAAAATACAACATTAACACCAGTTGTTCACTTCATACGCTTTGTTTAGCAGACAGGAAAACAAGGACAGATTATTAGACATGGTTATGGCCTGGCAGTGATATAACAGAGGAAACAGAGAATGCAGAGAACCCGCAAGATCTGCATTAGTTCTGCGATATATTTAATGAAGAGTTACATGTTCCCATAAAACACTCCTTTGGAAGCACAATGAGCACTATGACTTTACCTAAGTGTGTGTTGAAACTCTGTAGCTGAAACTATCAGAATAAAAAAAAAATTAAAAAAAAAAATTAAAAAAAAATAAATTACTTTTGCTATACATTATGGATTGTATGTTAACTGCAACACCAAGAGAACATGAAATTTTATACATGGTTATCTAACTATACACAGTATGGTTAGATAAACATATAGATTATGAATATTTAGCCTGTATCACACCTTAAGAATCTGTCAGTCAATGAAGTGAAACATGCTTATTCAGAATATGGAATATGGTAATCAACAGCATATAACCTGAGTTAAGCATATATTACACGTATCTTTTCAGCATTACAACATGAAAACTTGATCTGCAAATTGTATTTACCCTTGCTTAAAAATTAAACATTATAAAATAGAATTTTAATATAATTTTAACACAAATAATTTTTATGCTTTATCTTAAGTATTTTAGGTATTTCAAGATCACTTCCTATATTAACGTGCATACTATTTCTTAAATACTCATTTCGGATATCAACAGCTAAATGCTTTAGGAAAAACCTTGCGTTTCTGTTTCAACTAAAATTTTTTCTATGATTTATACTTGTTCTCTTTTTTATTAAAAATCACTAACTATGCTGAATCTTAAAGGCTTTCAAAAAGTCAAAGAATCTTTATTGCTTGCCTGTAAGGCACAAATTTGTATACAAGGGTGGTTTTTATTTTAAAATGAGTAAAACTGCCTAATGAAATAATGATTTGTATAGGAAAATGTTGTAAGTTTACCAAACAAAAGAAATCATTGCTAAGAATCTTTAAAATTACAAACATCAGTCGGAACTACGATAAAATCTTGCCCCACTCTTTCCCTTGATGCCCTTGCCTTCCGTAATTGCCTAGTATAGTATATTGGTTATGATCCCTGTCTCAGGATCATTTGATTTTATTTGTAAATCAATGAGTGTTAAATGTAGATGTATGATAATCTGCAGCGCAAAGATGACCTCCCTCCACTCCAAACAAGGTAACCTCTGTGTACGGAGGCGCTTTCTTGCTCTCCGTCCAATCCATCATTATTATTTGCATAACGGCATTGACCGAACGGGAGCAGCGGAGGACACTTCCACGCCGTGAACGCCCGCTCTAACGGTTCGGGCACCCCCAGGCTCACCACAGACTAAAGACGCTCTTCCACTTCTGGGAGAAGTATTCTAGCTGCCTACCTGGGACATACAAAGGGGGAGGTACAAGATTCTGGAAGAAATTCGTATTACAAGGATTTCAGTGCAAAATAAGTAACTAATCGGGATGAATCAAGGAGTCTAAATTGCAACCGTAGTTTTTACACTACATGCTCATTACGAAAATAAACTGCTGCCCTGTAAGACACCCTATTTCCTTTGTTTTCCTGGCTCTCAAAGAGTCCTTGAAGTTTGCAAGTCTCATGCTACTGTAGGGGTGAAGACTTCTCAGCTTTTTGGAAAGACTCAAGCTCCCGGTTGAGTCTTCTAACAAGAGATTTATGGCCCAGCACGAGAGGTCAACATAACGCAGCATTTCCAGCAGAATGACGTTCACATACCGGAGCAGCCGACGTGGATCTGGTTCCGTGCCCACACGGTCCCTCTCGCGCCGTGCTGAGCCGCAGCAGGCAGTACGCCAGTGGGCACAAGTGACCAAGTTCAGTGCATCTTAATTACTACGTACTTGATGTTGACACTATAAAGAAGTCAAATCAACCCAAAATTCAAAAATGTACGGTGAATTTCTTCCAAAGCCACAGGAAGAAATTCTGTTGATCTGAGCAGAAGAGCAAGGTTTAGTTCTGGACCTCCAAAAGTAGCACAGAATTCCTGTAGTTCCTGGGGTGTCAGAAATTCTCCTGCCATCACAAACAAGGAGACGTGCCATACAACAGGAGCTCCCAAAACCCTGCAGTAAAAATGCTGGCCGAACCTCAAGGTAGTTGTGAGACTTTCACTGACTTTAATGAGATTTAACTGATAAAGTTTGACATGTAAGTAGTGTCCAGGGACTTGCTAGACTTTACTTCTTAAGTTTATTTTCATCAATCTACAGTACTCCAAAGACTACTACATATTCTCAATATCTTGCTCTCAAAAACCTCTTTGAGACCCACGGCGAGTCACACTAGTGATGAGTACACATATACCTGCCAAAGAACTATTTATTCTTTGGATAGCTGGATAATCAGGAGACAAAGAGAAGTAAAGTAGCCATATATCAAACAGAATTCGTGAGAATATGTCAGCTGATAATGCCAAAGTTTCTGTTCGATACTGTTCCCACTCCAAAGACAGGTCTAACTTGCCACTCTGCAGCAGTCTTCTGTCACTCAAACAGATGGAACAGGACAGTCATCTTCATAGCAGGAATTTATGCACATAAATCTTTACTTTTCAAAGTCAGAACACAAACCTACATTCCATGACTACACATCGACAAAACAAAAAAGATGTTCCTTATTTCCTCACTGGATTTCCAGTTACCTGTAGTTTTCTGTACTACCTAAAGACGACCAAGGTAATGGACTGTCAAAATGAAAACTTCATGTGTGAGAAGAAACAATAAAACAGATTAATTTCTGCTTTTATAAGCTTGAGATTAATCACAAAGGAATATAATTAAGAACACCTAAATTACTCTTCACTAATAATGTTTTGCTTTCCACACTTACTCAGCTTCAAACAACAACCCTCTCATGTACATTTCATATTAAAATCTTGTAAACCTTCTACAGATGTTTTGAATATATTTTTTTTTTTTAAGTAAAGAGGAAATTGTTTAGACTAAATTAACTGGAAGCCTTTTAAGACCAACTCTTCTTAATTTGAATGTGCAGATTTTCATCTATTAATGCAAGTAAGCATGTGCTAAACCTTTGAAAACAGTGGAATTTAACTGTATTTGTGTTTTATATTCTCTACATGGATAATCTGATCTGGAACCTCAGGGAATTATGTTACTGAATGATTTAGGTTTAGTTTCACCTCAGCTCTGAGGAAAACAACATGATTTTTCCTTCACTTGACAAATATTCAAGAGTCTTGAATCATATAAACTTTTCTGAAATTGTATTTTTCACAAGAAAGTTATTCTGCCTCACATTTCAAAAATCCTTCTATGCCAAGAATTTCTTCATCATTTGAGTATTTTGAAAATAGAAATGTATTTTTCAGAGAAGAGTCCATTATGAGCATTACAAAACTGCTGAAACTGTTTAAGTTATATATTTTAATTAGTTTGGCAGAGCTAATACAAATTATGTTTACAGACTAACAATAATAAAATTGAAGTACTAGTTAAATATCTAAAATAATTAAAGGAATCATTTTTAGCCTGGCATAATTAGCTAATTCACTTTACAAGCATTTATTAAAATGAATTCACATGTTATATTCCATAGGTAGTTACACAATAGTGTTTATACAGGAAAAATATAATGAACCAAACTCTTTGTATCCAGCCCTCCACAATTAAAACGAAGACTCCCCAAGTAATATCAATCTAGGATAGACTAATTAAGTTTGGTTTGATAACCATTCATTTCTTCTATTGCCTCTGAGCAAATTGTTTATTAGAGAAAGTTATTTTACACAAATCAAATCAAACTGGGTAAACCATTATATTTGAGAGAAACCTTAGCCATCAGTCAATTAATCCATCATTTTCTCCAGACACTTTTGTTTAACGAGCAGATCATATTATCAACAATTTAGATATCTTATGATTCAATTATGACAGAAAATTTATTGACAGCTTCTCTAATACTTTTGTTATGAATAAATATTAAATGTTCTCCACTTTTGATGAGGAAACCAAATGCAATCATGTCTTAAATCTAATAGTCAAAACCTGAGTGATACTTCCAAATGAAATGTTTTAAAAAAATATTTTAAACTATTTAAAAAAAAAAACAAAAAACATACCTCTCAATTTCTGAGAAACAAGCAAACAAGTTATTTGATTTCCACTAGCTGACTAAATAAAAACACATATATAAGAATATTACCAAATATGTATGAAGAGACTTAATGTAAATAAAAACAAATTGCTTGATATAATGTTCTATAAGACAAAAGGTATTGTTACATAAAAATGGTTTTACCACAACATAAAGTTGGAGACTCTTTCAGCAACTACATGGAAAAATTGCCTATAAGTTAATAGAAATAGATTCTCCAAATCTAATATGAAGATATTTGCTGTTACGAATCATGTCTATTAAAAAAAACAATTTGTGAGTTGTTTATAATTACAGCTGTCTTAAACTCAAGAAAAGAATATTGCCTAACAAAGATTACTCCCAGAATATTCAAACCTCTTGACAGACATCTCTCTTTGAAGAAATAAGATACTGACTCATTTACAACTGAGCTAACGAATTCATGATGAAAGGACCAGAGGACAATGGAAAAGCTCCATCTAAACTAATGTCCATTAAAGAGATAATGGAATTACGCAAACTTCTATCAATATATTAGAACATCATTATTACTTCAAAGTATTTTTCCCTGAGACGAGGAAGTTGCTTTTATAATGAGGGGGATGCTAAGTAGGTTTACAGCTGCAAAGGAAAAGCACTGCAGCTGACTATCGGAGAGGGAAGTATCCACATAATGAAAATAGAGCACACACTTACTGTCCGTCAGCATCTGAACACTAAAAACTGCTTAATGGTGAATAAAAGAAAGAGGTATTCATGTGAACCTCAGACAAAAGCTCTTCTTCAGGTTTTCCAGGTCTAATACATTCTATTCATAAGAAGCAAACATGGTTTTGTATGTAGATTCTCTATCAGCAATATGTTGCGACCATTTCTTAACCTGGAATGCTCTTATCGTATATAGCCTAGTTAAAAACATCTTTAACACAGGTTTATGGTTAAACATTTAAAAAATACAACAAAACCATCGTTTCCTCCCCTATCCTTACCTCCTTCTATTTGGACTGGTGTATAATAAAATATTGTGTTCTACAGACACTACCTCTACTTCTTCGAGAGCTGAAATGACATTGTGAATTTATGCTGAATGGAAGCAAAAGAAAGGTCAAATGTACTTTACCAAAAAGCACGTATTTCCGAAATACCTGGCAAAAGTGATTCCACATCAAGTCACTCGCTGCCTCTTAGTAATTGCATAGTCTACACTGATGGTTTCAGTGGTACCTATTAAGAAGTCCAGAAGCTATCATGCAGAAATACGGAATATTACTATTATTTTATGTTCTGAAACTTGAATTGTCAGGTACACAGCAGTAAATTAAATTACAGCAAATATACCGTTTTACAGAACTCAACAGGATGCTTCGTGTACTTAAAGGCTTTTACTTCCATATAAACACAAAAGTTCTGATGCATCGGTGCTGTAGCACACTTTACAGAAAATGGGCCTTTCAAGAATTTTTTTTGTGGCAACAGCTGCTCAGCTGTGATGCATTCAACAGGAGGAACTGCATAAGTTCTTTCAATCTAGCTCCCTAATTAACATCTGTTGCTTTATTTGGAAACCCGTAATTAAAACTGCAAAGGAAGTTATAAAATGAGTGAATGTATTTTAAATATTCCTTTCTGACAGCTGCGCACGTGCCTGAGAATAGCAGTACAATATACATAAATAGTAAAGAAGAATGATTAATCAATATTTTTTCACAAGACTGCTTGCTAGCAAGACAGTCATATCTACAGTAGCTCTCGCTTGCTTTCTTGCATGGACACTAGCAATTATACAGTCAGGACCACAAGCCAGTCCTAAAAAGAAGAAACAGCAATAACCGTACAGCCGTACAAATGGCAATGACAACGCAAGCAAGACAGAAAAAAGGCAGAATTACCTTTTCAGCAGTAGAGTGGTTTTCTATCAACTTAAGTGGACCATGAAACTGTACTGTCAAACTTCATTAAGTGTGATTCCTGGAGCTGGGACATCTACATTGATTCCCCTTCCAACAGATCCTATTTCTACCACAGGTGCATTTCAAGCACAAAATTAGCTTTTTAGTCAAACGAGACCACTTACCAGTACTCAGAACTCCCCGCAGCATAAGGTCCACTTATGTGTCTCACTGCAATTGTAAATATAGCCTATTACTTAAAGATAGGGGTTTTTTTTTCCCTTTGGTAACCATATCGTGTCTACAAGATTAAACTTAAACCTGCTGCATGCATGACAAGACTATTTAATGCAAAGTATGTCCGTATGTCCAGCACCATTTCCCTGAGTGCTAGAGATAAGTGAGCTTAGAAAGGGCAGACAGACAGACTATGTATTTGGACTATGCACCTCGAAGATGCCTTTTACTGGTAATTAATTATTCTTTTTTTTTTTTTCTTACACTAATAATTCAGATGGGTATTCATACAGTGAGAAAAACCAAGTAATAACACAGAGATTCCTATTTATGTTTTAGAACACTCCAGGTAGCTGCTCAGCAGGTGAGAAGAATGAAGAAACTCTTCTGTGCGGACACAAATGTAGATTTATCTCTGAAAGAAAGCATTCAGATAAATGGACAAGGCTTCATTTTGATAGCCTCTGAGAAGTTTTAACACTGCCTGTTACCTTTTCCAGCTGTCTCTGCATGGAGATAACCAAGCCCTAAGGAGTCTGCTCTCTGAGTCAACACCTCAGCATCCAAACACTTACAACCCTGGCTCGTGCAAAAACTCAGCTACTCATAACTTCCAGAAGCTATATGGTTTTGCCTTCCTAAAATGAGAAACAGTTACTATGTTTTGCTGTAATACTCTAAAAAGTCTAGAAGGGAGGAATCAAATACTGATGAAAGATGACAAACTATTGCACAAATTTAGAAGGGTGTGAAGACTTGGATCCTTCTGAGGAGGGTAGTAAAAAGGATGTTACAATATTGCTGAAGGACATCGACACCTTCTTGTCACCATAACAGACCATTATGTCTTTTTCTCTTTCAGAACCTATCTCTGAAATCCTGTGGTAACAAAGGAAGAGATGGTTCCCTCTCTGAATGTCTACTGGCTGGAAGGCCTAAGTACCAGTCACCAGTAACTAAGGAGGACTGAAATTAATTGTGCTTTTTGACCTTGTCATGCCAAGGTGAAAACACAGACAGGTGAAAACACATCCATCTCCATCCTAAAACACCCACTACAATCAATCCTGCCCAAACTGGCTTTGTCAGGGCTTAGCTACCAACCATCCCTGACATGAGTTTTCGGGAAAAGCAGTGGGATACTTCAAACTTTAGGTCTCGGATGGCAAATCTTTTCTGATTAAAGATAGGGTGAGAGAATTTTTTGCTGTAACCTGCCATCTGAAAGAGCGACCAAAGGAATACAAGTTCAAGACCCGGACGTCCGTGCCTGAAGTGTTATAAATGAGTACACGCGTGGACAGAGATTTCAGGAGTGGAGAACCACATCCATGTTACAGTTTGGACAGTGATGAATACGATTCCTTCATTGTAGTGATGATGAGGAAGGATTCTCCCAGAAAATAGCAAGGTTTTTCTGTATGAGATCAACAGTCATTACTGTGTAAGCGGATTAATAATCATTTGAGCTTACCAAGAAAGTACAGAGCTAATCTCGATTTTTCACTTATCTACAGTAAAGTATATCAACATTTTTCTAAGAAGAAAACCCCAACAGATTCTCTTCCTGCTCACAGCAAGAATATGGCTTAATGGACATGCAGATCTTAAAAGTGGTAAAGAAAATGCACTTACATTTCAAGTGATATGCCTCCCACAGAACGGGCAGACAAAAACTGCCTCCAGTTGGGTTGTCAGTTCAGGAGGTGACCAAGCTGGAACACTTTAATGATATGGAAGGCCAGAGGTGGAATTGAAAGAATAAATGAAGAAAAACTTTGTTATAAAAAAAAGAACTTAAATAGAGCTAGAGTATTTTGCCTTTACACTTGCACTCATGCAGTGGGGATGACAGAGAACGGGGTGTGAGAACAGACACTGATGTTCTACAGAGGTCCTGTCACAAACTGGTCTGGTCAGAACATACCATTGGTTTACAGGATAGCAACACATGCAGAAATGCAAGAAGTTAAAAGGCTATTTATACTTTCCCTCTTTAACAACAAACATTCACAATGAAAATGTTGTAACATCTGTTAGGTCACTTACACATAAATACACTCGTAAGAACTATACAGGTACAGGAACTTTCCATTACTAGAAAAAAAACCAAAAAACCCACAAACCGCAAACAAAACCAAATAAAACAGTTACTTCTGTAAAAGACTTGCTTATACAGCTGAAGCCTTATTCACACTTGCTAAATCTAACTTTTAATAAAAATGGGTCATGAGTCATGATTAAGTGATTGGCAGGTTAAGTGTTATTTTATTTGAAGAAACTTAGCTGAAAGCCTTAACAAATCTCATTTATCTCCAGAATATACATACCTGAGCTTGACTGTTAGAAAAACTGTTGGACTGATAATGCTAAAATCAGAAATATGTTTGACAAAAATGAGAAATCACGCAGCTGGTAAGAAAGCTCTGAGTAAAGATATAGTTGACTCTAGCACCTTATATGTTTACTAATCTGACTTTGGCTTTCTGCTCAATTATGGTGTTGGCAAAGCTAATTGGAGTACACTTTAAAATGGTTAAATATCTACGTGAACAATTGCATTAATGCTTAAATACTCACTCATTCTGTCCTGTAGCTTTTATACAAAGAAAACTGTATAAAAAAAATAAGTCAACACTTATAACTAAGCCTTCTGACTAAAAACTTAAGACTATTTTTCAAATACAACATCCAACCCAAGAAAACTGGAAATAATTACACATATTTACTCTCACACACACTTCATACATTTGTATTATACGAGCAACACGGTTTTTAAAAATTAACTTTGATTCTTTTGGTCTCCCAACTCATTCAGTTCTGTATATCTAATGAGACAAATGACAATAAAGCTCTTCGATGATGGCAAGTATTAGCACTGCCCAGTGAGGCGAACTTTATGCCTACAGTGAGATGATTCCTCCAGAAGAAGTATGTTACAGGTCTGTTTTTAGTAACAGTTACAAGAATCAACACACCTACTGCTACTTGAGAATAAAAACAGGAGTTGGGAGCACACAACTGAGTCCCTGAGATCCCAGCCAAGCTACAGTAGGGTAAACTTGAAGATTTATCACCACTCAGCAGCGAATCATTCAAGTTTGGTAATAAAATAATACACCCAGACTGTATAGGGGTACACAGTCACATTCTTATTTTCCTTTCTATTTGTTGTAAGGATCCACTGTCCTTTGCTGTACACTTGACTACAAGCCCTAAGAAACAATAATTACACTTTCACTGTGGCTGATAACATCCATTCTTAAAGAAAAGTATGTTTCCACATACCTTTTCAAAATAGGGCTGACACATACACTAATAGTTTGGTATCTGAACACAACCAAGGCTTGTAGGTCCTACAGAAACACAAGTAATTGATCGTTGTAATAACCTGGAACCACTTCAGAAACTCGGAATGTTTCCACTACTCCTCAGCGAAACAGTGCCTACCTGCCTAGTCAGAAGAAATCCTGTTATGGAATATCTTAAATTCTGCACACACACACATACACAAAAGCTTTAGGATTACAAATGAGTTCTCTCAGACGTCACTTCCAAGACATGGAGCACAGGAGGAATTCACTGCTAAAGAAGCAGAAAGAGAGCGCGAGCGAGCAGGGAGAGAAAGGTGTGAGCAAGAACACGGGAACGGGGGGGAGAGAGGGAGTATGTGAGCAGGCTTGAGGTGCCTCCAGAGACGATGCAAAACGTCTGCTGGAGCGGCAGTTCCACCCCCACTGAGCCTTCGGGATTAACACTGGGTGACCTATGGGCCTCAATTCACTCCAGAGTTTAGGAGCTTTTGCAGCTGGAGAAAGTAACGCCCTGAGCGCACCCTGCGAGTCCTGGTGTTGTGCAGCCCTCAGTTCTGCCACGAGAGACCGTTAAATTCTCAAAATCCAAATTCAGTGTGTTTTCTCCTCTTTTAAGATCAAGATACCATGAATTCTTTCACTACGGCAGCTAAAATTCCTAATGTATGCTTCGCCTCTGTTTGGAGAACTTAATCACTTCTTAACAGCCGATGTCTGTTGGTGCAGTTTTTCCTCTCCGTTTCTTTTTAGCACAACACAACATAAATGTGCATCGCTACGGATGTCCTGTCGCCCACCCCACCACCTTCACAACCACACCAGTACTTCAAAAGCTGTCTATCTGTCTCTGGAGTGGAATGTTGCAGTGCAGTTCCCAGGTTTTAAATGGCTAAATATAAAAGAAGGCCTATTTGAATTATGAAAAGTGTATGATTCATGAAATAAGGAAACAGTAACTTGATCATAACAAATATATTTGACCTTTAAAGTAGTAACAACAAACAGTAAAAACACTGAAGTTCTCCTTTGCTGCCAAGTTTATTTTCCTCCTAAGTTGTGCCCCATTAGGCTACAATAATCCTTCATTATTCCAGTACAATAATGCACAGTCTATCGTCTACCTATAGTTGTCTGGTGTCTATTTAGTTTTATAGCAAGCAAGCAATTTGAGAATATGGTAATAAAGCCTCAATCACAGTAATGATGTATGATGGGCTGTAATTTCTGTGTGCTAATGGTTTACAAACAGTATCACAATGATGACGGGAATCTCATTGATTCATTATATGAGTGCAATAATATCAAAATGACTTAATATAGATCACTATTTACTCATGCACACACTGATAACAACCTCTATATATCTGTATATAGAAATATATAGAAATAAAATTAATACTAGTCTTTCCACATAAAAGTTCACACGGCACAAAACATTTTGTGTTGAGTTTCCTAAATCAATGTTTAAAGTTGAAATTACTGCATTGAACGGGTTCTTTGAAAAGCAACCCATTGATTTTAATCTGCTTGAAGCAATCAATTACTCCCTGTCCTCTTTATTCCAAACTGTAATGAAAACTAAACTGCGTTGTCTTGAAAACTAAATGTGAAGATGATCATAAACAGAATTTAAACTCCATGGATTATTCATATCTACCCATTTAGATTTGCCATTTCCATTATGAGTACATTTGCCATGAGCATTTAATGGACATCTAAAAGGGAATTCATTAAAGCAGGAGCTGTTGGCAGCACTTATGGGCTTCAGACTGCTTTATGTTTGCCTTTAATAGCTCGCTATTATAAAAGTGATATATTGTGTTCATCCCATTAGTAGTTTGCAGAAAGGTCTGTAAGACATAACAAATCCTTTTGAGTACTGTCAGAATCAAAACTAAATCACGGGGTATTTTTTTTTTTCAAGCAGCATATTACGATCCCAACAATGTACCGGTTTAGGTCATCTAAACTTTGATGATCTTAGCCAAGTAAGAACTTAATGACCCTACAGACAGTTTGTTCTTTTTTTAATGAAACACACATGAATTATTAATGCCGCCTCAAATGCACAGATTTTTAAAAACTTGTCATAACTATTAAGGTTAAGCATGCTTAAAAATGAAACATGTTTTCTCAAAAGTATTTTCTCACTTGTTTTGGGCCAAAGTAGAGTCAAGGCACGTAGGAAGCTTAATGCCGCCAAGCGGCCTCCACCCACCCGCCTCCCCTCCCCCTGGCCGCCCAGCGACGAACACAGCGGATGTATTTGCACAAGGTACTTGCTTACTGGCAAACGAAGAAAGCAAAAGGCAAACTACTGCTAAAAGTAATCCAAGTTCACGATAGAAACACCCCTACTTATGACAGCTCGGTTCTGCTTGACAGTTCTATATGCCTTTAGAAACAACATTACATAGTTTACCATCTGAGTGTATTCAAGCTGGTAGTACGAAAGTGTTACTGTGATTAAACCCTTATAGAAAACAAACCAAACAAGTATTTGATTATTCACTGCTGTTCACCAGAACCATCACCACCAGTCCGTCACACCGAATACAATTCTGCTTGTCAATTCGTGCTCCCTCTGCTGACTGTCTGGTTGTAAGACATACTGTATCTTTCCCAGTAGATGCTATTTATTTATTTATTTGTAAAGAAAATGGTGCATTTCACATGTACAATTAAAACCTCCTACTTTTAAAAGGATTAGCACAAGTACTAATAAATATTACTCATAAAATGTCTCTCTGATTCTAGATATTTACTTTGAAAAATATGAACTTCATTTAAATCTCAGTTGTTTGGGAGAACACCTTCCCTCCTTAGCTTCAAAGGGTACTGGCAACTTTACAAAGCAGTCCTGGTACTGTACGGAATTTAGCCACAGTACCATGACTCTCAGAAAGCACGTATACAGAAAGGCTTTATAAACTAAAGTCGGTTGCAAAGCATGCGTAGTTAGAAGAATTATCTCATATGACGAAGACTATCTCCATACTTTCAGCAACCAATTCCTCTAAAAGATGATGATGTTGAAGAAATAAGTAGCATTTATCACCTGTCAATGAATTTCAAGTGATTGACACAGAGCAAATGACTTTACCATGTTCAGATATGCCTGATTAGGATGAGAGGAATGAAACAATTAGTATTAGGAGAGAATCCAGAGAAGCAACTGGTTATTCTCACTTCACTGCATTTGAATTTTCAACGATCATAATTTACAATAATTTGAAGGATGTTGAGTTAATAAGTCTCACTGATTCAAAAAGCTACATACAGTAATATACTAATATAGGCATCCACAAGGGATGATAAGAGATACCTATATTTATGAGACAGAGAGGTAGGCAGAAGAAAACACAACTGCTTGTGAATTATATCCTCTGTGGCAGCTGTCTAGTAAAAATTCTAAAATCTCTTCCTTGACCAAGGAACAACTAATTGACTGCAGTGAGCTGGCATTTGATTATTTTACATAAATGTTCATGAAGTCAGTATTCTTTTATAATTCACTATGTGTGTGTTTGTTTAAACATATAATTAGTCTGAAATTTTTTATACCAACTTCCAAGAAACCGTGGAAGTCTAGAATGATGGGATAGGTATATACGAGCTCCTCAGGTCTGTATCAGACCATTAGAAAACCCACATCTGGGACTTAGATCTCCGTAATAAAAGATGGCATTTTCATAACAGCAACAGGAACCTGTACAGTTTATTCTCATGCAAAATAACAATAGATGTGGAATGACTCTCAAGAAGTCTTTGAAGAGCCTCATTTGGATGTGTGGCTGAACACGGGCAACAGCGCATGTAAAAAAGAACGATGTATGTGTGCTTCAACTAATACAAGTGCTGGAATCTCTAGTTCATGGAAACTTGACAGTGAACTCACTTTCTGCAAGAAAATTACAAATTGTCATAGATTCTACTTGGAAAGTTATCCAGTGCCCCGCGTAGCCAAGATCATGGACAGCACAACCAGAAAAAGTAAATGTATCATTTTCAACCCTGATCTCAGTTGAAATCATTGATTTCACAGCATGCTATGAACACCTTCAAAAGAGTCTCATTAGTCAAAGTTACCGAATCCAATATTCTGTTTGAAGAAGAGCAGAGGACTGTATATTTAAGGAAGACCATCGGAATTCCTAAACTTCAACATGTTCATACTGTAAGTGTATTCAAAATAGTTGACAAGAGATGTGAAAGGGTTTCCAGCCTAAGCTCTTTGGCCTTGCAAAAATAAGCTCATGTCAATGCCTTGAAAAACTTTTGAAGAAACAGGCTTCTTAAAAATATCTATACCAACCCTACTACAGACTGCTAAAATGAAGTTGCTTGTCTCTCATGGCTTAAAATAATTCTCACTGGCTTACCTCACTTGGATAGAAAGCACACTTAAAGACACTGACCTGTCACCTGGACTTTTATGAATGGTCCTGGATCTGAAGGTGACAAGCCAAATCTCCCCTACGGAGAAAAATGACCCAAGGTAGGTTGGTTTGCCACAAGATCTCCCAGAAAGATGCCAATCTTCTGTGCAACACAAAAAAGGAAATAATACAGTAGCAATGGGTTCATTTTCCTTTTCCTGCAGAGACAAATCCTATCTGTGTAGCCTCTAACACCATGCCTTGTATGCTTTTTTGATTGTGACCACCAAAGCCAATCACATCAAAGAAAAGTCTCCATATCTATTATTTTTAAAGTATTTTCCTAGTTTAAGATCTGGGTTTATCTGAGAAAACTTTACTGCTTTTCCTAATGGTACAATAAAATGGGATGAAAAGTGCAAATGATCCAGATATTTAGTGGAAAGGAGAAAAAAAAAATAAAGATCAGATTTCATCACCCAATCAGCCTGCCCACCTTCACCAACCCACTTCTGAATAGTTTTAGAATGCTGCTGGGCTAAAAAACTCTCACACCAACTCCATTGAATTGTCTTAGTCTTTCAGTGTCTAAGTTAGGTAAACTTTTGTCTTTAATTTTTGCTCCAAATTTTCAAGGACATGCAATATCTCTCTCACCAAGAGTCCCAATACAGAAACTTCAGATGATTCTGGCTGCCTTAGTTTCTGAAGTCACTATGTCAACTGAATAGAAAATAAGGCCTTAAACAGTAACTCAGCTGACCAAATTTCTCAGAATTGCTAAAAATTCTTCCTACCTATTTGTGAGGAAATCTATTTGCTGAAGGAAACATTAACTTCTGAGTATATGCTTAAGTATCTTATGAAAAAGAAATAGTTCTGTTCTAATGAATAATCACTCTGCACGTTTTCTACACTCAAAATTATCTCAACACAAAGAAAAAAATCTGACTTAAGAATGATTCAACATCTTCCTTTCACCCCCACTTTAATGACAGTTAAGGCTGTGGAAAAAAAAACCAACCATGCCTATCCTACTTTTTTGACGAATGACTCTGCTGCTGAATCTCAGCAAGTATTTCCAATTAGCACTGAAGCAAGAACAACTCTAAAAAGGATGAGCAAAATAGGTTTAAAATACCCAATTAAAATTCAGATGTCCATAAAAGTCACTCGCAATTTCTCTACAGCAATGTCTGTTTTTGTTTTCCTCATCATTTCATCGATTACTTTTAATCACAGGAACAGAAGAAATTCAGTTTCTGAACTCCCTGGGCTTACTACAGAAAAAGTAAAGCTTAAAATAGTAACAAAGAAGTAACTCACCAAAGCAACTGACTTAAATGGAAGGATCCCACTAGTATATTGAAGGAACCTGCACTTAATTGATGTTTGGATAGACATTTTGAACTGCTGGTTTCATGTGTTCTTAGCCCAGGAAGTCCGTTCTCTCAGAAGAGTATGTTTTAGGGATTTCATGTGTCTGTCACGTAATCAAAGAGGGACTAAGTGCAATACCCAGAAAAATTAAAATTAAGTTAAACCTTTCTTTCAGAGAGATTCTCCAATTATAGCATGAACCATTAAATCTCAACTGAAAAAGGGAAATTCCCCTGCACAGAATGACTGATCATCTGATCGCCAGCTATCAAACAAGTTTATTTATTGTCTCCTGCTCCTACTAGGAATTCACAACTACTGTTTCTTCAGTGTCCTTAGATCTCTTCGATCAACTTGAAGCATAAGACTGCCTATTGTAGTTATGCAGAGCAGTACAAATATATTCTCAATATTCTGGGAAATTTTAAAGCACTGAAAGACTGCACTGAGTAGCATTAAAGGTCTAGCAAATATCCGTCTTACAACCGATGACTAGTAAGTCCTCAAGACTGGACGGCCACGGCTGACCTGCTAGTCATCGGGAAGCAGTGCTGCTGAAAGCATCTGGAAACGTGGATGTAAATTCTGAACTTCATCATGTCACAAATTTGATTCTTTTGACATTAGTAACAGTATACACAAAGTAGGTAGATAATAAATGATAAAGAAAAAAAATTGGACTGTCCATATTTACATTAATGGAATATGGCAGGAGCAAGCTAAAACCCCCTAACATGTACAGCAGAGACATCGAGAAATACCTCACGGTTCAGCTCTTTTTTTTCTATATTTGCAAACAACTATCACTAAATCCAACTTTGCCTGGAACATCTTAATTCACTAGAGTATACCTATAATTTGCTGAAAGCACTGGGAAAAGAGTGCAGGCATTATCAAAATGTTTGGATAAGCCATGAATTGACACACAAACAGGAACCGGAGTGCATGCTGGAAGCCCTCTCCTTGACTGAGCAAAATGCAGTTTCTGCACAGATCTCTGTTCAAACCTTTCTTGGTAAAGTTATTTTCATACAGACGCAAAAGGAAGGACATAGGTATGACATTTCATCTGTCTCAGAGGAAACCTTTCGCTTAATTTGTCACGAAGCATTTTACAATGATGTGGATGTTTTCTTTACTATGATAATTTCAGATGGCGTATCAGGCCATTTACGTAAGGCATGTGAAGCCAAGGGCAGTCCAAATAAAAAAAACCAAACAAAACCCAAAACCTTGATTCAGAAATCTGATGACTTCATCAACCTGGAAAGTTTCCAGAGCAAAGGAACTACAAAATAGAGGAAGTAGCTGAAGCCTCATTTATAAGAAACCTTTTGGGGTTTGAGATATAGTACATCCAGGATGCGACTGCTAAGCTCTGCAGGAAATAGTCCTTCGCAATTCAGCTCCACTGACTTTCTCTCTTCTAGAGTGGAAGTGATGTATTCCTGGTTAGACTGCATGGTTAGGTGACAACAGCTTGATGAAAAGAGACAAAGTTTTCTGTACATGCTGCTCCACAAACACTTGTCTTCTTCATTTTTCAAGTATGAGTACAAATACTTTTAGTACAAATACTTGTAAATGAGTCTAAAAAGTGTGAAAAAAATATGAATAAACCATCATAACAGGAATGCAAACTATCCAATACTGGTTTTTAATAAAAACGGGAGTACTGATATGAGAGGAAAAGGTAAAAGGAGAAACGGAATGTTCTTTGCAATTCTGGATTATACCGCAAATTGTGCCTGTAACGAAATAAGCAGAAAATACTCCAAGAGACTGACAGTTTACAGGCAACATTAACACAGGTCAGAAACTGCGCTTTTTTGTAAGGTCAAAACCAACTGACCTTGAGGTCACAAGGAGTGGAATTTTGTACTTGTACAAAATAATTGTACTACTCAATTATCATGTTTGCTTCACGTGTAAGAATAGAAAATGTCAGCGCATAGAGGTTCCTGGAAAGATTATTACTTGAGTTACATATTTTCTCGGGGAGGGGGGGAATCTTTAAAATAAACTTATATCAGTGCTCTACAACAATTCCTATTTAAGAAATACATATTCTCCACATAAATCTAAAATGACAACACTATTCTAAAGGAAAATCTAGAGGATCACTTAGAGGACTCTTTTAGTAATATACTAGTTGCTGGTAACTACATTAACTTCTTAAATAATTTTGAAGGAGATGCTAAACAGCTGCTCAGCTAAAATTAAACAAAAACCCTTTTAGCATTGCTGACCAGTGCAGACTAGGAACACAGTACCTAAGCCGAATGATGTATAATTCAACCAGTATCAACAAGAGTAATCAAATCTCCTAGGATTTTACTGTTTTGTTCTTTTTTGACAGATGTACTTATCATGTGTTATTTTGCATTTTTTTCTTATCTGAATTACACAAATATGCAATAAGTGATTTCACAATTAAGTTTAACTTGAGTCATAAAAATTGCCATAGTCTAATATTAAAGAATTATTCACTCTGCTCTGAACTCTGATGGTTAATTTACTTACTTCAAGGTCTGGGAAATTAATTCATTAAGCTACTTAAATAATGAGGATATGCAGCCAACATATGGCACCAAACCCAATATATTTTAGACCAGTAAGTCATAAGATAGCCTGGGGTTTTTCTTCCCCCGAGATGCCCTATCTGCTGTTTACTCCTTCTTGCTAAGTTGGTATGGGATATACAGCACAAGTGGAAAGGTCCAGCAGTTAGAAGTTACTCAGAGAAAAGGATCTGCTTGTGGTGAAATAACTGAATTATTAAACAAAGAACATAATCAAGATAATAAATACAAACAATATAATAAATACAAAGTAGTATTCAGCGACATGGATAGAAAACATACGTAGTGCCATTACAACTGAGTCCAGTCATCAAAGACAACGTAGAGGCAGGTAAGCCAAAAGGCAGATGTATGTGAAAGCAAAATTTGAAACTACTTCTGTAACATAGAAAAAGGAATTTTATTAGGCTATATCAGCTAAAAATCACTAAGCAATGTAACAGTTCCTCTGTGCTAGAAAAATTTAAATATGCTTGCATTAAAAATAAGATTAAAAATGCTGAAAAGTTGATTCTCTTTAACATTCTGGCCATCAGCATTCCCTAAATCTCAATTTCTGAGAGAGGTAAGCAAATTAAACAAACTCATAGCTATCACTCACATACTAAGGGAATCGAACAGAAAATTAATTGATGCAAATACTTAACAGTCAACTACTACCATGCCTATTTTGCATATAAAAACAAAATGTGGAAAAAAAGGGCACTTCATTATAGATCCAAACATCTCCATGTATGTGAAATTAGTTACAAGTGACTTAGCCTCGTTTTGCAAATGAACTACACACCTAACTTCACAGGAAATTTCATGTTCTTCCATCGGCATAAATACTAGAAATTTTCAGAAAGCAAATCAATGAACAGACTCAATCTCATTCCTCTTTAAAACATACTTGTAACTTTACTAGGAAAGTCTTTTCCTTATTCTTTCCTCAGCATGCAACAGGGTTTTTTTGTAGTTAAATTGCTATACTAAATTGCCTGAAATGTAACTCTAATGGAAGGAAAAATTAATCATGCTTGCAGCATTCTGTGACATACTGTACCACTGTTTTATCAGCATCTTGCTGTTACCACAGCTTCTCTCTTCTCCTGCCACCAGTTCAATTTGTTCTGGGCACTTGCTATTAGAAATACAGCAGTCTCTCTCAAATCACAAATTATACTCACATCCAAATAACCCAATAATATATTTTCCAAACACTTAAGAGGTCAATAATTTGGAGTGGAAGTAGGATTAGTTTTTAAGTCTGCAAGTGATGGTATCAATTCTGAAACACTTAAATATTGGTTTACAAATATTGCTTATAGCTTAATAGCATCATAGACGTAACTTCACAAAGATATTGGCTCTAGACAGTAATTATATCCTCAGCCTAATGTTGCAGTTAATGGACATACACATTTCAATGATAATTGCAATGCCTGAACATGATAATGTGCCTTTATTAGCAGCTACAAAATAAAGCTCAGTTACAGCCAAGTGCAGAACTGAACTATGCTAATTATTTATTTTTAAAATTGCCTGATTTGTGTTATAAAATTCTAAAATGAAATAGCACAGCACTTAAACCAGTGCTGTAATTGCAAACATGTGATTAAATAATATCTATATAAAGATTCATGCAGGTTTTAGTTGTCACGAGCAATGAGCCAAAAGTTAACAAGTTAGTAAGATAAAGGTGTAGGTAACTGAACAGCAAATATACAGCACTTAAGGTGGGGTAGGGGAGGCAGGGAAGGAGATTTTAAGGATTTAAAGATTTTAAACAGCATTGCAAGAAAAGGAGTATATAACATACAATTTTGGAAAAGAGAAAGCAAAAAAAAATTTCCCCAAGCAAACGCAGAATGAAAAGTACTGCATAGTCCAAGAAGAAAACCATACTGATTCCTGCATAAAACAATCGAGTAAAAAAATTGCATAATTGAGGATATGTAAAATGAAGAATACTTCACAACTCAACCTGATGAGAAAACCAATGTTTATGACACTGCAGAGTTCTTAGTGTTTGTCTTTATGTTCTGATAGGTTCTTTGCTGTACAGAATTTCCAAGTAATAGAGAAATTCAATAAAGAAATTTCTAAAAGTAGTTAAAGAACAGTCACAGCGTATTGTGATTTAATGTTTGCCAAGGCATTGTAAGTAAGAATTGTTGTCTAGTCCCATGAACTAAAATGTCACAGATTTTAGCTCGTTTGGTTTTGGTTCGTTGTTGGTTTTTTAATTTAAAAACAGAAAAACAAAAAATTCTGCACTAAGAACTTAAAGAATACTTAAAGTATTAGATTTCTTCAAAGGAAATCCAATTATTTTTCACATGAAGCAAGATGGTTGTCAGTGCAAGCCACAATCTAGAATTAAAAATAACTATACCTTTTTATAAGCAATGGCACAATTAACTTAGCTTGTCCAATCTTTAGGCAATTAAGTAAGTTCAAACATTAGTTCAGAAATATTTGCTGAAAGTTCTTTCTGTTCATGGCAGGATAGGAACTACGATAGAAAACATGAAAGAAGATCTGCCTGAGTACCATTTACTTGAGTAAATCTTCTCTAGCTCCTAAACTTGCTAGAAATTGGTGAGTCGAGAAGTCAGAGCCTCAAGAGGAAAGAGACAAAGTAATTCACATACATATGAAGCAACATTTTTTTCCAAGGACAATAATAATAAAAAAACCCCCACACACTGCCAATTCTTTTGTCCAAAAAACCTGATGAATTCTGAACCCTGAGCTGCTCCAGGCCAAACTGGCAACTCCAATCCCAGAAGGAGATCCTACACCTACAAGGCTGCACGACAGATTTGACTAGTTCTGTGGTTGTCTCCATGCTGGAAGGCAGATATTTAGCTCAAGAAACATTAAATTTTCTCATTTCATTTCGCTCTTTAAAGCTTTGGAAACAAGATTTTTCTTTAAAGGTATGACTAAAATCACCAGGACACTACTTGTCAAATAATACGACTGTATTTGTCCATTTCTGTCTTATCTTTCCCAGCATTTTGACCATACTGAATGCTGAGCCTATGTCAAAAGCTTGAAATCTCTTTGAAATTTAAGTTGGTACCTTGTAACCTCTTAAGTTCTGTAGGTAAGCATAATATCTTATTTGTTACATTTTAAAGCTAAAAACGTTTAGAAGAAAAAGTTCACAAAAATGGCATTAATGCCTTTCTTAGGAAGTTTGTATAAGTTCTACAGATCTGGAAAAATCCTGCAATACTTTGATCACTCACCACGATAATATCGACTTATTTTGATTTCTGTACTAGCAATTACATTCTATTTAATTCAGCATGGACAGTTACATGAATCTGGAGGCTTTTATGACCAGTACTATGCAGTATTGCCTTCCCATCATTTATTTGGAAAAAAACACATACCTGTTGTGTTTGATAAAACAAACCTAGTTCTGCTTGTGACATTCCTTTCCTGCACATACAGCCAGAGAGGCGAGGCTACACATTACATTAAAAGGAAATTAATTTCCCAACAGCTGTTGAAGCTTTTCATCGGTACCAGATGGATCCAAGCTCCACTAAAGTCAATCCCTATTTTCTTTTGCTATATATGATAACTGCAAGGAGATTGGATGAGAACAGCACGGTAGCTGTGAAACAGAGTAAAAATGGGATTTGGCCCAGTGAAGTGAAAAATACCAGTGCCAATGTTTTTCTTCTGAAACAATCATTCTTTATTCTTCCTAGACTATGCCATAGAAATAAGTTGTACCCAATTCTCGCTATGATGCTTCCTTAACAAACTCTAAATGTTAAACTTAAATGAGAGGCATTTCATGCAATCTGAAAAATATTCAGTTCAATTAAAAATAATTGATGCATGGTGAAATAATTCTTCCCAAAGCTGCTGTAAAATCTTCAAAAAATAAAGCTACTTAATAATTTTCATCTCCTACAGGCTAGAGAGAAGCATTATTGCATATTAAAAATTGGAGTGTGGTTTTCCCAGAGGTAGAAGAAAGTTATTAAAACAACCTATTTATTGTTGATATAACTATCCATTTGTGCTACACAAAAAGTAACAATTTCAGTACATTAAAAGAAAAGCTAATTAAGGCATAATTAGTATTTTCTATGTTTTGATAATTAAGGGTTAGTTGGCTATTTCTTTTCAAATTTCTATTTGATGTACCCCAGCAATGCCTTTAATGAGCAGCTAACACTATTGAATCCCTGATGGCTGAGGAGTTTAGTGACCACTACTACATTACTTTCATTTATCACTGCCTCTTTACCTATAAATTAAAGTAGCCCTGTAGCTATGTTGATCTACTTTATATCAATTTCTTCATCCATATCAGCTGAATATGTATGGCATTAACCTCATTTACTAGTTTGGAAAAGCTGAATTAAAATGAGATCTAATTTCTAGTGCACAGAACAATTTCAAAACTGCCTGCTAATTTCCAGCACCTGTCAGTGTTGTGATCTTCACCTCACTGTAATGAAATAAAACAGTATATATATTTTACAGCTCAGAAAAGGATAATCATTCATAAGTGTTAAGACATCATTAATCACGAAGACGCAGAATCTTTTATGAGATGCACACAGATCACCACCACCTTCACTGGCGAAGATCCCCACTACAGTCAGTGGGACCGGCTGCTGCAGATCTCCGGGTCTTGTATTGTGCAGGGTGAAAAGTAGTCACAGGCTGCACAACTATGTTTTGGTGGTTTGGTTTTGGGGTTTTTTTGTTGGGTTGGTTTTTTTTTTTTGCTAGGTCATGCTTCTGTGTCTGCAGGCAATGGAATCAAAGAAATATACATATACTGAAGAAATACCACAATAACAGAAGACAACGGAATACACACTACACATTATAAGAGAAGCCTGTGTTCACTGGTTAGATGATACCTGGTTACATGCGTTTTTTGCTTTCAGCTGCTGCAAACAACATTCAGCAAGGAAATTATATTTTTTCCTCCCCTCTAAACATACTGTAGTCTAAATTCTAAACTCTGCAGTTATTTTTTTTTATCATAATGCAGATCTACCTCATAGATCAAGTCTATAATTTAAAAGCTTTAAAGACACATACAGATGCAAACCTAAAAGTTAATACAGTAACTTCTCTATATTGTCCACATAAGCAAATAAAATATGTGCAGGATACAGTAAAAAATCCCATTTGCATCCCCCCACCCCACTTTATAATCATGCTTCAACTTGTATTTGTAAAGGCTCTTTATGAAACATTAATCCATACTCCTACTTCCTTCTTCACTCTTAACTGCCCTGGATTAAAAGCCAGAGCAGATTCCCCAGGTGTCTCAACTGATGCACCCACAGAAGGTGGCAGCTCTGTCTCTCCATTCGTACACGGGGCTGCTGCCCAGAAACAGAAGAGTTGGAATTCCAACTCGTACTTTTCTACCTTGGGTCCCTACCACTTTTACTTAAGGCTGGGACAAAAGCAAAGCGCGGCTGGCTGGAACACCCTACCGCCAGTGACCTCCACTCCTGGAGGTATCCATCCAAGTCGAGCCATCTGGTACAGATTAAAATTACCTCCAGACTTCTCTAAACACACTCAGGGCTACTGTTTGATTAGAAAGAGCAGAACAGGGAACCACTAATTGCTTAGCAATGGAGCAAAAGAGTTTACTTAAATGCATTTTAACCAATAAAATCTTTTTAATATACAAAATAAACACCAACCTTGCAAGCATAACTATACTGGTTAAGATTATGGGTGGGATTTCTTAAAAATGGCTCTGCTTATAAAAGCTGAAGACAGAACTCGAGCCATGACGTATAATCAGGCTCTGCTAACGAGCTTAGCTCAGTCTCAAACACTTGCTATTACTAAAGTTGTCACCACACTGCCCTTACCTAATGCGTGAACAGGTTCCAGCTTTGACCTCTATGTTTCAGGAATGGCAACAGTAAACTAAAGGGATAACTCTAGTTAAATAGCGCCACATGCTGTAGGAAGCAAACATGACAAGTGCAAAATTGAGATAAAATCCTTCATCTCACTTAGAATGCCACAAAAAACCCGGAGTGTAAGTGACGTGACAGACAGTTCTATACCCTAACTCTAAACCCTACTTAACACATTAATTACATAGAAATTACATTAAAAATATTATTCTCACATATAGAACCACCAAATTGTTCACCAAATACTTACGCTTTCAATCACAAAATATTTAACAGCTAAAAGCATTCCCCCAAAGAACTGAAGATGCAAAGGAACTAACAATAAGAACTTGACTTCTGTACGCACACACTTTTCAAGAGCACACTCTTAGAATAACTCTTCATTATATCTCAAGAGAAAAATCTTCAACCAAACCCATCTTCTTTATAAAATCACTGTAAGCTGTGTAGATATAAAAAACTGAACTGAACACTGTTAAAAGTGTCAGGACTCCTGATTACAAAGACGCCTTAAACTTCTTTCAGGTTAAAGATACAATTCTAAGTTAACTTAAGAAATTTTAGTAATTAACTTAGCTAAGTCAAATTTCCTATGATATATTAATCGGTAAAACTTGCCCAACAAGCTACAGTTTGATTTACTCTTGCCAACCTCTAACTACCAACTAGAGACCGTCGGAGAGCCAAACACGCCGCCCGCGCCACCAGCTGCCGGTCTGGAATAGAGGCAGTCTCAATCACTCCAGGGAAGCCCACCAACCCCTCCTGTTGCTTTTTTTTCCCCTCCAAGGACAAATCTCTGATGTGTCTGAAAGCAGGAAAAGGTCCTGGCTAACAAGTCTTGCCTTTTTATCCTTGTTTAGCTTAAATTAGCGTCCCAAGTACAAAAATGTTGAAGTATATTTATTATCTGTGTTACCAAATACACTCCACAACAACACAAGCAGCATTCAAGCGCAAGGAGCAGACCTCAAGATCTGCTCTACCTGCCACTGCAAGGTAAGAACTTGCACTGTAACTCATGAAGCTCCTGCTCATTAAGTGACAACTCTGCTCTAACCCACAATAAAAAAGGCCACTAATACATTTTTAGCACCCCCAACCTATTTTTTGCACTTGCTATGGAAAGTTACACAATTTAGCAGAGATGTCACCAGATAGTCTCTCCAAACTGCAGTGGAAGTCCCACCTGAGGCTAGATAATTAAGAAGAGATCTTCATTAGCATGGATAAATGAGGAGTGAACTCATGTTTTGAGCTGGAAAAGGAGTCGGCATCCTCTGCCAAATCTCCATGTTCAAAGATACTGCAATTCCCGTCACTCTTAGTACTCATACTCTTTTTCCTTTTAAAATGGCTGTAACGAGTTACTTGAAACATGCCAGGCTAAAACAAAATCCTGGAATAACAGAAAAACTCCAACCAAAGGGTGGCTGGTTGACATAACACACAATACAAGTAGGAGGGCTCATTTCCCCACTAAACATGCTTTTCCCTGGCTAAGCCACAGCAAACAACCATGACCACTTATAACAGTCTTATTACGAAGCATGAGATGAGACCAGCAGGACTTCTGGTTTATTCTGTACTTTACGGAAGAATGAATTAAGTATACCTGGACATATATCAAAAGCCCCCATAGCATTCCGGGTAGTACACACCAGCACCCTGTTGTATATTTAAAAAGCCTTCCCTGAGTCTTCCTTGCTACAAATTAAGCCAATTACAGCCTGTCCTTCCCTTGAAGGGCACCAAAAACATCTGATCTCTAGCTTTCCTAGAACGACTCTTGACATCCTCAATTTTTGTCCCACGCCAATATCTTACTTGCTGAGCTAAACCAAAGCAGTATGTTCTGCATCTTATTTGTGGTGTTGTACTCTCCCATTCGTCTACAGTTTTCTCAAAAGTGTGGTGGCCCCAACTTGGACACATTGTGCCAGCTGAAGCCCAATCAGAACCAAATATTCAGGACTGAATAAGAAATTCCAGCACCTGACACAATATTCCTGCTACTTCAGCCACAAAGATGTATTTGTCTTGTGTGCAAAACCAATACATACTGTTGAGTTACCCCTGCTTACACTTCACAGCTTCTTCTGAAATAATAATGCTGCCTGGTCAGAGATTTCCCAGTGGTAGCTCTAAGAGGGAATTTTCATTCCTAAGCACGGTGTTTCACCAGCATTTTAAACTTTCAGGTTATTTCTCCAGCTAATGAAGATCATTCTGAATTCAAATCCTGTCCTTTGTGATCATTTCCTCCCAGTCTAGCGTCACTTGCAAATATAAATAAATAACCGTATAGTTGTTGATAGGTTAAGAATATCGCAAAGGAAAAAGTCTCATTCGAAACGGCAGCGTGTCTGATGTCAGGAACCGGATTTCAAAGCAATATTACACTCCTTGCAGTAGTGGCTAACGGTGGCACATGCAGCAGTGCTAGAGCTACGGCAGACAGAAGCTGAGATTACCATTCCAGCAGAGCCCAGCGCGGTGCTCCGCCAGCCAACTTACCTTCTCCTACCCTGCCAGCATCCCAAGCAGCAATACGCCACAAAAAGATGACTCTGTGAAGGCTAAATCATATCAGCATGAAAACAAACCATCTATTGATAGACAAATAGATATTAATAGTGCTGTACGGTACCAGAGAATCCAGACTAGTATTAAACAGACATATAATATATATATTCATTCAAAGGTCTATCTGATCCAAAAGACAGTGTCTTGATGTATTATTTTTGTATTGGAAATGTAATGCTACTAAAAGTACATTACAGTATCACGGAAGAGATCTCCAACATTTCGCTATTCTTCCTTAGACAGTAAGCCCCAGTGGACTGTTTAGTAACAATGCATTAATTTACCTAGCCAATTTTCTTTTTCTATAATGAGTTTGCATTTATTATATGCACATACTTAAGAATATGAGTTAATGAACAGAATTTGTATATTTATATAGACTTGTTCTACAATTTCATTAGACTACTTAGCCTTCTCTAACCATTGTCTGTTTTTCTGTATGCAAGCATGTGCTCAGATAGAGAAATATTCTCAAAAATTATTTCAACATGGCTGAAGCATGCAGAATTTCCATTATCCATTCTGTAAATAACACAATTCACGCAATCCTGAATATTTATACAAATGTGTATTAACTTAGTCATTTGATATATATCTGATTTTTCTGCTTCCAAGTGTGAGCCTTTTTATTGCATATTTGTAGATAGCTGCCAGCAAGACACAGTACCAGCGGATTTACAACTGTGAGGGTAGAATGCCATCTGCTGCTATACTTGCTGCTACAGCAAGATAAAACAGAAGAATCATACAAGTGCTGCCTTCTGTCCTTCTCTTAACTGTAAAATGTATACAAACATCTCATTTTGTTTTATTAAAAATTTAAAAAAAACCACCAAAACCGGGTGCTCAGATGCATTTAAACAGAGCTTTTGTTGTAAAACAACGTCACACGGACCACAGGATTCTATCAATGCAAATGAGAGGCTGTTACATCAGGCCTACTAGAACAAAACAAAAAAGAAAGTGTAATTTGACTGCAAACTAAATTATACAGGTAGATAATGTAATCAAACCATAAAAAAAACCCAAACCACCCACACTTTGAAAATGCATTTGCAATGAACTACAGAGTTGCTAGACTGGGGCTAGAATTTAGAAATACCCCTTAAACTGTTGAGACACCATGAAAGCCTTGCAAAATTCCCACTTTCCCAGTCTGGTTACAAGACACACATCATAAGCAAAGGCAGTATATGAAATATGATATATTACCAGTTTGATTCATGTCCACTTATCAGGGCGGTGGGAAAACCCAAAACAATAAAATGAAAGAAAACAAAACCATTTTCTTAAATTAATCCTGCAGTTTTCCCCCCATGTACTTTTGGTAAAAGTTAATTCTTTCTGTACAAAGTGCAGTTCAGTAAATCAAATGGAAACATTAGCCAGCATTTTACTCAATAATTAACCATTTAACCTTCCACACAATGCAATCACAGAGGCAGTCTTACGGTTATTCAAAACACATTGCTGAGCTCGATAAATTCATATGTATTGAATTCTGGTGTAGCTGGCAAATGTTCAAGTTTTACATTTTTTTCTACTGACAACAGAGCTCCAGGTGATTATAAATAATGCACTTCACTTTTTTGCCCGCTGCTTCACCCACTCACAAACGCTTCTTCCAGCTTTCTGTAAGGATGGACATAAAAAGCTTAGGTATACAGTCTCCCATAACAATCTGTTACAGCATACTCTACATTGATAGGGCTTCTCCACGCAGTTACTCTCAAAATTGGATAGAAAGAAAAAATAATCCAGGAATTACAGATCAGAATAACAACTACTGTACAGCCGTGCTGCCTTTGAACTGCTGTCAGCAGGAGTTTTGCTAATGAAAATAGCAGGACCATGAGTACATTTTTACTGTGTACCTTCTGTTACTTAGCATTTAGAGCAGTGAACCATACTTAAAAATAACAAATCAGCTTTGACAATTGAAAGGAACACATTGCTTTCATGAGAAAGTAATTCAGTATAGTGTAAAACTTTATTTTTAATACTAAGTGAGGAACCATTCAATAAAGTTGAAGTGCAGTTCAAACCTGAAGGGATAAAAGAATTCTTGAGATTGGGACTGTTCACCAGAAAGCAAGGATAGAGTACTAGACAAGTAAAACGAAATCTCAGTCACTGTCACAATTCCTGCTAAAGATTTGCTTGGGGCTCCAACAGAATTCTTTCAGTCTTTCTCAAGATCAATTGATCTCATCTCACTGACATTCTCTTTATAACATCTACATTATGACTGTCCCCTACAGTTAAGGTGAATTAACTGCTGCTTCTTCAAAAATGCATCTTACTTTTCCCTCTTCCCTATTTAAAATGCAGAAAAGCCAAGTAATGTGAGAAATACAGTGGAATCCACATAAGTGAGTAACTGTCAAAAGAACAAAACTATTAAAAGAATAAATCTTGTGTACCCAGCTGTGAAATATAACACAATATAGCAGAACCCAGCTAAATGCTTGAAATAAAAAATTGAAATGCAAAGTAACCTAAAATGTTTAATGAACATAGCTGTTAAAGTATTAACTCCTAGCATGCCAAAACTCAAAAGCATGCATGGTTGGAAGCCCGCTCAGATGAACAAAACATCAGTAAGTTATCTCTCTCTCCATCTCGCCGATCAGCCACCAGCTAAGCGCAAGAGCTTTTATGTGTCAAGATATCCTGGCAGGTCAATTCCTGCACAGGCTTTTTTATTTCAAATGTTGTGGTTTGCAGCAAATATTTACCTTTGAGGTGTGCTGAAGCTGGTCTCCCACGTATGTTTTACGGAACTGATCCAAGAACCACAGAATTGCCAGTTCTACTTTTTCATTACTAGACTGTGGTAACTGGGCATCCATCAAAGATATCAGCTGAAAAACTCTTTTAACAACAGAGAAAAAAACAACAAAAACCCAACGTTTTCAGGAAGAATTCTCAAATTAAATTATATTGTCACCGTTAATTTCTTTAGGAACCCATCAGCCATTTTTTTGGGGCCTAAATTTCTTCTAGGATTTTGTTTTATTTCAATGCTAATTATGCTAATTGACCACTATTA
>JAVJGG010000043.1:3127763-3139736 GCA_035590195.1 Aviceda cuculoides
TGACCACTATTAAACATAAACATCAACATAAAGCTTTTCTAATTACTTTGTCACTTGAAATTTTCTCAGATACATATGTGATACTGTGGTGAGTTCGTAAAATGTTTTTTTCTTTCTTAGAGCATCAATTCCATGATGAAAGAAACAAAGAAATTTGAGAAGCATGGGTCTCAAACAGCAAGTACAAGATAAGAGCTGCTCAATTTCCCTGGAAATTGAAACTATTGTAGTTAAAAATAAGTTTACATGTGCCATATATAATGCACTGTCTGCCTCGCTTCTTCCCACTTCTGAGTCGCCTAAAACACTGAAAAACCATGTATTTTCTGACCTAAATCCTTACATGGTATTTATCTCCATATTACCAGGACTGATTTCAAAGAACCAATTTCAGCCTATGTCAGCTAAGAAAATTTAATCCTTCTTTTTTTTTTTAAAGGAATATTCTCTTCTTTAATTTCCCATGTTCTTCTGCTACCTATTCCTTGAAATCCCAATTCCCTAGAAATTCAAAAAAATATTCTCATCTTTTTCCAATTCTGAAATATTTAGTCACTGGATTAGAAGTCAGTAGGTACTTCATTTGTAAGCCTGTACACTAAAACCTCTCACTTTTAATAAAAACATAGTGGAAGACTGCTAACACCACAGAGCCCCAGGGTAGATTAGGAAGGCAAGAAACAAAAGAGAAAATGTAAAGCTTTTTATCCAATTCTAGTTGTATGTCCTTATTCATATGTTAGCTACTGGATGTAAATAACAGGATCAAATATGCATGCCTTTTTTAACACACTTGTGGGTGAAAACAAGGATTAAGCAAGTGTTTGCCACATACTTTGTGTCTGTCACAAGGAATACATGTCATTCACAATAACCCCTATCTCACCCCTTGCCCTAAAACTTGTAGAAAGAAGACTCTAGCATGCATATTTTTAAATCTAGACCCTTCTTTTTTATTCCAAGCTCTAGTCTAAAAATAACCCTAAATTTTCAATGGTTGACCAGCAGTTCTTCTGCACTTCTTCACCCGCAGTCATTAATGTAAAGGAAGTAGTGCAGAAAATAATAGCCGTAGCTCGCAGCTAATAAAATTAACACTTGTATACAAGTATAGCACTCAAATGAAATCAGGTAGCTACACGGGCATATCTAAACACTACCTATAGTAAGAGACATTTGCCTTTAATCTTCTTCCCTTCCTCTGAAACATAGTTTTGAAATGATAGCCCTAATGGCTCCTTCACTGCTCAGGATGACGAATCGGGAAAGATCAAAGCCAACAGAATGGTCTCAATCCACAGAAAGTCAGTACAGTCCTTGAGCACCCACCATCCAAAAACTGGACAAAAATTGAGACATTTAAATTCAAAATATCTGCTGATACTAAACATCATTTAAAAAAAAAATCAGAATAAAGAATTCAAAACAAGCAATACTTACCGACAGGATAATTCTCCATCCATGGCATCATGTTCATCAGTACTAGTGTATGTTAATCGTCCTCCCACAAAAGTACCCACAAAATAGACAAGCCATGCCAGACGTCCTAACGTTAAAAAGAAAGAACAGTTAATGATTATAAACCCTTATACTAGTACAACACACTTCCATAAGGTATCAGCAGTTCTATAAGGTGTCAGACTGCAGAATGCTGTCAAGAGAACGGTTAGGTTTCTCCCTCTACCAGATTTAAAACCTACCAAGACAAATCAACTAACAAAAAATTCTGAGCAGAACTGACAGATAAACTAGAACAGCCTATTAACCTGGACATGCATATAAATAAAACACAAAAGAATTAACCTAAAATAACAATTAAGCAAACTCAGCCTGGTAAGATTAGATATACAATTAACCTAGCATCCTCACTTGCCTGCCACAAGTTACTTCAAGGCATGGAACGATTTTATCTACAGTGGGGCTGTTACATCTACGTATCATACCATTAGGAAGTAATTGAGACTCACTACAATCTACTTGTTTCTTACTTCTACTTCAAATAAAGAATTCTTTGTAGTATTAAACTATCTAAAGTGATTTGCACTTAAGAAAATACTTGTTTTAAGTCAGACATATTCTTCAAGAAAAGAGTTTGTGAACCACCAGATAGTTCTGAAAGTCTCTGCGGACTGTTTTCTAAAAGGGTTTGAAAGACAAGGCTCATCCATTTCGAGCCACGCTGTCATGCCTTCTGAGCTTCCAGATTATTTAGCTGCCAGTTTCCACTAAAGCACTTTCCAGGATCCACTGGCAAAGGCCTTATCAAGTAAAGTACAATGCAAGAATCACAATTTCTGTAAATGCCATAAATAACTCCTTGAGTTTGTGTATGTACTGTATTCTGTACAGATTTTCAAATACTGAAATCTCGCTTTATAAATATGGAACTGTTAAGTTTACAAACACTGAACTCAGGGGAATTCTTTTGGCCTCTCTCTGCTGGAAAATCATTGCCATGTTGCAAACCCTGGATTATTTTAATCTCTGGCACATTAAAGTGGAGTATCTTTAAATTTGACCTACTAACACCTACTCAAGCCACACGGGTTCCTGCTTCAGCTTTTTAAGTTGTGACTCCAGTAACCAATGGTACCCTCTCTCAGGAAGGATGCGCTATTTTCCCCTCAATTAAGGTCAAAACTAAGACCTGAATAGCAAAGTAACATATAGACCTGTTAAAACTTCAGGATACCACTAAAGGATTCTTCCTGAACTGAAATGCACTGAGACTATAGGACAGTAAAGCTATTTTAAGACTCCATCCTCATTTGGCCAAATACACTTTGTAATAAATTACAATGAACTGGTTGAAAATAACACAGCAAAGACAACTTGGAAGAGTTTCCATTTAAGTTAAATCAAGTTACAAACAAGGCTTCTCAGTAAGTGAGATATTTACATAAACTAGAAGATGTCTCGCCCTCATTACCAGGGTTTTACCAAGTGACAACAGCATAACTTAAGAGTGAAGATAATACCCTGATGAATAAAGTGCCTTCTGAACTCATTTTAAAGTTTAACATAAAGGATCAAGTACAGATAAACAAGTGAGGCCACGTTATGACTGTAAAACAGTATTTTATTTTGGCTATTTCTACGTACATATCAGGACATGCACAGTATCTACCAAAAGTCTTATTTCATGTTTGTTTCAATTCTCTGATAAACTAGTCTTCATTTACATAACACTAAAATTCACTTAATTTCCCTCATGTTTTGCATTGTTCTATTTTGAAAAACCAGAAACAATTAATAGTTCTGAGTGTTCCAGTATCCTTATGGCCTGACTCTGGTGACTCTACATCATAAGTAATTCTGTTTCAGTACAGTGTGTTCTATACATAAAAAAGATGCTGAGATCAAATATACACAAAAAGATAATGCAGATTATGGAATAACATGCAGATGATTTCAACACAAGTACAGGAAAGCATTGAAGTTTATCTTAAAACTCAGTCTTATTTTTTAAAAAATACCACACAAATATGTAATACAGTCTGAGATCTGTAACAAAATCCACTTTGGGATAGGGAATAAGTGTTAACTTTTGAGACGAGACAAGATATATGAGGAAGACTTCTAAATATCCTCTCATATTGTTCCCGTTCCATTCCTAATAATCTGGAAGGACAGTATCAGCTGTCCACCAACCAACATATTTCCCTGTTTCAAGACCTCTGCTTCTTCACAAACAGGACACTTCCAAGGAAAACCCCATCAGACACACACCACCTTGCAGTACAAACAGCTGTTAATTTAGAACACTAAAAGATTGCACCATCATTAGCAAAACACCAAGGAACTGAAGCATCTAAGAGAACAGCCATTGCTCAAATGAATTTAGCATTAACAGCTACTAAAGAATGGCCATTTGAAGATCGTATCAAAAAGCAACTGTGAAGTGGTGCTAGCTGGTTCAAAAAGCCACCACTTTGGTCAATAGCCTTTTTTAAAATAAAAACCTGTCTTCCTTTTAACAAATTGCAGTATCTTATTTTTAAGTATCTAGTTATTTTTCTGATGATAGTGCTCTTCTCTTAGCACAGTACCAATTAATAGGTATGACTCCTTTCCCTTCACTATTAATACCTTCACTATTTAAAATTTTCAGCACATTTGCTTTTGCAATTACTGAGGCAGACAACATCTTTTCTTTTAGAAAATAATTATTGCTGTAATAATCTGTAATTATGGTTTATAACCGCAATAATCCCAAAGAAATCAGTCATTACCATAGATCACAAGTAATCATTAACTACTGTTAATGACCCATTTCTTGGGGATTATTGTTTTAGTAAACCATGACCGCATCACTATTGATACAGAGAGCAAGGACAGTATAATAAAATGAGATCTTAATATTACATTAACTTATTTTGTAACATTAAAAGCCATTAAACATCTAGATTTAACTATGTATATCTAGGGGATATAACAGTTATTGTTCAATATGAGCACAAATGTTTAGTTTGCAGAAAAGAAACACAATATTTAAACTGCATCAAACGTTTTCTAACACATAATGGCAATCCCCAGAGCACTGACACTGAAAGACTCCAGCTGATTGTTTCCCTTTATATTCCATTCCTCAGTCATGGGGGGCCAAATTCAGACTGCAGTTGGTCAATGAAATCAGGTCATTAATGAGAGTTCTCCCAAATAAAAGTTGACAGTTGCATGGAAGAAAGTGGAATAAGGTAAGTAGGAGGTCTTATATAAATTAGAAAAATTAGAAATTAGAAAAAAATGGCTTCTACATAGAAGAAAAGCAGCATATTCAAACTCAACAAAAAAGCCGCAAAATAAATCACAAACATTTAATAGCATGCAGAGAAACAGCTGTATTATGCAGTAACCTGTCTCACCTTTTCAAAACAACACCCTTTATCCATGTAAAGATGCAACAGCCATAAGATAACTATATTAGGAAAGAGCCAGTAGTTACAAAGAGAATTTAAGTGAGACACAGACAGGACCAAAATAGGTATATGAAAAGAAAATATAAAAAGTACTTATTATTTTTACAACTTAGACTACAATAAATAACTTGAGTTTCTGGAAAATTAAGCAATCCATCTTAACAGAGCTGTATAAAATAAATTAAGGTTTTTAATGTTACATTAATTTTTACAGACAGATAAATGCAAAGAGAACAGAAGTTAACAACTTCATTTTCAAAAACTGTTCATCAAGTTGCAGCTGGCTCCTGTGAGGGCACCCGAGGCACAAAAATATCAATTTTCAGAAATTAGAAGTTTTTACAGCTCTCATGCCTATATTCTAAAGATGTAACAAGATGTTAAAACAAACAAAACAACTGCCAATGTATCCTATTTAATACAAAGACAAGTAGTGAAAATGTGGTGCAAGGTGACTTGGATCATTAGTTCCTAGTTTGAGAGAAGGTCTAGTTATATCTGCCATACGATCACTACTCTTTTTCATATGCAATTATATGGTTATTGGCACATAAAACACAGTCTAAAAATTAAATACTGACCTTCCTGAACTGTTATTTCTAATGGATTCCTACTAGAAGAGTGCAATAGTTTTTGGTAGTTTTGTGCATTTTGGTCGAACAACTGTACAAGAAGTGTACAGGTCTTTTCGTATTCACACCTGCTAACTGTGCACAGTTGCTCCAGCTGTTGGAAAACTGTAGCTGTATCATCCAGTGGATCTTCTAAGCCATCTCTGGAATAGACATAAAAAGTAACCACTTAGGCACAATTGCTTAAAACCTGTTTTCCCATCCAGATCTTATACCACTGTCACTGAAGTGCTGAACTACAAAAGCCTTAGCAGCTGGTGTATACAATGGAGATACATAAGATCTCATTTTCTTTACATACATACCCATGCACATTCACACAAACACAGAACAGTATTCTACTTGTGCCTTCCTCTTAACACATATTTTAAAAAGCAAAGAAGAGAGGAGATGAGGTTGGCAGTATGAACACAGAAAAGCAAATCCTGAAGAACTAAGGTCCACTGTGCCCGAACAGAATATTAACAAGCAGCATCTTTGTCAGAGGATAATGGGGGGAAAGAATGGAATACCTAGTAGAAATGGATTTTGCATATTCATCAAATTAAGCACAAGACCATGATACCAAAGCCAACAAGCAAGTTTCAGTAAAATTCCATGCAACTGCTTTACAAATCTTTATTTTATTCTGCTGTAAACAAGCTGTGACCCTATGGAATGCCTATAACAAAGAGACCAACAGTTTTACCATAAAGTGTAACTATACTTATTACACGAATCACAATAGGAAAGGTTTATTCACCAGGTTACCCTTCTATTGCACAGGCTACAAAATCTACAGATAAAGATAACATCTAAAAAGCTAACAAAGCTAACAGTGCCAACATCCAAACTCTGCAAAATATGCAGCAGCTGAAAATCCTAACGTTCAAGATGGGCTGAAACAGACCTTTTCTCAGGTATTTGCAAATATTTGAAATAAGAGTTCCCCTTCTAGTTTATAGAAAAGCATCCTCTTGTAGACCCTTTGTAGAGGAATCATTAGTTCCTCACTCACCTTTACTCAAAAGGGAAAATACCTATTCAAACCCTCCAAAAGGGCAAAAGTGAGTTTCCTTCCATTGTTCCAAACTACTTCTCTGCCCGAAGGACCAGCTGGAGGCTCCTGAATGGAGCGTGATTTTATCAACTATACTGGTTTGTAAGAAAAATGGTCATTCCAGCAAACAGGATTTGTTTGCAAAGATATCTATTAATCTCCTTGGAGCAAATGAAGAAGTCTTACAAAATCACCTCCCAGACATCTCACGTTTCTCAAGAATGGTCTGGACATTTGATATTAAAGTAAGTCTACATCGGATATTGCTGTCTACAGAAATGCCACAACTGAGGATATTCATCACAGAAGACAATACAACAGTGGTATACAAATCACTTAGAGCTAGGAACGGATACATGCCAACAGCATTACCAAGACCATCTTAAGAATGATACAGACTGGTAGAAGAGAAGATCAGTGCTCTCCTCATCTTTTCACTGTTGTCTTTTTTCACAGATTAGAAAGCTCAATCTTCCACAACGTAACAAGGACATCCAGAAGAATCTCTCGTCAGTGTCAAACAAAGAAACTGAATTTTCAGTACTGATGGTGATGCTGATGAAGGCAACAGCACATTTCAACGGAGCTGGTCATGCCAGATTGTTTGACCCAGAAGCTCAGCCCTACTGATTGCTTCAAGTCTGGAAGCTGCTATGGAATGTACCACTCAGCAAAGAAGAAAGCTGAGACACGAAGGTTCAAGCCTGAGACTTCATTACAGAAAAGCTGAACAGAGACGGTAACTTAAAAATGCCAAAAGAAGCGTAGGCTGGCTGAGAGAAGGCCCAGGAAAACTGACTGCACCTGCAACCAGCCGCTTGTCCTTCAGTGTCCTAGCACGGGAACACTGGAAGCTCCGCTAGGTACTATTAATTCTTGTTCCTGAGACAACGATAGAGAAGCTCACGATTTTGAACGATTAGGAAGTCAGCCTTTAACATACCTATGGTGATAACGTAAGGCAAATAACACCAACTATAGCTTAGTCACTGAACAGTAAAATGACAGATTATGTAATCTGCAGACATGAGATTTTGGCTAAGCTGAGACAAAAGGACAACAATGGTGAAACTGAATGCACTTCCTCACACCAACTGAACAAATGACATCATCTCAGTAATGTAAAACTGAAAAGTAAAAGCAGATGTGGCTTGTTCTGCAGTCCCATAGTCTGACAGGAGATCCTACCAGCAGGAATTCATAAAAGCCCCTGCAGAAAATTAAATCCTTCCAGCAATCTCAACACTTTTTTCTTGTTTGCTATATTATAGTGTGGACTATAAGGTCATTTACTTAAACTATAAAAAGAAGATCTGAACTAACAAATTTTAAATTGGCCGATTTCAATCATGCTACTCTCTATCTTGTTCTCACCCTTTCTTGTGCATGGGGTTCATTCTGCTTTCCCCCATTACCCTCCATGGTCCTAGAAAGTGGCTCATCAAGAAAACATGTCACAGCTGAACAATATAGTTAATTTAGATAGCCTTAAAAAAGGGGGGAGGGGTATAGACTTTTTTCAAAACACAAAGGCCTATGAGAGAAAAAACAATTAGAATTTACATTTGATTTTGGCCTGGATTTAATAAGCAAAAGGAGTAAAATGCTATCAGCCAATTAGTATCACCTAAAGAAATTGCCATGGTAATCAGAACCAGTGTACTTAGATTTTTAAACATAACCAAAATATAATACGCAACAAATCAGAAAATTAAACATTCCATATTACAGTTTTAAAGTTGCAATTACAAGTTTACCTTATAACTACAGGAACACATTCCAGTCTAGAAGTAATATAAGCTTTTGTTATCTCAGGTGCATATGTATCTAAGAGGTGGGGTTCTGCCGTTTTCACAAAAGGTACAGATGCTACCATTCTTTGCCACAGAGTTAGCAAATAATGAACACTATTTGGAGCGAACTCCCAGTGCTATAAGAAAACAAAACATACTTCTGTTAAAGCATCCCAGTGTGAAATTCTAGTTGCGAAACATGATGCTTTCATCTTAAGTATTCTTATTCATTCACGTAACTACTGAAGGACCCGGTCAGAACTGAGACACACTATGGCACACGTTATAGAGAGTAGATCCAAAATTACTTATAGGCACTCCCACCTCCTTCCAGGGAAATCCACAATTTGAAACTTAGAGCTGGGCCTAGATAATTACACAGTGCATGGTGAGTTTTAAGTGCTACAAAAGGGCCATCCAAAAAACCTAAATGTTGAGTGGGAAACTGTCTAGAGCCACCTAACAGGAAATGTAAAGAATAGAAATGCATCTCAACTTTCTTTTCTCTTCCAAGCTTATGGAGCTGCCACTGGCAACTCAGGAATTCAGAGGTCAAAATATTCTCCTAAAGGGAACTATCTTCAGCTGTTATTCTGAAGACCAGAGAAAGACTCTGGAGGAAATGCTAAAATAACAATTCTAAACAGTATGCATGCCTTTATCTTGGTGTGTTTCAAATCTGTAAAATTTTTAACACTGTGAGAATCTCGATCCTGTGATATGTGTCCTTCTCATGCAAGTGTGGGTCCCTCAAAAATTTAGACATTATTCCACATAACTTCTGAATCCAGCTCAGATGGGAACTTTGCACTCAGCAGCTCAGCACACAGGCAACTGTGTGTGTGTGTACATATATATATATATATATACACACACATATATGCACAAAAGCAGAACTCAAGAGCCTAGTCAGTGTAGGCACTTCAAAGTTTACATGGGAGCATAGGTGTAAGCATTTTAGGGCTGGATAAAGGGTTTAGTTTGTTGGTTTTGGTTTTTTTTTTTTTTTCCAAGGGTGAGAACTAAGGCTGGAGGATTAACATCCATATCCCTCCTACTTCAGTTCATTTTCTTCTTTACATCTGCTCCCATTACAAAACTTCATAAGAAGAGTGGGAATCAGTTACAGAACATTTAGAAATCTGAGTTACATCACTGACAAAATATACTTTTACATAAAGACAAGCCTCACCACCTTCTCAAAAAACACCAACACAGAGAACCAGGATCAGCCCTCTCTGTCATTCAAGAGAAGAAAAGAGAACACTTCTGTATATATTCTTACCTGTAGGCTAGTAATAGTAAAATTTGCTATAAGTTGGATGACTTCTGGATAATCTTTCACCATTACTAGCTCTCCTAGTTGATAGTTTGTCTTTAGCCGAGCCAAAAACCGACAGAATTCGTGATAATTACCCGGATCAGATAAACCCTAAATTTGAAGAAGCAAATTTTTAAAAGTTAACAGCTTAATCTAATAGAAATTTTATGAGCACTATTGCTAATTGGGTGATGATTTTATTTGCATAGGGGTTTTGCTTTGTTTTGAATAGAAAATCAAAGCAAACAGATGGCTGGCTGAAAGTGGCTTTAATAGGTTCAGTAGATTAATGAAGACTGTAACTGGAAAAACAAATCCACAGTTCTTTTAGCATTTCAAATAAATGGAATAAAAAATAAAGAGATACCTGTGGATTTTCAAGTATTTGTTTCACTCCTTTGATTAGATTACCAAGATATTTGGCACGTTCTGGATTGCTGAATAAAGATCTCCTTGTAGAAGCAAACTGAACTAAACAAGAAAGTGCCTGAAGAATAAAAAAAAATACTATAAGATTTTAAAAAAATTCAACTTTCAGAATAATCATCTCAACCTACTGCTGTCTGTAGTACATTCTGTGGCTGAAGCTTATTTTTGCAGCAATGTCTATACGATCATTGAACACAATACAGCTCAGTTTTAAAACCCCCTTTTACAACAGCTTCTGACTTCATCAAAATAATTGGGTGGATGTTTTGTGTGTGGCTGAGTAGTGCTGAATTGGGGGAAGAAGGGTTTGAATGCTTTCAGATTCAGGAAAGAAAACTGGGGCTGAAGTTCAAAGAAAAGACACTGTGACTGGGCACTGAGCCAGGGGATTCATAACATGCTAATGCACAAAATAAAACAGGGTCTTTTGGCAAAGTATAGATGTAAAAAGACTATTCTCCGTAATTACTTGAGTGTAAATCACTACATGTCACTTACTAACTGAGACAGCATTGGTGGAAGGGAATGATACAAATCAAAAAACAGGTCCAAGGTCTCTGGCTCCAGGAAGACTACGGAAAAAGATAAGTTGGTTTTATCACTCTCTACAAGCAATAATTAAGTATCCTCATTTTAATAAAACCATCTTTTTAACAAAAAGAGTAAGAGAGATATCACTGTAGTTGAGAATAAACTATGAATAGATGCATTAATCAGTTAATTGTACAATATTAAACAAAGCACTATTCTCTTTTTATCACATTTAATCTATCCTATAGCTCATAAAGAATACTTCCCTTAAACTGCGGACGATGCAATAGTCATTTGCTTACAGAATGCTGTTTTGTAATAGATGTAGGTAAACTGATTTCTTCAGGTTACTACAGGAGTACACCAAGACAAGACAGGTTCCAGATACTAAGGATTAGCTTAGTCTGTATTTAAATAAAGGCAAGTTTTTAACAAAAGTTCCACAGGCTATCCTGAAGTCTAGAAACTGATAAATGGAAAAAAATACTTTAAACACCAAGTTACCAATTCACTGTAGAATCACATCAAATGAACTATAACATTATCCTATTTAATGAAGGGATAACAACAGGCTAGAAAAAAGTTCACCAATAATTCATAGTTAAGTAATCCCACAAATAAAGTAACATTTCAAAGTTGTTTCATTTATAAGTTTTATTTTATATGAAGACTTGTGTAAAATAAAGCATCACATAACAAAGGTTAATTTCCTTAGGCACTCTCTGTGTTTAATGACTACAGGGAGATCCCTCCATGGACAATTTAAAATATCTGAACTAAAATCTTGGGAAAACCTATCCCCTTCCCCTTCCTACGGTGCCTTGTGAAATTACTGTCACTTGCCCAAATTCAGCCTTTTGTCAGTATTCCCCTGCTTGCCATATATTATTGCTCTTCACGCCTCACACTGCGATTAGAGGCTACTGTACATTAATGGAGAAGGAAAGAAGTCAAGCATGGAAACTGATCAAGAATAGTATTGTTGAGATAAGGAGGAGTATCAAACACTAAACTGTCATGCTATACAGGTAAGCCAGATTTAAACCCCCCATCTCAGGTACGGGAAACTGTGTAGCTGCTTTAGCTAGAGAACAGACTTCCAACCACGCTCATTTATTTTGCCAAGCAGCAGGATAAACTAGCCTACAAGGAGCTCCATGCTGCTAGTGCTCAACGGCGTCCGTTACCGAAGGTTATTCCACTAAAGCAGCCTGGACACTGTATGGGTTTGCGTGGCAAGGTTTTGGTAGCAGGGGGGCTACAGGGGTGGCTTCTGTGAGAAGCTGCTGGAAGCTTCCCCTGTGTCCGA
>JAVJGG010000043.1:3140789-3158239 GCA_035590195.1 Aviceda cuculoides
CAGGCTCCTGGCAGGACCTGTGGATCTGTGGAGAGAGGAGCCCACGGAGCAGGTTCCCTGGCAGGACTTGTGACCCCGGGGGGGGACCCACGCTGGAGCAGTTTGTGAAGGACTGCAGCCTGGGGAAGGGACCCCACGCTGGAGCAGGGGAAGAGTGTGAGGAGTCCTGCCCCTGAGGAGGAAGGAGCGGCAGAAATGTGTGATGAACGGACTGCAACCCCAGGAATTAGAATAGTATTCAGTGTCTAATTGGAATAATTTGATTTACCGTGCATATCTATGTTACAAACTACATTTACTATTCCTGTCTGTAAAATATAACAATAGCAAAAGCGCGAAAGAAATAGCAGAAGAGGTCTATCAATAACTCACGAGCAAAAAACTGCACTCCGCATGAAAAAATATTTTATATATGCAAGTATTGTGACAAAAGAAGTCACACAATCCACTAGGTATAGACTTCAGACTGCTAACACTTATGAGCCTTTCTTACTTGTTCTCCAGTTTGTTGGAATCTGCACAGTGCATAAGTCATCTGCAGATTCATCAGCTGAATTTCCAATGAAATCAAAATTAAGACAGTTTAGTACAAGCTTCAAAAGTTGCATTGCTAGACTCTGTTGCTGTTGGTCCTGAAGGGTTAAAGGTTTTGCCAAGAGCTAAGGAGAAAAGAAATCTTGTTAGGTCACCTGCACAGAACATGTTTTAAAAACAATTTTGAAAAGGAAAATGTATGGATATAAAACTGCAAAGTTCAAAGCAAGAGAACACATACCAAGAGAAAAATAAATCCTTCAACAATAAAAGGTATAGTCTTTCCTCAAAGGCAAGGGGAAAATCATTATTATCACCTCAGAGACCTCTACCATGCCAAGCTAAAGCTCCCAGACTTATAAATAATTTTTAAAAGCCTGGTGAAATAATTCTTTTGCATAAAATACTTATAGGTAAAACTCAGCATGTCACTGATATTGTTTGTTAAAACAGTGCTAACATTCACTGCAAAAATTAAACTGTAAGGTTTGATGTTTTTCTCTTTCAGTTACTTTTGGAATATACGTCATATACATCATATGGGTAAAAAATCTCTCAACAATTGGTTATTTTTCAGTTTGATGTCCAGGCTACTAAACAGTATGAGTTTCACAGTATGCATAGTCAAAGACTGTTCCTTTGGCAAGTCTAGAAAAACCCGGCATTAAAAAACAATGAAATGAACAGTCTGTAATCTGGATGTAGCTATTTACAACACCTGTATAAATACAGCTGTCAGTGTGTCTCTACTGATTTATAACCCCTGTAGTGTCAGAATAAAAAGGTACTTTGTAAGCAAAACAAACTGTTGGGATTTGGAAGTCTACACTCAACATACTGTGAGTAAGAACACATTTTATCAATCCCCTTCTGTAATTATAATAATAATTTAAATAACATTTAATCTTAAAAAAATTACTACCTCAAGATTACATGCACAATTTAAAGGCACTGAAAACAAACCTCAAATTCATTAGTCACCGATGCAGTTCGTGAACATTAAAAACTGACAACATTTTGTCTAGAAAAACAACAAAATAAATGCAAGTGCAACAACTTTATCTAGTTCATCTGCCCCTTATATAGATTCAAAGTCACATCTCTCAAGTTTATTAACAAAAAGTTTTTAAATTCAGATGGTGGGAATTAAAATCAACTGTACATCATTAGATGCCTCATTAACTTGATAATAAACTGTTGTACCACATTAGAATTGACACTAAATGATGAATTTGGTTTTGAAATCAACATTGAATTTCTGTATTCTGTATAAACACAATCTGTTTTGCCACCAATCCTCTCTGTAACTTTTAAACTCTTGGAATTATTTTAGTGGTTCCATATTCGTTAGTTAAGTGTATTTTTCAATGTATTATAGACACTAAAATATTTCTAAAACCAGCTCCCTATACTAAAGTTGGCATTATGAAGATACTAAATATAATTTTCTTATATTTCTGTCTGGAAATCTGTGTGATGTCACTCAGACAAACCTTTCAACACATAAGAGACTAAAAAAGTACCTGTAGACCAGCTGAACTTGAAGAAAGCTAGGAAGTGGCTGCCCCAAGATACAGGTTCTCACACATGCATTTATTGTTTTGATGTGTAATGGGGTTTGCTATATCTAAGAAGATTCTTCCAAAAATATCCAATTCTTCTTTTAAACTATACATGGTTTCTCCATTAACATGCAATTCCAACACGGATTTAAAACATCCTGTGCACATTAGCAGAGGATTCCCTCTTCAGAGGGGAAGGCCTACACATTATTTAATTGCTCTATATATTAAAAAAATATACTGCCTGTTAGCTGAGCACTGCTAACTGACCACGTGTGCCCTTTAAACTTACTGCAAATGTGAGGTAAAACATGCTAGTTAGACTGAAAACATACTGTGAAAGAAATTTAAGCTAACACAGTTTATCTTGTTTTTTACAGCAGTATCTCAATCACATATCTCAACCTTGAGAAACATACATTTAGCCAAAAAGCAATTGCTACCATGATCTACTGACCCACTGTGATGGCATCTGTGTTTAAATTCTTAGCTTAAATGCCTGTGTCCAAATTTCAACACCTAATTCATCTGGTTTTCAAAAAAACTGAATAAACCAGCACTCCCAAATAAGTCAAAGAATAGAAATCAGGCAACATTAAAAAAAACCAACCTGCTCCCAAAAGCAAAGAGTTGTTTGAGCTTAAGAGAAGTAGAAGGGTATGTCATGGTGCCACTTGCACTGCTACGGAAGGCCTTGATCAGCACAAAATGGAAAGTGAAAATTCCACCTTCGATCTCAGCTCAACCTAGGAGGTCCTGAGAGACCTAGCTTACAGCGTGCTGTCCTTCACCTCCTGTCAAGGCTCTTGAGAGGCTGCAGCCTGAATTACCCCAAAACGTTACAGAGAGGATAAGGGAAGCAGCGAAAAACACCTTGGCCAGATTTGACTGCGCTGTCATACCACAACATGGAGAATTTGTCCTTCCTCTTGGTCACTCCTAGTTTAACATAAAATTCTTTTAGCAAATACTGAGACGGTAGGCTCAGCAAAACTGAGATACAATTAAATTAAGAAAAACATCAAAAAAAGAAGACAAGCTCAGACTTTAGATAGTTCATCCTTTACGGCAAGATATATAGAGAGATGGTACAGAGTGAGAGACAGCGAGAGAGACACAGAGGGAGGAAGATTGCAATTTTTGTCTTTGAATGGTTTTTTGGTCACTTGAGCTTAACTGGGTGTCATGTAATCCATTTAAGTACAGAATTCATCTTCTCGGAAAATATTAAGGACTCAAAGTGGGACAACTACGATGTTAACAATTTAGGTTCAATTATAGCGAGCCTCACCTCCTTCAAAAGAGAGCACGCAAGCATCAGTATCTCCTTTAGAGAGGTGTCACGGAACGAGGTAGCTATTTTACGATGTTTTGCCGAAGGTCTTGAATAATCCACCTAAGAAAAGTCAGGACAAAATAAACAATGCTCCCTTCTTCATTAAAACTAGATGATAGGTATATCTGGCAGATTAATTATTTGACACTAGAAATTAAAATTACAGTCCAGCACCAAATATAGATGTTGACAATTTCCTAAAGCACCTCCTTTTTTCCCCTTCAAGGTTGTCTCTCTGAATGGATAGGTCTGAGGCACCTCCTCAGGTTAAGATGTAGGCAAAAGAAAATCATTAGCAGAAATACAATTGAAAAAGTTGATCATTCACTTTGCTTCACTAGTTCTAGTGACTGTGATGAGAGAAACTTTACCCCATATCAGATATGGTACGTATCTGGTACAGGTAGGGTCCCTGCACAAAGAATTTATTGTCTCTTAACACATTTCGGTGGGAGGAGGAAGGTGTGTTCATTTCTTCATGCCTAAGAAATATTTCTCCAACCATTTCTATGAAGGGCAGAAACATTCAACACACGTTTTTTCAGCAATACATACATCCTTTGCAGAAGGAAAAACAAACAAACATGCTTACTAGATTCATTTCCTGAGTCAGTTCTGAGAGAATCATTACTCCTATTATATAATGGTCCACAGTGCCCTACAGAAAAAAACAGACAGGATTGCTCAAACATCACAGCTTGTAGTCAGGATGTTCCAAAATTTCTAGAATCGGGTTGTATTTAGTATTTTCCAACATTTCCAGAATCAAGAAGATTTCTTAGGCTGAGGTATCCTAAGCTGTTTAGAAGGCTTTCATGCCAAATTCTATCAACTTTAATAGAACTAGACCTTCAAACTCCCTTATTAGCTCTGAAAAAAACCCCAAACCAAAACCTCATCATAAATTTTAAGACTCGTGTGATAACAAAAACCTGTCTGAAAATAGACTCTAAGTAAACGCAATCTGGAAATTCACTATTATACATTTCTCAAAGGTCTGTTCAGTATTCTAGAACTGTTAAGGCAAGCTGCATGAAATTCAAACCATTAAAAAAACCATTCCGCTATGCATGAATGAAAAAGATCACAGGGCACTCTCAAAAAAAAAAAAATAGTTTTGAAATGTTACCTATCAAAAAACCTAATTCTCTTCCCTCCACAGCAGTATACAGTGCATTGGTTTGAATGGAACGATATATTCCATCTCTGACAACTTGTGACTAGAAAGTGAGGCAGTAGGTGTCAAACATTTGCATCTGAGGGTGCGATCCGATTATCAGTATTTAAATTCCTTGGAATGTTTAGAAATTTAGATACAATGCATAATTTTGCATTTAATTAATAAAAGTTAGCTGTCTTCACTGAGCTACTACAAAGCATTTAAAGAAAAATGAAATCTGCTTTGTTTAAAACAATTAAAATCAACTGCAATCAGGCCTTGCCATTGAGTCGGGGGAAGAGCTCTATGCCTACTTCCACAGCTGCACTTTGCAGCTTCAGCTCTCCCGGTGTCCAAAAAGCAATGCCATCCTTGCCAAAATTTTCCTGGGATTTGTCACAACCACACTCATTTCTGCAACTCTGAAGATCACCCAAAGTTCAGCTAATAAAGAATCTGGCTACTGACCAAGGGGCCTAACTTCTCACTGTCATCTATTTTGTATTATCACTTGCACCAAAGCAAATCAGAAGAGAATTTCAGAGAACTCTCAGGAAAAATTTATATTGCTGCCCTATCTGTATTCAGTAAGATTAAACATCCTATATTGTAACTTGAACACAACTTTCTTTTACATTTTAAATTCTTAAAATAGTCTGTATGAATGTTCCTTAGATCACACAAACCTGCAAAACCAGAAAATGCAACCTCCCCTTTTTCACAGGTGTGAAAAGCTGTGTGGTAAATTATGAAGGAGTTGGGAACAGAACTGCAGACCTAGCTGCTAATCCCTTTTTCTATATTAAATCACACTCAAATTCACATTGGATGAACTTCAATCTGGAATGCTAATGCAGATGTATTTGAAACTACCATATGCTAATTATTAACATATATTAGTATTGTTTAGGGATTATTTTTTCAATTTTTATCTAAAATTAAAATCCCTAATAGATCTATGGCTTAATTTTCTTTTCTACAGGAATTCTTAATTTAACTAAAGAAATCTCTTAAGAAGCTAAATTTTGTATTTAAATCTCTATTTTTAATGAGCTACACACTGAAGAGTCACACTGCAATCATTTTAATAATAAATGCAAAATCCAATTACAGTACATTCATAAAAACTGCAAAACGGTGGAGAAGTATACTTGAGTTTGTTTTTAATAAACAGAATATTGCAACTTATCTTTTATTAGACATTCCCAATGTAACTCAAAAAGTACATTAAATTGAACAGTATTATAAACAAAGTAAGACTGAAAAACAAATGAGAAACTCATGGGCAAGAAACACAAACTGTTAACTTCATATTTTCTTGCTGAGTTGCCAGGATCACCAACACGTACACACATAATGGATCATTTTGGAAGTAAATCTCCAAATAGCTTAAATTTTCTGATTATTTTTTCTCAAAATAAGTACTAGGCTTTACGTTCACATAGAGACTCAGAAAGATTAATCTGTATTATTTTTTAAAACAGATTAGCCATCTCCCAGAAAACTTTTTAAGAACCTTTTTATACATGTTAAATGTATGAAATAACCAAGTCTGGCTAATAACCCATGACATCCAATCACTTTCTCCAAACTCACTTCACAGAAGATGCTGTATATTTTGCATCTTTAGCCACGGTGTCTGACAGTACTTACTCTAGATTTGACATGTAAATTTGCATAGTGAGCAGTTCATAATGAATGATTGCACTCTGCCATTAGCAGAAATTATTTCCAATTTTCAAATGCTATGTTCCAAGATCACCTCTCTATCCTGTAACGCATCTTCTTTGTAACAGTGACCAATGCAGTGGGGGAACTGGAAATAATGTGGAAGGAAATGTAAAACAAGAACATTCCTGCCTCGTCCAATTACTGGAGACAGAAAATGAGTGATCTTTCCTCCCCAGCTTCCCCATATCCCTACCTAGAATGCATAATTTTTGTGATATGTTAGATTTAAATGCATGTGCTAAAATAGGTAAAGTTATAAAAACACTCTAAAATTATTATCTGTCTCTCTATATTGTACACCATAATCCTAGGAGAGACAGAATGTCTTTTGGTTTTTGGTTTTGTTTTGTGGGGTTTTTTTTCCTTTCTCTCCTCTTTACATTTATGGAGAGAGAACAAACATATATGCAGGTATCTAAGTACCCATGCACACAAATATGAATCATCAATTTCTCATAAAATGAAAAAGGAATGGGGTAAACAAGGACCACAACCACATAACAAATATATACAGTGTCTTGCAACTTTGTGTACCACAGCTCTATCTTTACACAAGCTTTCCTCAGTAACTGCAAAAGCAGGGGTATCTGTGATTCGTGCTAAAAATTAAAGTGCACATAAAGTCCAACTACTTATCCAGAAAAGTAACAAAGTAAGACCCCAACGGTGAACACTCCAACAAATAGTTTATATGGGCACCTTTTTGATCAACCGTCCATGACCGGCACTTGAAAAAATACATTTGAACTAGTTCTTGTGCTGAACTGTTCAGCACAATTTTAGTGGTCATTATTACAAGAACCACGATCAGACTCATGCTTCAAAGCTTTTGACAGTCTAATCTTCAGACGGTGCAGTACCAGTGTTTCTAACCAGGTAACTGGAGCTAACACCGTCAGAAATGTATCTCCACATCAGCCGAAAAAAATTAGGGCATTAAATAGAATGGCTTGACAAGGGCTGATGCTTTACAACCACACTATGAAAAAGTGCTTTGGAAAAAGAAAACCAACAAAAAAACATGACAGTGCTATGAATACCGTGAGGCATCAAAACCCACAACCTTGCACAAGTATCAAACCCGCCCCGGCCCTTCACTGTAGGGTTGATCTGCTTTAAGCAACGCTCTTCACGCTTTTTCCACCCAAGTGTATAACAACTAAATGACACCACACACCAATCACTAAAAATGAAGAGGTCCAAACAGAAAAAAATGGCAGAAGGGAATGATTGTTTCCTACCTGCAAAAATTTTTTTACATCAGCAATAATGTCTCTGAAGATGAGCTGATCTTTTAGGACCTCAAACCATCCTAATTTTGTAATTTTAGCAATGACTTGAACAAGAGCTTGGATGACAAAAGGAGCCAGTTTGGGTTGAGATGCTACATAGTTCAGAATGTAATTTCCTGTAAGGAAGCATTTTAAAATCAGCAACACAAGTCTTCTGTAAAGAAAATTAATTAAATGGTTCTAACAGAAACTTAAGGCATGGATGTTTTTTGAAAAAAACTATATTCTTATGGTTAATACAGTAACTGTAAGTTATGTTAAATCATTAAATACACCTAGACATTTCATAACACAAAGCACATTACATACATGATCATTATTCTAGGACACATATGACAACAGTTTGTGAACTTGGAGAACACTGGCAGGTAAAACAGAGTAATTTCTCATTACAGTCCCATATACTGGGCACTGATTATTTCACTATGCAATAGCAGCTCTCATAGCCAACTCAAGATACACAAAAGTTTTTTCAGGCAAGAGTCTCCACTGAATATTCTCAATTCGATCTAGAACATCCCTTTAGGTAATGCACATTACAGCTGCAGAATTCCTCTCTAACTAGAAGGAAGTTAACCTGTTTCAAAAGCCGTTTGAAATGTATAAAATTAAAGTTGATTCAATTTTTACCTAAAAGAACACTGAAATCTTTTATCAGAAGAAGCGGAATCTCAGCCATGCATTTCGGAGTACTACTATCCACAGAACTGATACAACAGTGCAGTTTTTCTAAAAATCTAAATCAAATCAAACACTCCTTGTGCAAAGCCTTTCACTATTAAAGACCTAACAAGTACGTGCTTACTCTTTTAGGATACAGCAATGACTTTAACATAGATCCTAAAAAGAAAGGAAAATTTGGTAGGATCTTAATCCTGCAAGTAAGAACCTGCCCTGGCATGACTTTTACAGATGGTAAGAGCTGACCATGAGCAGTATTACATGTAAATGACTGGCAGGTATACTAGCAGTATCTGCAACGTTCATCCTTTACAAATATGAACTAAATTTCTTTAGCATTTTGTGGGATAAATATGAGTATTTAAATATGAAATATTGAAAAATCTGAGTACTTGAAAAAATGAGTATTTTTTTTAAAATATTAATTAATCTGAGCTAACATATTTATTTATTTTAATTTTGAAACTCGGTAATGTTCTTTGTGAGTTAATTGCAGAGAAATGATGAAAGATCTCACAATCACCTTTATATTAATTTTCTCACAACGACTACCTTATGAAAAACAGGCTTGGTAAATGGAGACCTAGAGAAAAAACAGACTATCCACTGAATGGTTACTGTGCTAACATGAAGTTTTAGATCCAACTAATATAATAAAATTTTAATGACAAACATTACTTACGAATGTCAATCCTTTGTTCGACAGGTAATGGAGATGCTCTGCTTACAAGCTTAGACAGGCACGTTGCTGCTAGAAGCTGAGCATAGGACGTCTACAAAAACACATCAAAAGGTAGTATTCAAAAACAGGCTAATTAAAGGCAGGGACAATAAGTCAAAACCTGATAAATAATCAATAAACCAGATTGGTTATCAGGTTTTCGTTACGTTTAAGTGTACCAAAAATTCGTAAAAGACATATTTTAGTAATATCTTTGTTTCATTATAAATAAACATAAATTACAAAGCACTAATAAAAAAGTGGAGACCTAAAACTATCATCCCTTTTGATGGAAACCATTCATATAAAAGTAATTTCACTATTCAGTGGAGTTCTTTAGTTTTGAAACCTGTTTTTAAATCACTTGATAATTTAGAACCATGAGATGATTACCATGGGTCCAGCCCTGGATTAAGGATATTTTTAAACGTGTTTCCTCCTCTTCTTTCTCTCTCTTTTTGAATTATTTGAAAAACACAGCAAGAATTATACTAGACTCAGCTTGGACCATCAAATAAGAATCAACTCCCCTACCACTTTTATCTACAGTTAACCATGAAATTAAACACCATAAATGAAACTGAGTAATGATAGGAGAATGGTTTAAACTAACAGACAACAGATAAGCCGTTTAGGCATTTTTTTTTAAATACAATTTTCTTTTTCATTGTAGCTAATAGCTAGAAACAAGAACAGGGTGACGTTCAAACACCAGGTTATACCACACTGTGTCTTGACACTGCTCACAGATGACACAACCCCTGATTACAACCCTTCTGAAAGTACTGAGAGCTAAGATGCTTTCTCTTTTTGTCCCTGACATCTCTAACGCAAGGTATTGTCACTTCTACAAAGATCACCTCCAAATGAAAAAACTTCTACAATCATTTATGAAACAAAATATGTACAAAAAAAAGAGAAAAGCATTTTGCCTTTATTGTACTGACACGGTAACGGCTCATGACTGAGAAACCTACGTAGGCTTCCGTGAGCATGATTCCATTTCTGGATAACACATCTTTCGGATACTTACTGTTCCTTGTTCTAATAGAAGCTGGCACTGGCTAAGACATTCTGGGCTATCGATAAGCTCCAGGAGCACCTTCTCAGCTCGCATTCGCTGTGCTAGATCAGTTCCTTCATACAGGTGGTTACATAGTACTTCTAGTTCTGCCAGACTCTGTTAGGAAAGAACACAACTGAAACTTCCATGAAGACTTTTCAACCTCATAAGATTTCTTTAAGTGTTTATAAACCTAGATATGATACCTGTAACATGAAGTGTTACCTATGCTAAGCTTTCCAGTTGATTCACATGTAAATTACAAAAAAATAGGAGGCTTTCTGTGACAAGAAGCCAAAAATAACTCTGAAAATTAAGTTGCCATTTCTTGTCCTCTCAGATACCAAGGTATTTTTTAATATGGTTCAATCTATTTGTTTTTCTGAGTCTTCAGATGAGAAGTCCATAGCTTTTCCAAAGAGAGATGAAAAGATAGAGAACAGTGAACAGTTTGAGCTATGCTACTTGGAAAACTTCTGGCAAATTTCATTTTAAAAGCTGTAATTGCTCAATAAATTACTACACCTGGAAAAAATTAGCATTGTCTGTATTTGTTGATCCAAATATCAGTGAAAGATGGGACAATTCAGAAGCTATAGTAACAACAGAAGAGCTAAAATTCCTCTCTACTTAGAAGCTGGAAAAGTTCTCTCTGGTAAAGGTGGTGTGTGGGGGGAATATCTCTCTCCTACGTGAGGGATATGATTTATATCTACTTCATGACTTGAGTGTGGCCTAGAAAGAAGAGGAAAAGAGAATACGCAGTATTTGACCAGTCTAATTTAAAAGTTTGAGTCAAAATCCTCTTCACCAGCCCTTCCAAAAAGATGTTTAGTACTTGAAATAAAAGATTTGGTTCAGCACAATCTAGCATCACTTATACCATAGCTCAAATGCCTTTTAAAAATCCAAGACAGTAATACTGTCTTTGGCAATCAAAGTACATCTGGTTTTGTCAATCAAAGCATGCAATTTCCTAGAGACATGCTTCTTATAATTAAAAAAAAAAATAATTATCTTTTTCCCTTTGTTGTTGTTGTTGTGCATATGAAGTCCCTGGCTTTGATCAGCTTTTTCTGAATTTCGGTAATAATGATGTTTTAAGAGTCCCCGATTTTCAGTCAAAAAGTAGCCATGTTCTTGTTCCTTTGGAGAAATTTTAAGAAATAGCACATTTGCTTTTGGAATGAACAGATCAAATACCTCAAAGGCTGAGCTCAGCAGAGACATGCTCTGGTTTTGTTTTTCCACCCCCTATGTTCAGAGAGAGCAGAGGAAAAATAAGGAACAGGTAACAATCCCAGTAATGCAATTTTAAATGAAGCAAGATCCATGCCAATTAAAGTGAAAATTAAGACTCAAAAAATGCAAGCATACATGTTAGGGAAAATCTAATAAAACACAAAACCCGCATAACTGGGGTAAAGCAATTAGGGAGTAAGGACATCTAGCAAAGATAGTCCTGAGACATAAAATAGAATGCATCTTTCCATAATGGAACAATTCCAATACAACCTGAGAAGCATGAACCAAATTATCATGTCATAACCAGCAAAAGTTAAAGACCCTCCTATATTTGATCTGAAATTTGACTTTCAAATCTGGACAAACTTGGCAACAAGTCTGATAAAGTCCAGAATAAAACTGGGATATCAGCCCCATCACCAAGGTCTATATCATCTCTATACTAACGGGCATTAAAATAGCAAACCCTTTATAAGCTGGCTAAGCAGTAATTTACACACAAAGAATTGATAGTGGATTTCAAGAACATATGCACTGTGTTAATATGTTAATGTTACACAAAAATTTAGAAGTTTAGGCTAACGATCAGAATTAACTTCTTGCTGACAAGTTAAAACTGTGAAGCATTTTATCTGAAGGACAACAAGGGAATTTTTAAAGCAAGCCTGAACAAAAACTAGATAACAATCTTCAAAGAAAAGGTGGTTTATCGGATGTTGAGACTGATGACCTGCAGCACTTTGAAATGCTTTATCTGGATACATTTGGTCTCACGAAAACGTTATGACAAAGTTTCTTATTGGTAGGCTGGAGGTATGGGTAGAAATCACTCAGAATTCTCAGACTGCCAAGGAACTTGTTAGATGTTCTCTGGGTTATATTTTACATGTAGTACTGAGGAAACACGCTGATTTTCCTTGATTTAGATAGTGAAACCAAAAAAATACAACTGGAAATCAGCAAATACAACCATCTTGTGTGCAATGGCAACTCAGCTGAGCAATAGAGATGTTGTTTAACCTTATTAAGAAAAAAATACTCTGAGAAACCATTGAGAAGTCAAAAACTAGCTCTCTATATTCGATACATATTTTCATCAAGAAAACAGAAGACTGCCAGAATTCCTTTTTTATTGTAAGACAAAACAAGTGAAACTGATGCCTTCAGATACCTCCTTTACTCAAACCCTTATCAATAGCTGAAAGGCGATTCCTAAGAAAACAACAATAGTGTCAATGAAGAGGACCTAGCAGTTAGATGCTGGCTGCTTTGAGTCAGGAGTAGAAACATGCCTATATAAGAAGTAGCATTTTTGATCACAAAGAAGTGTAACTTTTTCCAAGAAACAGACTCGCGTCCTAACGAAAAAGGTTAGGTACTGTGATTTATTTCTTTTTTTCTGCTTGTCACACTTTCATAATATTCAAGAATATTCTAAATAAAGTTCTCCAGATACTTCTGGTCCCAGCTCTCAGAAGTCCCTGGCAGCTCTCCTACTAGCCCGTGAAAGAACCAAGGACCAAAAATGCTGGGGGCCCAGCTCCACAGCAACCCACCAGGCAGGCAGCCAAGGAGCCCAGCGAACTGGCAGGAAACCAGGTAGGTTCCCGATTAAAGTTTTGCTGACACTGACAAATTCCCACAGACATTTTTGATTTTAATCAGCATTTTCTGACTGGAAACATTCCACTAAGAAAGTTCCACCGGTTCTATATAGGATGGGCATAACTGCTGAAACGCCACAGTTTAAAAAAAAAAATAAAAAAGCCACTTGGATGTGAGGTGATAACAAAAGGTATTTTAGTGGTCCTCTTATGCAGCACGGCTGGTACCCAAGTATTTAAATAAATGCCCAAAATGGCCTCTCTAACACTGTCCAAGCCTGCTGCCACCAGCCCGCTGAAACCACAAGGCATTCCCAATTCTTCAACGCCTCGGCAAGCGTCTTCCCAGGCCCTCCTCCCGCTCCCCCCCCCTCCTCCCCTGTCAGACCCAGGGCCAGCGGGCGATGCTCAGCGCGGACACGTCCCGCAGAGGGGCCGTGCCAGGCGAGCAGCAGAGCGGGGAGCCCAGCGCTGCCCTCCGCAAGAAGCGGCGCCAGCGGGGCAGGTGCTCACACGGGCGCCGGGCAGCCGCGACCCCAGCGGGGGTCCCAAGCCCACCCACGCCGGGCCGAGGCGGTGGGAAGCGCGGAAGAGCACCGGCCGCCCGGCCCCGCGGAGGCGCTGGCATTACCGCTCCGGCTGCCACGGCGAGGCCAGCACCATCACCCCCTCGGCCGGCCCGGCCCGCCGCTCCCGCCCGGCACGGCCCTTTCGGGGTCCAGAAGCCCCCTGGGCTCAAAGGACCGCTGGCCCCTCGCTGGCCGTGGCCGCCCGGGGCTGGATTTGGCCGGTAGCCGTGCGGGCAGCTGCACCCACCGTGCCGCCCCGCCGCGGCTCTGCCTCAGCCGTGCGAGGAGCTCGTTGTGGATTCACCGCACTCCCCGGCACAAATGGGTTTAAACTACCTTAAGTGTTTCAGCAGGGAACTGGCGCTGGCGGTGTAACACTGTATTACCACAGCATTAGGAGTGAAGTATTGATCCTAATCCCCTGGTTCAAAAATAGGATTATCAGAAGGGGAGGGGAGGGAGGGGGTGCGGGAGGATGCCCCGTCCCCAGCAGACCCAGTCCCTGCGGTGGAGGAGGAGGCTGTGGACCACGGCGGTACCCGGCTGCCCCTCGCCCCAGGGTGGCTGCGACCCCCCCGGGGCCGGCACCAGCCCCTCGCCACCCCGGGCTCTGCGGGAATGGGGCCGAAGCGGCGTTTGGGTGAAGGTGAGCCGTCGTCACGGAGTTTCTCCTCCTGCAAATCGGGTCGGCGTCTCCTCGTAGCAGCGACCGTGGCATTAGCGGTTCCATTTGACTGTCTCCAGATGCATATTTCCATTACCCGGCCCCTGAAAAGCCATCTTCCCCGATCAATACCCACGCCTTTATTCCTGATTGATTGATTGACCGATAGAGCGAACCACGGCCGGCTCAGCCCCCGCTCCCCCAGGCCTGGGGGGCTTTGCTGGATTTCTGCTACATTTTCCTCTTGCCATTACTCTTTCTTTTACCCTTCGCTGCCCGGCAAGGGGGGAGCAGACCCCGCCGTGCGGTGCCAGCTCCTGGTGGGGTGCCAAAACACCAGGATGGGGCAAGTGGGGCCGGGGGGGCTGCAAAGCCCGTGAGAAAGGGGGTTGCACCAGGAGCGAGTTGCACCGAGGAGCAGGTTGCACCGAGGACTGGGCTGTACCAGGGAGCTGCCACCATGGCCTGGACCCCCCCCCGCCGTGCCCCCAGCCCCCCCCGACCCCCCCGGGCTGATGGCAGTGGTTAGTCAGTCATGAAAGGGGGAAATGGATTCACTCGAGTCCTCCGGTGTGGATCTTATTGCCTGTGACACCGGGCTGGATGGCTGCTTATTATTATAGATTAATGCCTATGATTGAGGCTGGGGATGGATTCAGGGCTCTTCTGTGCAGGAAAAGAAGAGGGGGGGGTCTCTGAAGTGTCCCCCCCCCATGCCCACCGTCCTGCCTCCTCCATCCCAGCCCCACGGCTTTCTCCGGCCGCCTTGGCCCCGGTGCAGGACCCGGGGGCCGGGCTGAGCCCCCCCGGCACGGCTGTCCCCTCCTCGGCTGTTTGCTTCTCCCTGCCTGGCTGACTCTGAATACAGTTTGCATTTCACTCCTAATCTCCTCTCCTTAGTTTTTAATCCCCTCTCTCCTCCCGGGCTGCTTTTCCCTCTCCTCCCTCGCCTCCTCTCCTTCCCTCTCTCTCGTCACCCTCCCCCTCCCCGCAAGACAAATTACCCTTAATGATATGCTGAAGGCCATGACACCCATGTTGTCTCTTTGTCATCCTTCGCGGTGCAGCGTGAAAAGATAATACAAAATGCGGCACTTATCTACAATTGAGCGCCAAGACAACTTGCTAATCCCTTAATAACGTGGCGGCCAGGGCCCCATCGGCTGGTGGCTCCCGCCGCCGCATGCCAAATCGCCACCGCCGCTGCCAGAGGCCGGCTGTGCCCCTCGCCGGCGCGGGCGCCGCGGTGGGTGCCCATCGCCGGGGCCCCGGGGGTGTCCCCCCCCACCCCCCGGTTCCCGATGGGGAGATGGTGGCAGCAGATGGGTCTGCGGGGTGGGGGCAAAAAAGCAATAAATGGACCCAAAAGGACGCGGCGAGGGGATGGGGCAACGGGAGCCTCGCGTGGCAGCGTGGAGGGGGCGGATGCCAGCCCCGAGGTTAGAAGGGCCGTATCCCCGTGGGCCTGATCCTGACTCTGCTGGTGCCCATGGAAAACCCATCCCTGACGGCTGCTGCCGGTGCAGCTCCGCTGCGGAGCGGAGCAGGGCACGGACTTGACGTGCACCAACCCCATCGTACATCGGCTCCGGGCATTCCGGAGGGCTTTATCCCTGCGCCCCAGGGTCCCGTCGAGGGACAAGCATCCCTGCACCCAGAGCATGACGTCCGGGGACGGGGACACCGGGGCCCCCCGAGTCCGGCATCCCCCGGCCCCGCGCCGCCGTGACGGACAGAAATTGCCACTTAATTTCCGGCTTCCTTTCCCCTTCCCACCCCCGCCGTGATTTACCTCTCCCCAGAGGAGCCCAAAAGCTGTAAACACACTTTTATTTGTCAGTTGGATCCCTGCAGCCGGCGAGGCTGTTGAAAAGGTAATATATGATTTCAGTCCTCTTTGCTTGATGATGTCGGGATTAGGAGCCCTACATATTTTATAGAAACCTCTACATGATCTTCCTTTATAAATCATTTAAATAGGAGTGTCTTTTCTTGGTGTGTGATATAAAATATTTACTGGAGTGGATGAAGGCTATTCATCCGTGTTTACCCTCCTGCTTTCCAGACCGGTTGCATTTACAAACAGCTCAGCCCGGCGCAGCCCTTCGCCGGCTGCCGGCGAGGAGCCGCTTCACCGCAGCTCGGCCGTGGCATGGGGAGGGCGACAGCCGGGCTGGGCTCCCTGGGGACGGGAGCTCCCGTCAAGGGGAATTTTGGGGACTGGCGCATTCCCCCAGCTCTGGTTTGCTACGAATAGAAGCGATTTTGGCACAGCACCCAAGAGCATCCTCCCCATGGCACCCACCGGTCCCGTGCTGGGCCAGGCCGTCCGCCGCGTGGCCGGCACCGGTCTGCAAACCCAGGGTCCCCCAGCAGCTCCCGGGTTACGGGGGCCGGACCCCCCCATCCCCGGCTCCGGCCCCGGCAGCCTCGGTCCGCAGCATCCCGCTCCCCACCCCATTAGCATTCATTGCAATTCTTTTCATTTGTTACCTGGCAGGGGAATGAAAACACGTTGTTCCCCCCAGCAGGGTGTTTCCTACGGCGAGCCCCAACTTTTCAATCATTTCTTGGCACCGCCGTGGCAGAGAGCGGCCCCCCCGCCCCCCGGGCAGGAGCCATTGCGATTAACAGGCTCACCCAGGGGCATGTATTTTACATAAGACGCCGTGTACATGCTGTGCAACATTCAGGAGGATCATGCTGGAGCAATTGGTCCGAATATAATGCCGGTTACCTTGCGAGAGAGGAGCTCGCCGAGGGGAATGGATGCTCACTCGGTGCCTGGGGGGAGAAATTGCTCCTCGGCGAAGCTCTGGGGGCTGGCAGAGGGCAAGGGACCAAGGGACGGGGACGCTTCGCCTCTCCCGCCGGCCGAGGGGGGCTGGGGCTGGGGGCAACGGGGCAGGGGAGGTGCCCTGGGTGCTGGCGAGGGGCACCGACCTCCCCAGACGCTCTCGCCCGCGGCGCCCTACGGGTGCTCCCGCGGCCGGGGGGGGGGCTGCGGCAGCCCCCAGCCCACCCCTCCATCGCCCCCCCTGCCAGGCCGCCCTCGCCCCCTCCTCCCCCCGGGGCAGGGGAATTAACAGCCGAAGAAAACTAAATGTCTAGTGGCCTGAAAAGTTTCATTTCCTGCGAGCAGGGCCCTGCCAAACGGCACGGAAAGGAGGCTGCCATCGCTGTGCGCAATTCCACACCCGGCTGCCTTATTTCATGGAAATCAATGGCCGCAAAGGGACGGCGCGGGGGCTGCACCCACCCGCCTCCCCCTCCCGCGCCCCCCGTTCCG
>JAVJGG010000043.1:3158339-3251220 GCA_035590195.1 Aviceda cuculoides
CGCCTGGCCCGCGGCCAAGGGCCGCCTGGGGCGGGAGCCGCCATTTTGTCCGTGGAGGCCGCGGGCGGCCCGCGGTGCTGTGGGGAGCGGCCCTTCGCGGGCTTTCCTTCCTCTCTTGGTGCCGGCGGCCGGGCCGAGGGATCTCTCCTGACTGACGAGGCCACGGTTTTCAGTAGTTAGCCGCGGTTAAGTGCGGCCGTAAAGCTGTATTTGGCTTTGCACAGCGGAGATCGAAGCACAGTTTCCAAAGAATTTACTCTCAGATTGTGACAGCAGCAGCAAAAGGAAAGCTTTCCTCGGTGAACCTGGGAGCTTCAGGTCACACATTCCACGAGAGATTATAACTATTCCCATTTTATGGCCAGCAGTGCACAAGCTGCAGGGATGTAACTCAACGGAGCATTAATTTCCTACATTTATAAATCAATAGTCAATAAACATGGGCCAAGCCATCATGATGCTGCTCTGTCTGTGCTTCTTAAAAGATACAAACCAAAGCCTGTGGTGCTGAGGTGGTTTTCAGACCATGGCAGCAGCCGGGAGTTTCATTCTGCTTTGGAAAGTGCTGGAAGGTTGCCGAGAGCGGAAAAACCCAAGAATGCTGCTTCAGTCCAGAAGGCCAAAGAGATGGTGCTCTGGTGGTTACAGCTGCGTCCAGGGACAGATTGCTCAGTTATCCCAGAAAGGGGGGTATCCCCCACTACAGGTGCCTATAAAGGATCAAAGAAATTAAAATTAGAGAATACAGTTGTCTCAGTTTCCGGTTGGATGAGATTAATCCCATTTTTGCAAACCACTGGTACAGATAACAGGTGGAGTCTGCGACAGCAAACGCTGTTAGATTAATGTAGCTGTTTTACTTCCTAAGTTCAAGTGCTGCAAAGACAGAGTCTGATCCAAGACATTCTCCTTCTAGAGTTAAAGGAATAATTCAGGCTTAGTGAGGAAAACACACCATGTAAATCAGAGACAGAAGAAGGTCAATACAGAGATTATCCAAGTTAAGGACATAAGTGACTTGAAGAATGTCTACAAGTATCTGCATCAGAGAAACCTGTTATAATGCAGCCAGCTTCTTAACTTCAGAGGAAAAGGTGTAACTGATTCTAACCACTATAAACTGAAGCTGAATGAATTCAGACAGAAATAAGCAATGCTGGCAGTTGTCCGCGGGAATAACTTGCACCAAAGGATGGTGCCTTCCCTGTCACTACATCGAGAGTGGTCATTTTCCTAGAAGGTGACACTGTAGGTACGTGAGCTGCTGTCTTGGGCAGAAATTGGTGAGGTTGTATGGCGTGGGTTACAAAGCCTGGCACAGACTGCCTGCATGTACAACTTTGCGTCGTATGCCATCAGAGAGCAACAAGATTTTGTCACTAATGAAGAAACCTAAGAAAGACCAAAGCAAGAAAAGCATCTCTGTATTACTTGTCCTGCTAAAGGTGAACAGTGGTGTACAGCATGGAACCAAACAGACACCAGGGTAAAACTTCAACAACATGTGTTAGTTTAGGCTTCACAAGACACTTCTGGAGTCAGTGGCACGGGGAGGAAGGAGGATTAAGTAACAATAAACTGTGATGGAGAGGTGGCAGCAAGGACTGCTGCTATAGCCAGCCGTCAGTATTTATGAATGTTGCACCCAAAAAGCTTGAAATTTCTGTTGGGCATACTGCTGTTTGATGTTTTAACACAGTAGGGGGAATTTTTGCCTTGACCTCCCCTGCTCTGAACACCATAGTGATCAAAAGTCCATGTAATTTTTATTCTGTTTAACAGATGATACAGGGCGTGAGCAGTTGGTGTAGAATTATTCATGTTTCCTTGCTGCTCCATCGGCCACATTGCCAAAATTTCCATGTTAAGCCTGGTAGCCCCAAAGAGGCCCAAACTGGTAAAGTTCCTCTGGAAATGGAAGCTGCTTTAGACCTGGAATGAAAAAATGAATTGGGTATATTCCTGGCTGGATTCACCTTCTAGCAGCAGGTTTGAGAAACAGTTATGACAATCTAATTGAGGCAGGAAGAGTAATTTCTTTGTACATGAACTATCACAGTTGAATGATGATACCGTCACTGAACCATATGCTTTTCTACAAAATACCTTCATTAATTATTGGAGAATGAAGCAAAATCAAAATGGAAAATGGTTTTAAATGGAGTTTCTTGTTCTCCTGCCTTCACAACTTGACTCTGATGGCTGGCACTTCTGAAAGTCAAATGGATCGTTCTTGAAAAGCTGGCTCAGATTACCCAGTCCCCTAATGACTGCCTCAGTCCTGGCATATGCCTTAACCCAATTTTTCATCCTTTAGCCTGTGAAGAAATAGAATCATTTGTCTATAGTCATAGTCTAAAAGAAAGGAAAAGTCACAAAACATACCAGGAGCAGAATCAAAGGACTGGTGGTACACACAAAAGAAAGGGAACAGAAAGGATTTAAAAGGAGAGCAAAAGGACAGATCAAAACAGAGGAATTCCCAGGACTGAGGAATAGGGAGTGAAATGGTGACTCAGGGATGAGAAAAGTCAGCCATAAATTCTAATGAGGAAAATTTGGGAGACTTTCTGATGCAACACAATTGCAAACTGTCCGAAGAGCCAGAAGCAGCTTGCCAGTATGGGTCAAAAAGGTAAGAGGAAGCTCTTGCATATCCTTCAAAGACCTTGACCCTGTGAGCAGCTCTAGCAATGACTATGAATCCTGCTCCAGGTGACGGGCCATTGCCTAGGCTGTGCCGCTAAGCTATGCAAAGACATGCGGAAATGAGGTTATTAAGTTAAATAGTTCAGGAGCTGAGTGTAATCCATGGGCAGCGTATGTAGCCAAGTGTGAGCAAGAGCTTGTGGCTTCCGCAGCAATGAGCCAGTTTCCAGCTTGTCTGGAGAAAGTGTGTTTCTTCTTAGTCAAAAACGCGTGTTCCCCTCCGGCTTGGGTCTCCTTTCTGTGTCAACGGATGAGCATGGACAGACGTTGAGAGCAGAAAGCTGGTACCAGGAGGTAGGAAGGGAGCACTTGCTCAGCTGTGTGCTCAGCTGCACAGTGCAGCCATGTGACTATTTGTACCTTATTTTATCATCAGTTGAATCATTTTAATCTCTGAGACACAGGCAACTGCATTTCTATATCTGATTTCTGTCAACTATAGCCTGATTATTTTAAGGGGAAAAAAATTGGTCTAGCTAAAGAATTAATGGATTCCTAGACTAATACCTGACAAAACTCCCGAGATTTAACACAGCAAATAAGAATGTTAGGTTGTGAAACTACCCCAGACCATGTCAGAGTCCTAGCCCAAAGGACAAAGCTGCATTAAGGAGTGTAATTTATTTAGGAACTTTTATAGAATTCCTTTATCTTTACATGGGAGGGGGCAATGACACAGTGAAGATGCTTGTGTGACAGGCATCGACAGGAAGAAGTTGTGCCATGAAATTCAGACTTGCTTCCATGGAAGATAACAAAATTCTTGCTGTGTTCAGTGGAATTGTGAGTTCTGCCTCACAAGATGCAGTATTAATATGCAGTTTCCAGCTCAAGTCTGTCTCATTTTCTGCTAGGTGGAATAAAACTAACTTCCTCAATTTGCTGTTACTTTGGATTATGTGAATAGAACTGTTGCTACAGGCAATGCATTTACAATTAGATCCATTAATTTGCCATGCTGCTTAGAGAGGGCTGAATCTTCTCCACGCTTTTTTCATTTAATTTTAACTGACTTGATTAAAGCATATAAACAAAACCAGCCATTTCTGTCCCACCCCAAAAAAGGAACTAGCAAATGGTCAGGGTATCAGTGTTCCTTCTTTTTTTGCATCACATCGGGATTTTTTGTAAAATGCAGCTTTCTTACTGAAAGGAATGGCTGATAAGTTACAACAAATTATTAAATATATATATATAAAAATATATTAAAAATGCATACAGAGATAAATGCAATATATTTAATTTAGAACCCTTTGTTGAGGGAAGGTTAGCTTTTTTTAAATAGACATAGTCCATCAGGCCAAAAATTCACAGACTGCTATTTGATAGGGTTCTGCCACACATTTTCTCATTCAAACATTCTTTTCTTTCTGCTTTTCATTTTACATTAACAACGGCAAAAGGCCCCGAACATTTCTAATTTATTTCTATGGCTAATGATTTCAAGGTTATTTTCTGTGCCACATACTAGTCTATGCCAGTATATATTGCCACAATTCAGTGATTGGTTTAGTAATCTAATTAATTCATTTGCAATGCAGATCACAATTGATCTTGAATGTATGCCTGCAGCTTACATAGTTCCATAAAAAATACCCACTTAAAAAAAAAATTCAGTGATTTCTACCAGACAATTTTATGATCAAGTTAATAATTAGTGGATAAGCAAAACAAGTTATTAGACATATCACTAAGAAGACTAGGAAGAGCCAATAGCAACAAAATCAGTAGTAGTTAAATATGAAGCCATTTCATACTTCTAATTAAAACTAGTTAATCTTTTCAATGACACAATGGCATACTTTCTACTCATAAATTGACAGTAATCCAGGAAGTCTGAAACAAAATAAATTATTGTTTGCTACCTGGACAAAGATCAATAATACCTCAGGGCAAAAACACAGTCTATAGCCAATCTCTTAATGTAATTCAAATTGAAAGGAAAAATCTGCCTAATGGCAAGAAACCACAAACCAAGCACATTAAAGGAAGAATTTGTGATGTACTGTATATACATTAAAAAATCTAGGCAGTATACATATGCCTACAGAAAGATTGCCCTTAAGGCTTCCTTAACACCGTTAATTTAACTTCGAGTTACCACGGTGTGAGCAGTAATCACTACATGCTTTTGTGCATTGGATAAAGAAGACTGCAAATACTGAGGCTTTACATCCAGATGCCTGAACTTTTGCTTCCTTAGTCATTAATGTCGTTCGGTAATTTACTGCTATTCATCTGTCCTCAGCCAATGGGAACCGATAGGTGTAACTGCCTCCCAAAAGCGGTTTTCATAGTTTAGTATCTTCCATCACCCATTAATTCAGAGCCAGCCTTCATGTAATTAGTTAACAAAAGCAACTGGAGAAATTTTTCAGGGTGATCACTTTACACTTTGAAGTCTTGTGTTTTTGAATTGCATTTCATTTGCTGTCTGGTTCCTGCTGATCAAGAAGTGGTTTAGACAATTTGAAAAATGTGCACGTGTACTGGTGGTTTTCGGAAAGAAAACGATGCCTGCTTTTCTGTCTGCCATTTTCAGAAGTGTGGCAATGCTGAATGCACTTTGGTTGGACATAGTACGGATGGGTCAGATATAGGAGCAAGTCTTGGACAGTCCAAGACAAAGGACAAATACTGGCTCTGTTGTGCAGGGCTCTGTGCGTTTGAAGGGCATGCACTTAGCTACAGAACAGCCACCTTCTTTAAACTGCAGTAATTCTCACCAAACATGATGCTGTTCAGAGTGAAAATAATGACCCCAAACCTTGAACCGTTGCCTAGGCTGGTGGGAAGAAGCCAACACTGTTAGGAGTGGCACAAAAACTGTTAAAAAAGGAAGTCAAAAGGTGTGCTCATCTGTTCGAATGCACAAGAAATCTTTTCTGGGTATTTTTGAGTACTGCTAGTAAAACAGCACTTACTTGCTTTAGACTGTGATTGTTTCATGTATCTATTCATGTATCTATTCTAAGTAAACAAAATAACCCCCCAAAAGACAGATAATTGGGCCGTGATGAGACTAACCATGGAAAATTTCAAATGAGAAGGAAAATCTTGCTGAAACTTATGAGGAAACATGAACTAAGGAGATTAAAGACTGTTTTGTAACCTTCATACTTAGGCTTGTTGCCATGTGAACAATCTCTTGATATTTCTTAGTACATTATAGAAAAGAGAAAATTGATACAATGTAAAAATTTTGTTTAACTATGGACATTCTTGCTAGATGAATTAGAATGTTTGAAAGAAATTACAACATCATTTTCATTTTAAAAGTTAATATAAAATTTGGTCCCTTCAGTATACTTAGTAGACAGGTGCATGTTTAAGAATTTTATTTAACAGTGTAAATATATGGATTTATAACTGTTCTTATTTCTGGTAAGTAGCACGATAGACTTCAGCCAAAGTTGAATTTCAGGAAGGTGGATACACAAGTGAGCGTGTTATCAGAGGAGCCATTTACAGCACAGAAACTACTAGTAAATATAAGTGTGAAAGGTATTGGACAACAGATGTATAAAAATTATTATTCAGAGTTGTTTCAATTTTCGTAGTCCCCGGATTCATATTCTTCCTCATCTTCATCATCAGAATGGTCATAATAGTCCCCATATTCAATGCTGTAGCTTGCACTTCTACTGCCAGCAGTAAATGCAAATGCAGGAGATGAGCCTGCAAGACATAATTGAATAGAGATTAAATTAGTTGTAGACAGGAACAAAGGAAAGTGTGGGGTTGGATCTGTACAGCAAGATCAGTGTTTCTGAATCCTTGTTAAGTTTTCTATTAAAAGGAGAGGGGTTTTATCCAATGACTTGACCTCATACCACCAAAGCTCATGATATATGAGCAAATTTCTATATCATTCACATTTTAAAATGTTGAAAAGACACTTAATTCCCAATACTAGTAAACTACAAGTTCAGTCCTCTGTAGAACCTATGCACCTGAAAATACGACCAGAGCCAATAAAGCTTTGAAAACCACTTGCAGAAACAATGTCAGTGACAAACTCCTCTAGACCAGGAGGCAAATATAAGACAATGTGTTTTTATTCTGCATTTGCCAGGAAACCCAGTTCTCCCCGGAGGAAGAAGGATGTTATTCTGCAGGACTGGGCCCAATGCAAAACAACAGTAAAGCTATTTCTTACATCTTTCCAAACAGTCTCATTAAGGAGCAACAACTGTTTCCTTCCTTATTTTTTGAAAAGTAAACATCTAAGCAGAACTGCCATGGTTCAAAGACTCCTTCAGCTACAACAGCTGTTGTTCCGGGTGCAGAGTTCCTACTAACATCAAAGGACTTCTGTAGGATAAGGATAGTGGAATAATATGTCTCAGCTGTATGGCTATAATCCACAGCTTTCTGTATTCTGGAAGCTGGTATCATTCGCAGCAAAATCTTACTATATTGACCCCTTAGGGGATAAAGTAAAAGAAAAGCACACAGAAAAGTTAAAATGTGGACATCTTTAGGTAATTTCTCATGTCCTTCATTTGCATTCTGACAAACCCATCCTTTGCAAACTGCTTGTATGCATTTTTATATTCTTTACATCCAAATAAAAAAAAAATACCATCAATGACTTTCAGTCTTGCAGAGGCGTATGTTGCACCATGCTTATTTTTGGTGTAGCAGATGTAAACACCTTCATCTGATTTTTTGAGGCCTTGAATCTGCAGCCAGCCTGTCACACCATACTTCTGAGGCCCACCTCTTGCCTTTGAGAAGAGAAATAAATAGTTGAAATTAAGTAACTAGGAGACCATGATATTTCTCAAAATAATTGTGGATGGATTAAACAGCGTTCCAACCTTTGCTTTTTGTTTACTGCCATCATGCTTTGATTGTTTGTTTCTGCTGCCCTATGTTTTGACTTCATATTGCTCTGTGCCTCTGAGTTCATGCTTTCCCATCTCTGCTCTTTAAATTTCATTGCCCTTTACGTGCTCTCATTCCTGTTCCTTCTCATGCTACCGATTCCCGGTGCTCCTCCTGCCTCTTGTCCCAGCACCACTTCTTGCTGCTGTTTCAAAGCGTTGCCGCCTGTTCTCAAGCTCTTAAGTTTCTTCGGGATGAGAGTGGCAGGTGGGTCTGGGTGAGTTGTTCAGGGCCAAGGGGCCTGACCAAGCTGGCACTTAGCATCCGGGTTTTAATGGATTGGCATGACATACCATGAGCATTTACACCTCATGACAATCGGTCTCAACCATCTTGGGCTAAAGCCTCTTGAAGGGATGAGCTTCCTTTGCCAAACAAACGACACAAAACCGTTAACAGGTGTTAACAGAGATGCTCTCATGATTAATTGTTTGATGAGACAGGTTAACAGGTTCAGATTAGCCTCTGAGGTGACCAGCATTTGGATGTGGCTCCTTGCACCATTGTTTCTGAGCAACTTTAAGTCCACTAATCCCACTTGTGTTCCTGCTGCCTCTGGAAACACTTCTAAATAACTTAGACCCTTAGTACTTCAGTAGTACTAGGATTAGCTTTTTATATCTACATTTTTGTTCAGGTTGTGCCCCATGTCCATTGGATCTTACGGCTTTTGGGCTGTGTATCCAGAAAGCTGGATTTGCCATGCATTCCTTGCGTATTCTCTGTTCATATTCTTTGTCTGTTGGAGAAGGCATGCAGATGCAGGATTCACCCTTACTGAAGTCTGCCTGTACATCTGGCTTTGTTAGCTCGTCTCCCCAGAATTTTATTTCCATTTAAAAGAATTAGCATTTTGATTTATTTAATTTTAGCTCAAACTTTCAGGCTATTTCTAGATTTGCTTGAAGCCTATACTAATGCCATTCTACTCTTTCCCCTCAGATTAAAACACTATGTCCTCCGTAAAATGTGCGAGTTTCTTTGCTTTCCTTTTGAACACCTCAGGGACTGAACCCAAATGGCAGGTCTCCAGAAACAGCATCTTGCAAAGAAGAAGTTTAGATACCTGCCAGAATTGTCTTTTTGCATAAGAGTAGTAAAATTGTTGCCAGTAGCCATCTTTCCCACAATGCACCTTCCTTTAGGTAATAGCCTAAACAGTTCCATTTATATGTTCATTCAATTTTTCCAGAATCATACCTACATAAGGAGAATCTTCCATCATTTCTTTCCCCAAAGTGGGCCAGATGGTACCCTGGCTGTTACTTCTGCTGGGACTGCTGAAGCAATGATCCTTACACTGGCTGAAATCATAATTCTTTACATAGTCAGAGGGCCCCTATTGGGAATCTATTTCTTACAACAGTATTGTGTTCTGTAGGAGGAATTCACCAATTAATCCCCCTACTCCTCATCCCAAACTGTAGGACATGGAAAAACTCAAGTTTTACCTGTACTGAGATATGGGCATCATCTCCTGGCAGAAACATTTTATTCCCCTTTTTTTTCCATTCAAGGTGTGGCATTGGATAGGCTGACACCTCACAGCCAAAGATGACATCATTGCCTGTGAAATTCTGGACATCCTGAGGTGGCATAGAAATAACAGGAGCTGCAAAGAACCAACAGAATGGTGCTTTAGAAGACAGTGAGCAAAAGACAACACAAACACAAAACCATATAACATTAATTCCTACTTTACGTGATAAAATCAGTTTGCCTTTTGCCATCTCGCACACTATGAAAAGCCACCTGATTCCAAGCAGCTTTTAAAGCTCAGAACACATTGTGTCCCATTAAAGGGTGAACAGGCTTTTTAAAAACACTTATTTCAAAGGACCCGTCTGTCCTTCCCCTTGCACATGATCATGAAACTCAAGCTGAAATTAAAAGTTTAATTTGTGTCCCATGAGCTGTCATCATGGACTAGGCTCAAGGCTCACCAGTCAAGCAGCCAGTACTTGACTAGACCTTCAGAGGAAAGTACAAGGAATTATGTAGCAGACAATCACAGAGTAACTCGATTGTACATGATAGTTCTTACTAATTTCTGTTATATTTTGGTTAGCTTAAAAGCTAAAATACTGAGATTGCTAGCTTGTCAAAATTTGTTTTCTGAGTACATCATTGCCTTGAACTTGCTAAAATCTCATCCACCTCTATTACCCATGGAACTCATTGCAGCACATTACAGAGTAACAGCATTAATACGTTTCACATTTATCCTTGATTGCTATCAATTTCATCTGATGTTCTTGTCATAAGATGAGTAATAAAAGCCATTGAAATCCAATTATTTTTATAAGGTTTTATGTTATGCTTATTATAATTATTAGATTGTCACTTACTTGTTTCCTATTGTTCTCTTACCCTTATCCCCCACCACTGTTTATTTATCGCCTCTGAATTATCTTCTTTCACTTTTTCCCAATGAAAAAGCTGATGTTAACCACGAGAGGGAGCCAGCCCAGGGATTGGAAGACATTGAAAAAATAAATTATCACCCGATGCATTCATACGTGATTTAAATACATACCCCTCTATAAGCATGTATGAGCATACTAAATGTTAACAGCAGATGATAATATGTAGCAGCAGAGAGCAAAATAACATAGTTACTGTTATCACAGCTTTCCTATTTTGGAGATCTCAGCTTTTTTTCCTGATCTATTTGTCCTCAGCAAGAAATGTTCTTCCTTCTAAAGTCTGTTTTCTTTCTATCTCCATACTAGCGTTTAAAAATGAATGCATTTTCTGGTCCATTAGACTTGTCTTTAATTATTGCTTTTATTTTTGTACAGATCCCAGATGCTTGGAAACAGAAACTTGTAGTAAATAATTAATATATTTTTACTTGCAATATTTGAATCAATATGTAGGTAGAGCATTTATGCTTCGGCATTTGGAATTGTAACAGCCTGTTCCAGGTTTTCAAGCAAAGTTTCTAATACATGTGTCAGGTTTTCAGGATTGATATCTGTGCAGAAAATATCAAATGTATACTGATTAAAATTAATTGCAAACAAATTATACAGCAAAGTATCAACTTCCTCATTTATGAATGCCTCATTAAACAATCCTGCTACTCTTCAAAAGTAAGATTTTAAAACTAGGATACTTAAGCCCCTAAATGCTTGTTCTTTCACGAGAACTGTACGTTCAGAATCTATTATTTCAAGAATCTTGTATTCAAATCAGCATTAACTGAACATCTTGGATGAGAATTTTTTTGCCTATGAATTTATCACATAGGGTCTGATATTAAAACGTACTTTGAAACATTAAAACTTGGTGCAGCCACACTCCCTTTAATGATACATCTGCTGTAGCTGAGCTTAAAGTGTAAAAAAGAAACCAAATGTCCACTACACTGACTCACAGGAGTTTTTTAAATTAGTCCTGTACAGAGACAGCATAAAAAACTTTTTAAATAGGCAGATGGTGACTGGTTAGTGTTTTTGTTCTGGTGCTAACACAGGTGTCCTGTGGCTACACTGACAACACTGAAGTATTGCCAAGAACCGAGTCGTGCTTACAGGACCGTCCACAGACGTGGCTCAGCCCTGCGAGGCTGAGGGCTCCGGCTTCCCCACGCCGTGCAAACACAGCCTGAGCCTCAAGCACCTACGGGTCTGAGTTACAAATCTACATTATAGCTGTTCACATACAAGAAATTTGTCTAGCAGTGTCTACCATACACCAAGACAAATTCCACGCTGGAAATACCCCTTCCTCCATTAACTGTGAGAAGAATACAGTTGATAGCTTGGAAATGTCTAGATACAGTCCAAGTCCAACCCAGCTGAGTACTTTTATCGAGGTAGTTATGGCTTTGCTGGACCAGGGCTGACCAGGACCGGCATCATGTGAGATCAAATTCATAGCAAGGAAGAAGAACCACAGTTTTGATCTAACCAAACGATCTTTTCTGAGTCTGAACACACAATCGATACTTGCATTATCTACTCAAACTTGAAGTGCCTCCAGAAATAAAATAATATTTGTCTCACAACACCATTTGGCTGTATTTTACAGAAGAAAATTGAAGTAATGATGTATCATTTTAACAAAAATTTACAAGCTTCATTTTTGAGTGTTTCAGATTTTGTGTTCAGCCACATCCATGCCTATCTGTGTGTACTTTCTTTGCATAAATGTGTCCTTAGAAACAGATCTTTACTGTTATAATAACCTGTCATTTTGATTCCTGCAGTAGATAAATTTTTCTTGATAGCTATAGAAAGCATTCTGATATCTCAGTGTTTGGAGGTGAATGTGCAGTAGCTGCTCCTTTCCTTTTACAGTCCCAGTCATGAATTATCCTCATGTGTTACAGAAGACATAAACCAGAAGCCAGGAAAAGTCATAATACTGCTTCACCTTTCACAGTCAACATTAACCCAATATCACTCCAGACTAATGAATTAGATAACATGATATTTTTTTTTCCCCTTAACTCATACTAATTTTTGCTAATCTATGTCTGATTTGATGAAAATGGCAGAAAATTTTGTGGCTTGTTTATTCATTTTTTTTACTCCAAAATTTATGTTTAAAATTATGTGACACAGCTCAATATAAAGAGAATCACTGCTAGATTGTTCTGTTACTTCACTAAATCATTAGCAAGAGAAGTTTGAATATGAATGGGGATGGATTAAGTGTGGACAATCTGTATATTATCAATGTACTTAGTAACCTTGGTAAATTATTGGATAAACGGATCAAAACTAGCTTTCAGGAGAAGAAAGGCTTTTTCAGTGTTTCTTTAGGGAGCTAGGCCTTTTTCTTCTCCTTTTTCTAGTGATAGAAGAAAGATAAAAGGCTATACTCTTCTGATGAAAGGAGTTTATTGTTATTTATTTATTCATTGGTTGCTGTATACAATTAATCCGTTTGGCATCAATAGGAAACAGCAGATGCCTTGAAGGAGAAATAACAAAACAAAGTACTTTGAGTCGAGTAAAGGTTATATTTATAGCTTGGTACCAAAACCCCACAGTGTTTAGTGTTTGTTTCTCATGCAAATTGGAGTCAGCGGAAAGCGAGTGCCACAGCGAGGTTGCTACTCTTAGAGCCAGACTCCCTGTTGCCTTTTGTCACCAGTTGCAGCCCTGAAAAACCAGTCTAAATCGCGGCGTGCTTTCACATGCCCACTGTGCGGCTTCAGATAGCTGCCGTGGCGAAGACGGGGGTTACTGGTAGACTCTTATGGGGAACCGAGGCATGGTGACCCCGTGGCAGCACCTCTCTGCCCTGCTGCTTGCTGAAAGGCCCAGGCTCCTTCCAGGGCCTAAACCACAATCTGCAAAGCCAGCGTGGTCAGGTGCTGCTCGGAGAGACTGAGAAGAGGGGCACTTGTACCCCCCTCCCCGGCAAACCCGGCACCCACCGCAGGCTCAAGTGCTCTGCTGCAGCTGGGTGCATAGAACAGCTGGGCACTCTCCTCTGCAAAAGCCAAGGAGACTGGCCCCCATTTTTCTTAACTAAACTCTGCACAGCACTGACATGGCTATGAACTTTCCCCCAGGCTTCTGTGCAATTCAGTAAGCTGAGCGATCCTAGGAAATTTCTCCGCATTCCTAGAGAAAGCAACCAACCTTTCTGGGGACCCAGGGAGGCAGTGGGAAAGTGTTGGGGGTGATGCCTGCATGCAGAGCAGCTGAGCTCATTCCTCCTGCTTGATGAGTGGTGCTGTGTGCCTCAGGGGTGACTGCAAGGCCTGGTGGATGACAACACCAGCAATTAAAAGTGGTAGTACTTCCAAATTAAAGCTTTTTGTACATGGCCAGTTCTGTTTAATTAATTAGAGCGGACCATTGCTTTAAGCCTGTATGCCTGAACAGCTACCTCTGCTGCAAAGTTAACATCACTTGCTACCAGAGTGACACTTCTAACTGAAATCTTCCTGAAAAGGTTATGCTGCAAGAACTAGTGCTATTTTAGTCACAAATAAGAACACCTACCAGAGGGCTAACAGGCTTTCAATCATACCATGGGCTGGTATGCATTGAGTTTTCTGAATGTCTCTTTACTGACAAGCCTCATTTCCCAGCTTAATACCCTAATGGCAAAGAAGGGATTCTTTAATGGATCTTTCTCTTGCAACTACAGAAAAAGGAAAGAAGTCGGGTATTAGCTGTTCATCACTTTTCCTTTTAAGTATTCAATAGCCAGTGTTCATTCAATATAAAAGCACAGCATACAGTCTAAATTGGAGGCAACAGATGGCTAGCGAGGAGTGGATAGAATGTACCCAAGTTACTCTCATATATGGATCTTTGCCAGAGATGCAATTTCAAATTCCCAGAACTGTGACCCATTTGTGGTCCAGAGACCTCTTCTACTTACTTCATTTGAGAAAATATTTCATTAACTTTAAAAAAAAAAAAAAAAATTCTCATTCAGAAAACAAAAGCCTGTTCACTTTTTAATTTTACATTCATGTGACTTAGGTGAAAGGTGCCGAGGAGTAAAGACTTGTAATAATATGAAGAGTGAGAATAGCATATGAGCAGGAGGCAGGATTCCCCTGTACAACCCAGCTAAGAATCCTTCCATTGATAATCATTGCAGACAACTGTACATGCACTGTGAGTGTCTTTAGGGAAATTGTTTCGGTTTGATTTTGTTCTAATATTTGGATTTCTATTTCATGGGTTAGCTAGATTTTATGGTGATTCCGAAATTGGATTATTTTGGACTTTTTCGTGAAAAGAAAAGACCTGTTAATTAAGCCCTATGTTCTTCTATTGCCTCTACTTCACTGCTTACCATATACACACAGGTGGATACACGCGTGCATACACATATATATACATACATGTACATGTGTGTGCATATACATATACATACACGAATGAGATCTGCTTTGCTATCACCACTTTAATATCAGGTCAGTCATCATATGGTAATAATTATTTGTCCAGCCCTCCCAGACAATCCTATCTGTTTACCTATTCCCAATTTTTGTAGAAAATACCTCATAGTCTGCTTATTCAGAGCAGAGCTACTCTGTAGATCTATGGCTTATCAGTCACCATGTGATTTAATCCACTAGTCTAATATAGAGGCTTATAACATACAAGATTAAGTACCAGCTGCTGAACCATGTTTAACACAAAGTAGTATTATGAAAAACCAATTATAACAAAAATGCAATATTAGTTTAATAGACTAGAGTATCTAGTAACACATTTGAAAATAAGAATCTGATCTTTTTTTCAGTTTGGAAGTGCCTCTGTACATATTACCTGATTCACATGGTCCTTTATGTTTCATGCTGATATTCCTTTTTGTAGCATAAGCCTTGTTGAACTGACAGATGTTCTCGTAGGTTTTCCCTTCAGATCCGCAGATGCTTTCTTGAGACTTGCACACACACTGGGGTTCAGGGACTTCCCCAAACCTTGCTTCCTCAGCATCCAACCTGCACTCGAGGTTGTCCCCACATTGCCCGTAAAAATGATTGCCCTGGTCCAAGTCGCAGATCTGACCTTCCACATTTCCACATTCGGGACAGCAGCCACAACGATCCAATACAGTGCCGGCTGGACAGTCTTTAGGCTCCGAGCAAAGTGCCAAATCGCATTTTCCACAACTATCTCCTTCCCTTAACAGCCTCCACCAGCCTCGGTGGTACAAGGCAGGGAAACTCTGAGAAACCTGCACCAGTACTACCAGCACTGCTGTAACCATCGGGTGCTTCATCTTGAGAATGTAATGAACAAGCAGAAAAGGTCCTTGGAGTAAAGCCAGGGTGCGGGGGGAAGAAAAAGAAAAAAAAAGGAAAGAGTGAGCTAATGAGAGAAAAACATCACAATCCTCTTTTTGTTTTAGAATGTAAATTCTACTGCAAACACAGGCTTTAAAAGAAATTAGCATCAGACTCCTAATCTGGAACTGATAATAAAAATGCATACAAACTCACCGGCTTTTCTCTAATGCAGTTTGGAATGTGAGTATTGCTTGCACAGAAACCAAACTGCCCCTTCTGACAGCTGAGTTGAAGCTCTCTGAAAAGCTGTTTGCTCAGTGTCTCCTTGAGCCAAATTTGCAAAGCGTTGCTCTACTGAAACGACATTATATTGCAGCTATTGTAGAAAGAAGAACAGGGTAAATTAATGTAAAATGAAGACATTAACTGCTTTTTTGTTCCCCTCCCCCCCAATCAGTTGAAAAAGACGGTCACAAAAAGATAAACATGGGTACAAAGTAGCACCCAAGATACCAGTACCCTAGAGCTGAGCCAGTGTTCTAGAGACTGGAGCAAGGTTTAACACCAAATTTCATCCATTAATGATCACAGGTGGGGGGTACTGAATTAATAATTTACTTACAGGCTCTTTACAAGCAAGGAACAATCCAAGACAGCTGGAATTAACTTTAAACTCTTGGATTTAAGATGAGAGGTGCCTAGACCCATTAAAGAACCCATTGTTCTCTCACCATTTAGCTTCTTTTCAGTGCTTATGGGTGTTTGTGGTTTGCAACCCAAAATAATGTGGTCCACATTTGGCTCTAAGAACAAAGTGCAAAAGGTTTAGAACATAGACAAACAGGAGCAATCTACCACAGCATCTTCAGACACCCCAGAAGAAGGTTTTGCTGAAGTATTAGATGCATCACTTGTCTTTTCCTAGCACTTTTCTGCCTTCGTTTCTTAACGTGTACTTACACTATTAGTTATGAAGGAGGTAACTCTGGTTTCTTTTCCCACTTTTTCTGTGCATAAATTTCTGCCAGTTCAGGGAGATGAGTTTGCAGGGTCACTTCTTGCCAGATGTTGCACTTTTCTTTGTACATCCCAGGATTTAGTTATGCTCCCTATCATCCTATCTCATACCAGAAAACTCCTCTCCCTTGCAGTGCTAAGATTTCTTGTCTATAGACCATAGGCTGCTGTTACCACTGTTCAAACCACACGCAGCTCAGCAGAGGTGCATCTTACTGTCTGTTGGTGGTAGAAGTGAAACATAATGGGTTTACAGACCCTGCAAGTATGTCTCAATGGCAGGGGTCAAGGAACACCACTCCCTACAAATGAAATATCTTTGTGCATTTGTTAGCTTAAAGTAACTCCATGTGCATCACATTTTCAAGACATATGTATAGCACACTTTTAACAAGATGAAATAAAAGAGAAACCATGCTTGTGCCTACTTGTCCTGAAATGATCCACTAGTGGCTTTTTCTACTCTTTCTATATTCATGGTGCTTAGCTGCTTATGTAAGGTCAGTGAAGGATGCAGTTGTACCAGCCTTACATCCTCTGGTCACGTCCACAAAGCCAAATCTTTTGGGGATGTATGTTTACTTTCCATCCCAAACATGGCTTTTGCCAAGTTCAGCTTCATACCTTCTGCACCAATTGAGATTACCTCTTGTTTTGAGTGAAGTAGCAGGCTGCTTGAAAATCACTCCCTTCTCCCAAACTGCATATAATGCAATTTCCCTCTGGCCTACATTGGCGGAGCACTTCTTAAAGCCAGCCTGGAGAGACCTACAGGGCACTGCCTATTTCTCTGTGATGGCTGGACTAATTCATATGGTAATGCATGTTTTTGCTTTGAACACAGAGTCAGACTGAAAAGGAGTAAGTTATGTGTGCAATTAATACTTTTAACATTGAGTCAGAAAAAACCTAACCAATGAATTTAATGGGAAATTGATTTCTTGTCCCACCTTCTTACTCCGTTTATTGTGTTTCATTTCACACTTCCTCATCAAATTCTAATTGGACATTTAGTTTTGCATTATAGTGTCTACTCATCACTGTCGATTTTATTATTTGTGCCTACAGCTGTTGGGGATGAGTATCTAGAGGCCAAGGATCTGCTAGGCTCATATAAAGTAAAAAAAAATGTTTATAGTGGTGAAACCATATATGCAAAGTGGAGCCAAAGCAGGGAGGGGCTGCAGGCCAGCACTACCCCTGTTAAGGCTGAGCTTTGCCTGTTGTCTTCCAGGAAACGTGTGATTTGAGGGCTGTAAAACAGAAGTATACAAGGAAGTACCTCCTGTGTCCTGGCACTGAGGAAACCCATCATAATAACCTAGAAAGCATTTTTGGCATTTATCTGACTAACGTAATCTGAGTTCTCGGTGGGTTCAGACTCTAAATTAAGAACCGGGTATGCCTGTGGTCTCATTGAAACAGCTGCTCCTTGGCAGGTGATCTACAGCTGAAGGTTATGCAGCCACTGATTCCTGAGCTCACCTGGAACAAGTTGGGACAGGGAGAGGTTAAGGCACTGTGGTATGACATGGAGAAATGGCCTGATAGCTGCCTAAAATCCCTTTCATTAGCAAGCTGGCTGTGACAAACTAAGAAGAGTGCTTCTGTAACTCTCCACACTGGATGTATGTGTGGCAGGGTCAGAGCAAGGGGGATAAAGGGGGAGCAAAGAAAGAGAGTGGGATGCACAGCTGGGTTTGAAGCAGCACATCTAAAGGCATAGTCTCATCTGGTTCAGTAATAAAATATGCATTATTTCAGTATGTCTCTAATCCCCGAAGCTTACTTTGGTGGAAAAAAAGCGTTGCTTTTCAACACAAACCTAGATTATCTTAACCTTAAACATCTCCCAGAACAAAACACAAGCAGCAGTGGTTTAATGTCACTGGTGGAGCTGCAAGACAGGCACCAAGGTAGTGTCTGCTTTTCAGACACCATCCCCCAAGTGCTGCCTGGAGAGCTGACAAGCAGCACAGAGGAGACCTCCACAACCCCTCCAATGAGGGGAGGAGGTAAGCAGCTGCAGTGCATGAGGGGAGCTTTCTACCATCAGCTGTGAAATAACATTTTGGTGAATAATTTCTTTAACAGGCAGGTTGAACAGCATTGGTGTACCCTCCATCTCAGCAGGCACAGTAGTGCTAGCCATGCAGCAATTTCCCTGGCTTTTTCTATACAGCATGATCAGCGCAAGGAGTTCTGCCACCATCTCGTGGAAGGCGCGGTATCCAAGTTGGGTGATGGGCAGTGAGGGGACATGCCAAAATGGCCCAGCGTTTCCTGTACCTTCAGACTGCATCTTCCCCCCACACACACACCATCTTACAGAATAATTCCTGTAAGTGAATTGTTAAGGAAATTGTATTTCTATTCATTTCCTGCTGCCTTCTTGGGCCCTGGTGTTATGCTAAGCTGCTGACTTGTATTGCATTATTCTACTTTGCATGGCAATAGATGAGGTACATGGCTGATGCAATGTGAAATCCTATTGCTAGTGATTCCTGAGGTACTGCTTTTTCAGACAAAACGTGGTTCAGCTCTTCATTCTGTTTTTATTTGTGTCAATGTGAGTTTTACTTAAGTAAAGGTTTCTGCATCTGGCTCCTGCCAGACTTGCAGATCTGGTTCTTACACAGACGTGCACAGGAGCCCTGTGAGGAATAACTGCAAAACACAAACTTTGAAGTGTCCCTTCTATCTTCTCTGTCCTGCAGTGGTTCCTGTCCTTGAACAGGTGAAGTCAAATTTGGAAACTATATTGCTCTGTCTCTTAGGTAATGTTAAGTACTTATTCTTGAGGTTCCTTTAGAGAGAGTAAATCTTGGCCGACTCAATGTGTTTCCATCCAAGAAACTTTATACTTGTATTAAGTGCACAAAAGCAGCATTAAAGAAAATTAATGTTTAGTCTGTTATACTGAGTAGTAGCAGACTACAGGTAGCTGTGCCTTTTCGGTATATGCATTACCTGATACTGTACCAATCTTCTAGGATAATTCCTGCCCCCCCAGTATCCAGAATTGAGCTTCAGCTGAGGTGCTCAGCTCACCTAAAAACAGTATTTGGGTTTGTAGAAATAAGTGGCAAAAAGCAGAGATTAATGACAGATGAGGCAAAAATGGTTGGATGCCATTTGCATTTTCCTGACAGAACTGCTGACCGGCAGCAATACAGGCACAGGCAGTCCTGGGATCTCCAAACATTGCCTTTTTTGGTGCCAGTCCTATTTGCTGACACATTGCTTTCATGAATCTCATCATTAGTGCATGTGCTGTAAGCACATGAAGTGTAAGTTAATCCTACTGTAACATGATTATTAAATCCATTAATCAAAGGCAGGAGATCCGTAATTAACTTATTCTCCAGCATCAAGTAAATGATTCTGCTGTGAGCTTTAAGAAAGCAATTGTTCACTAATATGCAAAATGCAGCAGGGCTGTTAGACTATAAGGCTCTGTAATTGTATAATTAAATTCTAAATTTTCCATATTTTAATAACATATATTTTAATTATTTTCTTTGTAAAGTTAAAATGGAGGATCATTATTTTGTGGTTTTGTTGTTGTTGTTGTTTTTTGTTTTTAAGATTTTACGTGTAATTACCAAAAATGAAAAAAAAAAAAAAAAAGTAACGAATATCTGTCTCCTGCCTGTAAGTTGAGTGTTTTCATGTAAGGCTTTGGCTAGGCTTTTGGTGACTCAGCTTGGACTTATCTCCATCAGTGGCTGACTATAGATTTCTCCTGTTTCACATTTCAGCATCATCATTGTTGGTGACTATAGGCATTCAAATTTTAATTTGCAAAGACAAAAGAAGGGCCTGCTAGCACTGTTCTAGTACCAAATACTTGGGTTTGATTTAATATAGGCTTACTGGTTCCTTTTCATACAAATCAGTCTAGAAATCCATTTTCACAAGCTAGTATTTACTTCTAAGGGGCCAGATGTTTCAAGGGTTCTTTTCAAGACTGCTTCATGTCTCTGCTATCCTTTAAGTAGACCAAGTTTCTGAAAGCTCTGTAGTTTTACCCAGAAACACCCAAGCCTCCTGTCCCATGACAGGAAGTTGATACTGGAAACATTTAGGGAGTTAGCAGTAGGTAATTAAGTGTTTCTCTGAAGTTGTTCTTTTGAGAGGTGAGAGTTATAGTGAGGAGAATTGTCACGAAGGCATTTCCCCCCATGTGTCCTGCCCACATTTCCAGCCTGGCAAATCTTAGTTGCTCAACTTAACCTTTCTCTATACACTTTGATTACAAGTGCAATATAGAAGCAATAGCCAGCATCATTCTCCTTCCTCTTTGAGGGAAGGGACGTGAAGGTTTGTCCAACTTCTGCCTTAATTTTAGAGAGAGCTAATGGAAAAGCATCTCCGTGTTTTACACAGACCACAGTATTTTCAGGTGTCATGTTTTACTGCAGCAGACGCTGCGGTTTAATGCAGAGTGAAACAATTCGCGTGTCAAAGGCAGTTGCTGTCTACATCAACAGTGACACAGTAGCGCTATCCGGTACAGCAGGGCTTCAAAGACACCGGAGCTTGGGGAAGACGTATCAAACCTTGCCACACAAAAACAGGCAAAAAATGAAGAGCACGGGAATCAATGTCTTGGACATGCTGCCAGCTACAAGCAGCAGGACAGAAATAGGGCAATGGGCTGGGGGGCCTGACGGCAGTGAGCAGGGAGGGGTGGGAGACGTAGGTAGGGCGCTAGGGTCTGCATCCTGTCCCAGGGGTGTGGGAGGCACCCTCTTAGCCATGTCACCAAGGCATGGATGGCGTGAGAGTGGCTAGCAATACCCGTGTGTGCTCCTTGCTATGCTCAACCCCTCCTCGGTACAACTTTCAGCAGTATGTTTGAAAACTGGCCTGGTTGTTATTGCGGACCCGCAACAAACATGCTCTAAACATTTGGAGAGGGGCTGGAAGGAAAAAAATCCAAAAACCAAACCCCCCCCAAACCAACATGGTTCTGGCTCTGCCAGTGTTTTGAGGCGCTTCAACCTAACAAAGACTGAAAAGTAATGTTAGCTCTGGCCAGTAGCTGCTGAGAGCCAGGTGTGTTTGTGTGTATCTGTCCATCCGTTTCTCAGCAGAGGGACAGTGATGGGAGGCAGACAAGAGCAGGTTTAAGCCCAAAGATGACACTAGTGGTGCTACTAGTTACATGCACCAGCAAAGTTCTTAAAAAGGGCAAACAACAGGGTTTCCTGGAAAAGCCTAATAGAGAAAGAGAGATGTCTGAAACTTGCAGACAATGAATATAGAGTCATTTTTCTTGGCAGCCTTAATGCTGATGGATAGGACAGTTTGCCTTGTCCAGTTTATATAAGAGCAGCTGATATAAAATTACTTCATAGCTGGATATTTATGAGAAGTTTCATTTCAAATAATATAGTTTTTGCCTCTGGCAGTGCTGTGGTTTAGCCCTGTTATTACTGGGAACTAAATCTTTAGGATATTCTAACTATAACTGCAGGGCCTGTTTGATCTACCCAGCGAAGTTAATATTTTCCAAAGCAATGGAAAGTTTATAATGGAAAGTCTCATTAGCAAAAACTACCTGTCCCTAAAAGCAGCCAGGAAATCAGGCACAGAGAGGAAACCTGGGGGATTTTCCTTCAGCTTCACCTGCATTCTCTCACAGAGCAATACTGGAGAAAGTAGCGTTTTCCATTACAGCAAATGTACGGATAGACAGTAAGGATCCTTCTTTAGAAAAGTAACTAGAAACCAGTTTCTCACATAAAGTAAAATTCTCTCAGCTTGTCTCTGCTGCACATGGATCTTGCATAAAATACTCTTATCTCCTGAGGAAACAGGATTCACCCCCGGTGCCAGACCCTCCCCCCAGGCCAACATTGCTCCGAGATCTGTGCAGGAGAAGGGCTGAAGAGGAGGTACTAGTACCCCCGCTGCAACTTCCAAGGCTGTTTTCTCAAGTGTGAGTGTCTCCTGTTCTGTGCCAGAGCAGTGGTATAAATGGGAGATTCAAATGATCCACTCGCTCCTTTGGAGTGTGCAGAGCTCAGAGCTGCAGTTAGTGAGGCCCACAGCCCGCGTGCTGGTGGTAGGGCCCCTGTAGTCCTGCAACAGTCGGGAAAGGCAGAGCGGGGCCTCCTGGAGCTGCCAGCTGGGCTGAAGCCTCCCTTTCCTCAGGCTAAACCATAAATCAGGCTCCAACCCCTTCTTCCCATATCTCCTTCACAGACACAATTAGCTGCGACCGTTGTTACAAAGGGAAATAAGTCTGCGACAAACACGGGTTCAGGCTGTGAGCTCTGGTAATACAGCTTCCAAAAAGCCTATTGCCTGGACAATGGTGGTCAGACCAAAATGACCCAGCAAAGAAGCTGGAAAAGAGAGCAGGAATCCATCTCCCACCACCGTGCTTCGGTTAGAATTGTTCCAGAATTTAACACTTCTGACAAACATTTATGTTCATCTGTGACCAGGGAGCTTGAAAAGAGATGCACTGTGCTGTCCAGGGGAGGGGACATGCAGGTTGCGTGTGGAGAAGGGAGGCTTTGCTGGCTTTAGTCTGAGATGTTTGGGCACCTGTGTGTGATGCAGCAGCAGGAGGTGGAAGTTGTGAAAGAGGTCAGGAGGAAGCTTCAGAGTTAATAAGGACAGAAAGCAAGACTTGAGACAAGCTTGGAGGGGCAGTGCTTACCACTGAAAGATGGGCCGAGAGCACAGGTATCGCCTCTTGCTGTTAGATTTCCTGCAGTTCTCAGGACTTAGTGTGTTGTCTACAGACAAACAGGTCTGCATCAAAGAATCCTGCAGATTGGCAGCCCTGGGCTTTTGAGCTCACGCCTCTGGTCAGAAGGAGTAACCTCCACACAAGATCATTCGTCTAAATACTTGGAGGTTAAAAAACAAACAAACAAAAAATCAATGGTGGATCTCTATCACAAATGCTGAAGACCACATTGTGCCTCTGGGAAGATGAGGCTTGTCTAGGGATATTTTCTACTCCTACCTTTCAATTACGCTTATGCTCTTAGAGTCAGGATGGGGCAGGGCCCTGGGCTGGATATGCCAATTTTTAGAAGCCCAGCACTGCTCCTGGCCCCTTCACTGTCCTGCTGTTTCTGAGGGTCACAATAATGCGTGTAATTCATCTGTGATAGCTCTTAGCTTTGCATCTGTGTTCCTAATAAAAGGCATGGAAGCTGGAAACAGCATTAAGTGAGGGAATATGAATGAAAAACGAGCATGAGCATGAGTTAAGCAGTAAAGGCCTGAGTCCATTTAAATCGGTAGCCAGACTCCCATTCACTTAAAAGGGCTCAGGATTTCATCCAGCGCTTTTAGCTCAGCCGGCTTCCTGTTTGAGTTGGCAGGGCAAATGTCTTTGTCCCTGTGCAGCGGGGCATACTTTGCGTTGTTTTTCTGTCCAGGCTGATGAAACGCTCTTGGAAGTCTCAGCCTATTCCAGCCACAGCATGGCTAGAGAAACCAAACACAAACATCTTGCATGCACTGAAAATCATAATGTTTTTACATTAAGTACTGACCTACTTGTGCTAAAGTAGATATCTGAAAGCACAAGCTGTCTTGAAGAGCTGGTCTGGTCTTATATTTATCATTACATTTCATGACAACTGACTCAAATCTAAATCTGCACTAAAGAGGCTTTCTATTAAGTCACTACCTCAGCTTGTAGAAAATACCAGTTAAATGGTATCCATTGGTGCTGGAGTGGATTATTCTTGTTATATCAGTAGAGTGAAAAGGATACTGCTGTCTTGCTGCTGTCTGCACAGCAGCACATTGCAAAGGTAGACCCGCTCATGTTTGTGCTTTAGAGCTGGTGGGCTGCAAGGAAAGAAAATGGTAGGACATCTCTGGGAAAATTTGAACTGATAGTATAAAGTCAAAACTTACTGTGTCCTTGCAGGGGAGGGAAATAATCTCTATATTTAAAACAAAGCGCAGCAGGTGGGCATATGTCTCAAACTGGATAAACTTAAAATTCTGGACTGATAGGAGGACTTGGTCCTACAGCAATGATGAGGGCCAGCTGCATGGTCTGACCCTACCTGTGGGGCTTTAATTCCATGTTCTCTGAAGTTTGATGATTTGTTTTCTGGGGGTCTCAATCCAATAAAACCATAATGGAGTACCAAATTAATAAAACTCTACATATTTTGCAATTTAGTGGAACTATAAAAACATTGAAACGAATACAAGCCATTTGCATCCAAATCTCTCTTCTGGTAGAGGTTTGGGTAAATGGAGGGACTCTGCAGTGCGACTGAAAATAAAATCCCTACAACATCCTAGAAAAAACAAAACCAGATGACTTGTGGATTCACAGGCTTCCAGAGGGGCAAGTTCTCAGGTCATGCCTCCAGACAGTTCAGTGCTAAGCAGATGCAGCTGCCCAGCACACCCAGCTGAAGCCCTGTCCCTGTAAAGACACAAGTCAGGACTTCCATCATGCTTGTACACCCTGAATCTGAAAATCTCTTCTGTTTCAGAACTGTGCTAGTGTACGCTCATCTCTGCTTAGGATCTGGGATCTTCCTGTAGAGTACACTGACACTATACAAGAGCCTTTCTTTTTGGAAGAGAAAAAGAACCGACTCCATATCTAGAACTAAGTTTGCTTCCTCAGTTCACAGTTCGTAACTCTTCTGTTCATTTAGCTTACTAGCAGGGATGATCACCCAAAAGTTAGCTCCCAAAATACAGATTTCTTGTTTGCAGTCATACATACCTGCACTAATCTGATGAAGAAAGTAAGACATAACACAGATTTTTGTGCCTCGCTAAAGCAGTTTGCAGTTCAATATGGAATTCTCCTGGTGAATTGCTAAGTGAGTAAAACACAGTTAAAGAGAGTTTCAAACCACAGGAACTTTGAGGAAAACTGCAGTCTGAGGCAGATCTCAAAAGGGTAAGGAAAAAAAAAGAATGAAAATGCATAAAATTATTCATTACGGACTTAACGCTCACACCTCAGATTAACAAGCAGCCCATTGTCTGATCCCAAGTGTAACAACAGGCTGTAATTTAAAACAGCTTTTATTCATTAATGAATAGAAAAGTTATTTCAGTGAGAATTTAGAGAAAACCTATGCTAGTTACCAGCACTTAATAGTCTTTCCTTGTGAAGACGTGACTTGCTGGCTGGCTGCATGTTGTGACACTAAATACAGTAAGCAAATGAAAGTGCTTTCTGCTACCAATTCACTCGGTAGGTCTGAAATGAAATTAACCTTTTAAAAATGCAAAGTATTCCTTACAGCAGATGGTAATGTTTGCATATACAGATACCTCTTGGAAATCATAATGTAAACCACATGCTCTGAAACAATAGGATTCCTGAGCTGAACCCTTCATCCTCCTGAAAATGAAAAATAACATTCTCCAAGCTCAGACTGGTGGCTGCTGCAGCAGGCCCAGCTCCTGCTTATACTGGGGTAAAGTGGGCACAAGAAGAGTTAGGGGAAAAATGGGGGGGTGGGGTGTCAGGATGTACTAAAAGGTAGTATATCTCCATCATTCACTGCTACACTCTTAGACATGTATGTATTAGCTCTAGAGGAGCTCTGCAAATAGGCTTAGCTCTCCTCTATAGTGTGCATCCTTCATATTTTAAAAATTTAAAAATAAATTGATCCCCAAAATGCTTTATCCTGTGTGGCTAGACTGCTTTTGGTCCCTGTGCTAGCTAGGGCAACTCTCCGTAGCATATTACGAGGCTTTATATTCCTCTGGGTTGCACCAGATACAAGCATTTGCATTTCTTGAAAGCTCCCTTATCCACATTGCCTGACTGCTGCTCACTATCCATCATGCTTTCCTGTGGTAGCACGCGTTCACAAAGGCTTTGAACACAAAGGCTTAAAGTAAGTGCAAACATTTTTAAAACGAGACGAAGATTCCAGAAGCTGCAGCTTTAGGAAGTACATGTAAGGAAAGGTTGCAGTGGACTAGAACACCACTGCAAAGCAGAATTATCTCAAAAAGCAAGTCAGCCTTTTCCTCCATACGTTCACATTCTGCCAAGAGCACAAACAAACTGGCACCGTGATGGAACAGTAAATGTTAGGGATAACTCTATCCTGTGGCTCATCTGGATTCGTGGTACCAAGCTCCCTCAGAGCTACAGGGTGGATGTGGTCGGTGGGAGGTGAAACAGCTCCCAGCTCAGGAACCATCAGCCTAGAGGCTCTTTCAGAGGGTAGGCTGCTACTCAAAACCTCTCCTGTTCCCTATAGAGCCTATGCAAGGCCAAACCCTTAAGGAAAAGAGATCTGTGTGCAGTGCTTACCTGTGGCTTTGTTCTCAGCTGCAGCTTATGTGTTACATATATACAGTCCTTTGTGGGAAAGGCTGATTTTCAGCTGGTGTCTGCCAAGGTATTGGGACTTATCTTTGCACACCAGTAACACGGAAGCTGCTCTGTCCTCCACACCTATCAGGATATGAAAGTCTCATCTTGAATTCAGTGGTGCTTCTAGCTTGTGTTAGACAACACCCGGAAGATATAGGAAAGACTTGGGATTGTGCAGTGTGTCATCCTGATGGCTCTGAAGAACATCTCTGTGCTCACAACGCTCATCTGTCACTGCCCTCTGCCCAGCATCACCTGTGGGATGACAGCAACACCAGTAATAATGCCAGGCTGCTCCAGCACATCAGTGCAGCTAAGCTGACTTGCCTCCCTGTAGGATGTTTTAGCAAAAATTAATTTTGGTCCCTCTGACATGCCTGATGTACCTCGGTAGGATAGAGGCTAGGTGGCTTGCTTACTTTGTCTCTTCCTTTCCATATGTGGTCCTTGCTGAGCATCAGTTTGACTACTGAAATGGCCTTAGGACCACTGCGTGCACCCCACTGAGGCCAGAGTTAATATCTCTTGTTACGGCAGGGCTATATAGGGAGACAATGATGTGTGAGGTGTATCGAAGTGGTGAAGTCCATCAGCAAGAGAGAAAATTGTATGTAGGAGCAAATAAAGCAGGAGTCCATACTATCTAGCTTTTAAGAGTTTCTGAAGTAAGGTGTTTTCCCTGGCCACGGCAACAGCTATTTAAGAATATTCTCATAAGGTATATGAAAAAAACCCCTCCTTCCCCTACTACCATCTGTCCCTGCCTTCCTTCTTGAAGTTACCAAAATCATCAGTAAATGAGAACAGACAGAGTTGACGCTTTTTAAGACAACATGCTGTTCACTAGGCTGCATCAATAAAAAACATTTCTCTGCGCAAAGGTTTAACTTAGAACAAGTCCTGAGCAACTTCGAAGCAGCAAAGTTGTAACGAAAGCTGCATCTAATGAAAGCAAGCCTTGAGAGTGGCAGTCTACTATAAGATACAATGAAATTCCTTTTGTTAACATTAATATTTGGTGGCGGGTGTAGAACACATCAGGGCATTTTAGTTGGATTTTAAAGAAAGAAATTGATACAGAAAGAAGGTAATGATTTTTTTAATAGAGGATCTCTCTGGGGGTTAGTGTTCATATCACAAACACTCACTTTATTACATTTCATGGAATGGACTTTAAATGCCAGTATATACAAGCCAACATTTCATTATTGGAGTTTGTGTTTATTCACTTGCCATTGCCAGTCTGTTCCCCTCTGTCTTCTTGTGCTGCTCTTTGTAAAAGCTATGATTTATGAATATGTGGTTTAGAGCCTTCACAATATAGTGTGGTGAAGTGGTTCAATAAAAAGTTATTAAAATAAAAAAATCTATAGTTTCACATGCTTTTCCCACCCTTTCTATAGGAACCCCCAGTAAAAGACTCTTACACTAAGCAAACACTGTGTGCATAAGACCGTAATATAAGCTACGTGCTGAGAGGCCTCACTCAGCCAAGACTCCTGCTGAATGGTAGCCACTGCAGGCAATTACAGTTTTGCCTACGTAACCGCAGGATTACACCCTCAAAGTTATGAAAGTTGCTTAGACCAAAAACGGGGGGGGGCAGGGAATCTGCCATAAAACATTCATTATAAAATCAGGAAATAAAGACTTCCAGCAGCCTTAAGCTACATAGTACCAAATGGCATTTGGTTCTCAAACTCAGGTGTATGCGTGCCACATACTTATTTTTAAAACAAAGCTCTCAGTCCTGCTGGATGCAGGATACACAAAGCTGACTGGCAGTTTCCAGAGCACACTTAGAATCTGAATTTCTGCAGGAATGTAACACTGTCTCAGCCTAAAAGAGAGTGAAAGGCTGATTTAGATCATTGTACCTCAGCCCACGCGTGGGTTTTTCACCCAGCAGCACTGCTGACTTGCCACAGCTGCACAGCCACATAAAAGAGGGGTGACAAATTGGCCACTCTTGCATACGGCTGGCAGGAAACCAGAGCTGCTTATAGCAGTGAAAGCTGAAGGAGGCACTCTCCAGGATGAAAACTAATTTGTGAGGAAGATGTGGAAGGTGGTAGAATCTGTTCAACTGCAGCACAACAGGAAGAGTATAAAAGATGGGTTACAAAACAATTTTGCTGCCTATATTTTGTGTTCCCAAAACTCTGAAAAAATGCAGCTCTACAAATAAAAAGCCCTCTGTCTGTCTCAGGGATGGGCAATTTGAGCAAGTGAAGATTACCTCAATGAATCTGACAGGCATTAAAAGCAATGAGGCGTACCACTGCACCGAAATCACCGGTCTGGCACCACATCACCCCGGGGACAAGGAAGCACCGTGCGCCGGAGCCGTTCCTCTGTGCACAGCACACTGCTGCCTTTGGGTTCTCTTACGTGAACAGAGGAGCTATTGAGACAGCAATCACAGTCCCTCTGTTACTGTTATCTCTGGCAAACAAAGAATAACAGCTCTAATCCTACGTCCTCTTGGAGATCTAAACTAGAAGGTTCCAACCTGCTTCAGACTACCAAGATAATTTTGCTACCTGCAGTGCTCTGTGGCCAGCCACGTGCAGTCCTACACACCCATCTCCGGCCAGCCGAGAGGCTGGATGCTGGAATGAAAAGCAGGTACGAGCACAAGAGCCCAGCACAGCCACTCAGCTGAACAAGCAGTTGTCCAGAGTCAACGTTGCTAATGCTGAAGCACCAAGGCTTTGCATCTTGCATACCTTACACACTCTTCTGCTCTGTACCTCAGGAAACACAACAGAGCATTTCGTCCACGTTGGATTCACTGAGGTTAGATACCAAGATGCCCATTAGCAAGATTCCTCTCCTGCTGAAGTAGGAGAATGAAGCAACTCATTTCTACTAAAAATATAGGTAATAAGCCCAATAAAACACATTGACCACCATGAAAAACAAAGGGAAAAGCAATTTGGAGTAGTGGTCTACATTGCTGGGGTTCTGAATTGTGAAATAACCAATAATCCTGTGCATTTTGTTTCTCAAGACACGTTTGATTTTCTCATGAGTTTTCATGGTCAAGTCACTGCAGTTAATGTTATCGCTGGAAATCTCAACGCTTGTAAAGCTGATTTTCCGTTTATAGCTGGTGATGGAGCTGTGGAGGATGTTAGTGATGTTGACTTCTTCCATTTCTTTTGTGAGTTCATTTGCAGGCCCCTAAGAAACAAGAGTACAGTTAGGTTTAGGATTTGTCTTCTGCAGAGGAAAAGTGCTTTAATCAATAAGGAGACCGTAAGGATAAAGACAAAAGAACACACCTTTGTGGCACGTGTTCATCCCAATAGTCAAACATGCCTTTCAGCTGCTGCCTATCTTTAGGAGTGCCTGAAGTCCCAGAGTTGCCTGTGTTTGCACCACTGTATATCTAGCGGTATTTTGAGACCTTTAAGCAAGTCTCATTCTATGTCACTGAGCAACCTGACACCCATCTCCTACAAGGCACCCATCTATTCACATCTACACAGTAAATTAATAGCTGGGGAACTCAGCATCAGGGTGGGAAATCTCTTCTCCTCTGTCAGGATCTGGACCCTCGGTGACCACTGGACTATAATCATACTTAACTATTTAATTTCTCGCACTAAAGCAGAGCACTTTGAACAATTCACTCTCTCTCGCAACCCCCACAGAACATTGTGGGACTGATGGTTGGTACTGTCTTGTGGGAAGGGAGGAAGAAGGGTTCAGTTTTCCTCTGGCAGCAGAAATTACCTTCCAGATCAGTGTCCTAATCAGCGTTATTGCACAGAAGAGCAGAAAGGTGTGTTATACTGGCTTTTCTTTGGCTGCGTTTTGAAAGGAAGAGGGGTGCTTCATGCTCTCACATGAGCTCAGCTCAGGGCTACAGACCTGATTCTAGTGGTAGGCCAAAGTACCTTCCTGAACGTGGTCCTAGGAATCTAACAACTGTCGGCTGAGCCTGCTGCTCTTTCCGCTGGTGTGCAGAAGTCTTTGTCAGAGACACAGTGGTCTACAGCTATTCATGAGTTTGTTGCACACAGAAATTTAGATTTAGTGATAATTAGGAGAAGCAATTGTTACTGTAACCATAACAGGAAGACCATTTGTTTTACTCAGTTAATGGAGGACTAATTATTGTTAATCCAAGATAACTAGGCTTATTAAGGTAGATCAGGCTTTACCTCTTCAGGTGCTTTAGCTGCACACTTTTGCGATGAGCTGTAGTGAGCCACTGCATATTCCACAAGGGCACCGAAGATGAAGCTGAAGCAGATGCCAAGGTAAACATCAATGGCCTTAATGAAACAGTTGGTTTTTGAAAGTGAACTTCGTGAGCCAATCATCAGAGTTGTCATGGAAAGCACTGTCGTTACTCCTTGGAAAGCAGAAAAGGAAAGACCTTCTCTTGCAGGCACTTTGGAAAAGGCTCGGCCTATTCTGCACATGTTGTTCACTCTATTGCTAGCCAGATAGAGCTTCTTACCAAACCCAAATCATCCATCAACTGAAATGCTTTTGTAGCACCAGCTACTAGCTTCACACAGGCTCTCCCTGCCTTTGACAACTTGGCTCCAATAAGCACTTAGCTCTTTTCTTTTACTTGCTTTCAGTAAAAAAAATTCCCCCCTCCCTGCCCCCTCCAAAGCACGTCACAAAGAACACGTGCTGTGTCCTCTACTCTCTGCTGTGAGTCTCCCTGGAGCCTTGGCCATACACAGCTCTGCAGGTGGGCAGGTGTGCCAACCACAATGTTATCTTCCACACTTCGCACTGCTAACCCAGCTCTGCCACAAGTGGAAGCAGAACATGAGCAGGCCATTTATCACTGAGCAAAGAGCTCCAGAAAACTTCCCTGCCTGCTTAAATCTTCTCCCTTCCTCAGGCAGTAACTCACCAATGCACGTTCTTGCAGGCACCGAATCCAGTGTGATCCAAAAAGAAACCCAGGACAACATGACGAGCAGAGTGGAGGGCACATAGGTCTCCAAAATGAAGTAAAGGACATTTCTTCGCAGCTCAAACTGCAATATCAGTCGTGGATAACTGCCTGTTCACAAAAGAAAGGAACGCAGTGAACATGAGATTCCCAAGGACACTTGGAACTGAAACTGGGACAGCCCAGCACCAGCCCTTCAGCTGATGTACATCAGCAGAGCTCCACTGAAATCGTGGGAGATGCATTACTTATACAAGCTTGACTTCTTGCCTCCGAGGTCTTGCTTATCTAACATATCCCAGACGAGAGGACACATACACACAGCATTGCTGGACAAGAGACATCTAAAACACTGCATGGCTTGCAAAGGGGCTCCTGAATTTAATCCACAGTGGAAAAAATTTATACCAGTGTCTTAACTCAGAGTAGAGAAGGGCTGATGCTTTCATCTATTCTCTCATACTCAGCACAGCACATTTTTCCCAATAACTGCTTTGAAGGGGCATTGCCAAATTCAGTCTTATCTGATGGCGGAGAAATAAACAAAAGATTTTTCTCTTGATTGCAGCAGGCTCTGGCTCACAACCCAAAGCATCCCAGTATCTTATCATCACAGGGAATTAAACCCCCTATATGCATTAGTAATTTGTGATCTTTGATAACTCTATCTCTTTGTGCTCAAAAAAATTCTGTCAATTTTTAAAAATCAATTTGTTGTAATACTGACATAAGGGTTCTGGGGCTGGATTGCTAGTTTTTTCAGGAGATATTTCTGCTGTTTAAACAATGGTTCCCTTTGAAACGTAGAAACAAAACCCATGTTGTTCGTGGGCTGTGCACGCTACAGTAAACAACAAAACATTGTTATTTTTAAAACCTAGTCATTCTAAGGAAGTTTTGCTCCCTTTCCTAGTGTCTGTCATTGGAGAGAAGAGTATTTAAACTGACAGTGAAAAAGACATTGAATTCTGATGTACAAAGGGATCTTATTCCATCATGGTAGAATTGCAATTTACAAACGAAAATATATTTTAAAAGTAATTTTACTACCAGTTACTTTAAACATAGCTCTCTGTAGTATTTATAGTCTGCGCACCTGGAAGGAAGGGAGAGAGTTTCTTCAGGTACATGTGGAGAAAGAAGTGGAGAATTAAAAAAAAAAAAAAAGAAAAAAAAAGAAAATCAATCAGGTGAATATAATGTATTAAAAACCCCATCCTTTGTGGATTTCCATCTTACAGAATATCCTGATTGCAACTAATTGGATTTCACCATCTTTCTGTCCATCTCTTTGTGTGAGATTAAGATTTGCTAAAGACTTTGGTGGTTCAGGCTTGAGTCAAAAGATACTGGTCCATAGAAGGGAAGGGAGGTGGGAGGGGAAATACCCAAGAGCTTTTCTTGCTTCTGTCTTCACTCATTTACCTGTTTCCTGCTGTGACTTTGAGACCAGGGTATAGTAACGTTCCACTGTGTACTGAGAGAGCCGCAACTTTTCTATGCCGTGGACAGAGTCGTTTCCTCTCAACCATGTGAAGATGACATCGTTTTCATCATATCCCCCTAAGGAGAACGTAAAGACCCATATTACTCTGCTGTAGCCAGTAAAAGCCCAGCTATTGCCCTGCCCTGTCTCCTGAGTGGGAACAGAAACACGATCCAGGCGTCGTAGGCGGGACGAAGACCCTCTTAACTGTGCCGGACTACGGGCGGACGCCGACTGTTCCTTCACTGCGGTACTTTCAGCCTGCTGGTTCAGATTTCAACAGGAACACACGCCACTGAGAATGACGCAAGGCTGCCGAGAACCTATTTCAATCATTTACATGGGGTATTTCTATTTTAAAATACTTTAACGTTTACAAAGATAATACATTCCTGTTATCCGTAGTTTGATTACATACAGCAGGATAAAACTACTGCAGTGATCAACCCTTGAACGCAGTCTCTTCAGTAATGAGAGAAGAGCAGGAGAAACCCAGTGGTTAAAAAGAAGAGAACACAGATCCCATTGAGCCCCTTACCAGGTAGCAGAAGCACATTTCACTGAATCATCTATTCAAGTGCTTAAAAGTACCAGAAAAGGCATTTTCAGTTACTCAAGAGCCTGGAGCTGAGACTGCTATGTGGTTATGAACCAGGCTCTTCTGACCAGGTATGCATTGTCCAGAAAACCCGCTCATAAAAGCAGCTTTTTCTACAAATCATTCCTCCTGTCCCCAAAGGCTTTAAGTGACTGAGGACAAATAAATGCGTCTGACATTTAGGTAACACTGAACTCCTGCCTCAAAACGGTGGGACAGATGAGATCAACAATTCCAGCAGTTACCAGTAAACTCCATATATGCCGCTGAGTAATTACCTCCAGGAATGTAAATGATGGCATAACATAACCTCAGGTTGGACTGAGGGATACTTCAGTCTAAGGGATAAAGCTTGTACTGAGTCACCAGCCTGCCATTCACTTCAAAAATTTCACTTAATTTAGGAAACAAGCCCATCAATCTCACTAATCTGATTCTTTTATTAAGTGTCCTTCTTTGAGAAAATGAGTAGGGATGCTTTGATTCTGATAATAACCTGTTTGTCCTGGTAGAAGGAATAAGATGCAGTTGCAGCTCTATTTTTATCTAATTGTGTTTTCTTATTAGACACAAATTACCAGAGCTTGAGTGTGATGAACTCTTAAATTAGGTGTCCAGGGTATGAATCCCTGCATAGAATCCTAAGCATGTGACTTTTCAAAGTTTCTAAGCAGTTCTATAAATTGTGGTTACTCAGGAAAATTTTGTAATAAATGATAGATTGTTGTTAATTCATCTGGTGTATATTTAAATAGCATTATTTCTGGGCACTTATCCTAATGAAATCTCCAGTGGGCAATGTGCATGTAATTTCATTGGAATTATACAGCAACTGAGCATGATGTAGGACCCAATCACACTTAAAACAGGTCCAAACAAGCTATGCTTTAGCAGAAGAGGCCAATCATTATTATTTCAGGAGCTATTCTTTGTAATAAAGTTAACCATGGTGAACTAATACGATTTTAATGTGAAAATAATATGTGCTTCCCTAGGTGCTTCATGCTGCAACCCCAGAAGTTAAAATCTGGTCTTTTCAGTATTGAGTTTTTAGATGTTTCTTTTTGTGACATGAAGTGGGAGATGGCTGCTTGCTTGTTGTGGAGGTTCACAGACATAGGACAGGAGCACTGCTCTTGCTGAGCTCCTGGGCAAAAGCCCTGTAGTGTCCCAAGTTTTCCTGCAGTCTTTCCCAGCCAGCTTTGCCATGGATGAGCTTTTAATATAACTGAGAGCAGAACTCACTGATTATTCCGTTTCTTGAGACTTCCAAGGCTGAGACTCCTCCTGTTGACAAGGGTCTCATCATCTGCATGACTGTAACAGACGGCCCTCATGGAGAAGCACAAACCACAAAGTTGGGTTTGGTCTTAGTTTCAGTTCATGAGTTTGAGAGGCATGTTCAACTCGTATTCCAGTAAGGACCACCCTTCACGCTGTCTTGTTACGGTGGAGGTTTGGGAGGCACAACAGGTGGTAGATACCTACAAATACGAAAAGTCGTTCCTTGCTCTACTCCATCCCATGCACCTACTCCACCAGTTAGTTTTGAAGAAGCTGCGTGTGCAAAAGGGACCGAATTTGGAGAACCAGCTGTTATTACTTCCTCCCTTCTGTGCAAAATTGAACTATCTACACTTTAATAAAAATACTACTTATTGCCACTCTTTTTGTATACATTGCACAGTGACAGAGATCCTCTATACTGTGGATTACAACACAAGCATTTGAAGAATGATGAAGCAAAGTTCTTTTCTTTTGGACGTTAGTATTTGCAGGAATAAAAGTCTACTCCAGAAAGCCACTGTAATGAATCCAAATATTCAGGAGAGATGTAGTTACATATGAATAAGCAAATTTAAAGTCAGGGTTTTTTTTCTAGAATGTTATACTTACAGCTTTCTAGCTGCAGTCTGCATGTTTGTGTGTCCATGGGATATTTTGACAGGTCCATGTTACAAGCAACAGTAGTAGTGATTCTGCAGGAAGAGAAAGAACTCCAAAAGTTGCAATAAAAGCACATAATGAAATACCTCCGTTTTTCATAGAAAACTAGACCTCCAAGACTCTGCTCTGTCATTTTGACCTATGAAATCAATGGTCTGATATAATCACAGAGAACTCTCCTTAAGAAGGTATCTGCTCTGCAGCCACACTGATGAAACTGTAACCGAAGGAGGAATTTTGCTTTGCTACTGTGGGAGAATTAGTGTAGATCCACATGTTTTCCAGTGCTACAGTTTGCACATCCTAAGTCACCACTTGTCACCTGAGGCATAGTAACTAACTGCACACATACTCTGGCTTGCTCTGATGTGGAGGGTAAATGACGTTTTTTTGCAGCTTTACTTTGCAGTTAAGGTACCTGAGACAGTTACAGTGAGCTGAGAAGAGATAACACTGTATGAACTGCTAGCACAATCAGAGTGCACATTTCTGCAGTACATGTATAAATATGTTTTCTGCCAAAAAGCAGAAATCATGACTACATGGGACTGGATAAGCAAATAGTTTCCCACTGTTTGTTAAACTTTTACTGTTATGATGTCCTCCCTCCACCCCTCCCCTGCCTCCATCTGACTCGACTTGACTTGTCTTGGGTGATACCTAAACTCGTGAGCTTTCTGAGCAGGCACTGTGCTCAGGACACAGCACATACCATGACGGGGAATCCTGATCCTTGGCCGGCATTTCCAGGCGGCCAGAATAGGGAGTAATGGATCAGAAGAGTACAGTCACAGTTGGCTTGTTGACCCCAAACTCATTATCTGTGACAGTTGGTAGCTGCTCCTGTCCAGCATAATTCTGGAAATCTATTCTGAACCATCATCAACAGCAAAGCCAAAGGTTGATTTACCTTAAGGCATACAAGATAGTGCCATTAGAGAACAACCTTATGAGGCGGTTCCCCACAGTGACGTCATGCAGGAAGGACTTTTTTGACTCCACAATGTATGTGTCTGGTACCCACAGCAATTCCACTAGACGAGCATCTAGCGTGAAGCTCTTATTCCCATGAAAGACCAACCGGGGATCTGTCCAACGCTGCCGCAAATATATAGTAGCTGTATAATCCTGGGACAGAGAGGAAAACCTGTGAGGACGCATGTCCAGACACCTACACAGCATAGCTGTGGGTATGCCATGTGCGATGAGAGGCAGAGCACACATCTGTTCAATGTATCAAACCTCAGCTTCAAATGCATGCAGTAAATCTGATGGATTTTCATCACAGTTTTATTTGCTGTATTACATTTCTCATCTACTTACAGTCTAAGTGTTTGAGGACTAAAGATTATACTCATAGTACTTTTTTTTTTTTATGAGCAATTATTGTAATTGGTATTTTTGTGTCCATTTAGTAGGTAGGCAAAAGGATGGGAAGTGCACACTTGAGGTCACTCAGCAAGTCATTGACATTAAAAATCAGTCATTGTCTAGAGTTGGAAAACTACACATGTACTATAAATGTGATTATGAAAGAGACATTGGCTCTTTGGAGAAAAAAGGCAAGCATATCCAACCTGTTATTTCACCGAGGTCTTAAAAAAAAACCCCAAACAAATGAAAAACCAGAACTTGTAGTATTTTTCTTAATAGGAGTTTTGAATCTAAGGACACTAGGATTAACTGGAGTTTAGCCTGCCAAAATCTACCTGTGGTGACTGGAGTATTTTCACAGTGCCCCACCATAAAAGAATAAGTAGTTCTGGTCAACCTGGAACAGGAGTTTTCAGCAATCAGTGTTTGAAATCCAGCTGTTATCAGAAGTGGAGGGAACCAGACTCATCAGTGGTGGGAAGATGGTGTCTGTATATTTGAAGATTGGTTGTTTTATTTTTTCTTCTTGGGATGACCAGTCCATTTGAGCCTCAGACTGTGTCACAACTCAAACCTTCATTTCTCCTCCTTGAGAAGAAAACCTGTCTGCCTTCAATCAGCACCAGCTCATCCAACGTAGGCCACCCCTACTCTACACAGAAGGCTCCTACGTGGAGAAAAAGTAAAGGAGAGGAAATGCCACACAGGATTGATTTTTTTTTCCCCATTTCCAAGGGGCGTGATTTCCAGGAGGTGCTGAGTTTTTGACCAATAGGACCTTTGGAGCCATCTCTATTTTCTTACAAGCCCACGTTACTATGGCATCTACATAGTCTGTAGTCATAAGTGAGCCCTCTTCAACAGACACAGAAAAGCAAAGCAGCTTGAGTATGACAGTTCCTGTGCTGAACACACAGGAATATATGACAAGTCTCTCAGGCAGATCCTGCTCTTATCTCTTATAAAACAAAAATGCTTTCACTTACCATGTCGCTCTCAGATATACTAGAAATACTTGCAATGTCCAGACTCATTGCAATTTGAACAGGTTCTCCTGTGGAGAAAAAGAAAAGCTTAAGCAGAGAGAAGGGAAGAGTGAAAGGCGCAGTAAAAGCGCTCAGGGTGCTGTGCCGCATGGGCACTGCTCGCAGCGGCCCGTGCCGTCTCTAAAACCGCAGAAACCCAAAGGGTCAGGCACGGTTTCAGAGCATTAGACTCACAAATGACATCACGATCCAAAACAAAGTTGTCACTGTCAGGGAGCCGGAGTTCTGTATTTGGTGACGGTAGCAGAGACCAAATACCCACCGGCACTGGCTATAGAGATCAGCGGTTTAGATAAGCAGCATTTCGGTGGCATTGGCCGATGGGCAGGCAGCCAGGGCCAGTTTGTCCCTTGTCACCCAGCCCCCAACACCGGCACAGCGGCAGGAACAGTAAACTTTGTACAAAGCATTTCTCGCACACAGCTCTCGGAGGACTCTCCACAAGCAGGTAGCGATCGGCATCCCTGTTTTTCGGGGAGGGAACACTAAGAGGCCGAGAAATTCAGCGATTCCTGAGACCATGCGCTGGGCTAAAAACCTGAAGTGCAACAGCCTTTGCCTCTTTTTAGTTATTATACTAGCATTATATTTACAAGCAAATTTTCAGCAGTGAAGTCCTGAACGTCGGTAATCCCCCTTTTCCAACATTAACTCTTAAAATCCACCAGAGGGCAGCTCCTCCCCAGGAAATGTCAGCGCTGGGGCCGGAGAGGGCTCCCCAGGTCCGGCCTGGCAGCCACCACTGGCTCCGAGGAGGGGAGTTGTACACGAGCAGAAAGACACAGACTTCCCTCGGGGTGTGCCTGGTTTGTCTAATCCCCAGCATGAATTTTGGGGTTCTGAGTGGGGCTGGTCTCTTTCCAAGACAGCCCTCTCTGCCTAGGTGACAACACAGCACCGCCTTTTCTCACGGGGCTGGCCGAAACTCCTTTTCATCACCTGAATTAACATTGAGAAAGGTCCAAGAGACACAATTTCTAAATTTCCTTCCAGGTGGTTTTGGTTTTTTGGTTGTTTGTTTTAAACTGTTCCAAAATCCAAAATATATTTCATTTGCAAAAGATGTGTATTTTTTAAAGTAGCTGTCATTCATGTCCTCCATCTTGGTTTTAGATATTCAGACACTTGCAGCCCACTCAAATTACTGACCAGAGGGTAGATCTGTGAGGACTCAGGGCCTCTGGAGGAGGTCAAACCAGAGTCCTGACCATTTCTGTTTAACATTTATGGCTCTGGTAGGTGTAGGCTGGTATAGCTGCAGTTAGTCTCCATTACGTAATTGAGAAGCATCTGTTCACTGATGTGACAGTATCTAGAGGAATTTTTCTATTCCTGCATGAAATCAGACATTCTAGGCATAACAAGCTGGTAAATTCTGTATTGTCCCAGAAATTCATCATCATGGTCAGAAAAAGGAAGAAGCTCAAAGCTGCCAGTAACACGTCAGTCTGCAGGAGCTGCAATGGGAAACATCCCAGTCCTGGTGAAAACCGATGGGGAGTTTTTCTGTTGAGCATAGTTTCATTAATGGGTTCTGGCAGAAAAGCGAAATTAATAAAAATAAAAATTTTCACAGCTGTTCTTTTTTAAACTTTCGTTGATATTTTCCAGGTGCTGAATGTCATTCTGAGAAACCCTTTCCTCACAGTGGTTACAGCACTCACCTGGAAGGATGGGAGACCTGACACCCAAATTGGACAATAGCCTCAGGTAAGTTCCTAAATACCTGGCTGTCCTTCAGGTGACCCCTGCTCCCTATAGTTTCATAAGGGTTTAAAGCAGGTTTACTTTGTGTCTCAGTGTGAAGTGAAAGCATATGTCAAAAGTCAATATTTCTGGCAAGGAGAAGAGCTTTATTCCTCTATAGATGTCACCTATTAAATAGATATACATGAACAAAAATAAAGCAGAAAATCACAGGTATCAGACTCTGTAGTTAGAGCAGAATTAGTTACTCTGTCAGGTCTTTCACAGAGGTACTGAAGTTTATAAATTCACTGTTCTTAACCTCATAGATGGACACCTTCTCATGCCCCACAGCGCATGCATAATCTATTCAAGTCCAAAGTAGATGCACAGAAAGGAGGGCAGCCGGCCTTGGCTACTAGCTAATTTAAAAGAAACACAACCTTTTAAACTGGGACATCCTAAAGAAAGCTTAAAGCATGCTCTCCCCTCCACACAAGACTTACACACTGTTCTTCAAACAGTCAAATGCATGGAGCCAACATACCACCAAAGTAGGGCCTGAGGTATTTGTTGTATCCTACGGTGAGGTTCTCAAATCCAGGGAGGGATGTCATGTCGCTGCCATGCAAGTTGGATGTATGACCCAGGGAGCACCTCCTAGGGACGCAAACACGTACTGTTACACGTGGGCAGGCATGCTGGGCACATCTGGTGTGCAGCTGCAGCTGTGTTTCCAGCTTGTGCTCAAACAAGAAAACAAACTGCATAAAATGCTTATTAAAAGTAAGTAGATTATTGAAATCACGAGCACTTGCTCATGTTGCTTATCTTGGCTGAATAACTGGCACCTTGAAGAGGTGGAAAAATGGCAGATTACCTCGGCTGATAGCTACAGGTTTGCACACGTGGACATTCTTAAAATGTCCCAGACAAATCAAGCCAGGTCTATATATCACAAGTCTTAATAACCCACAATCCCCCCTCTTCCCACTCCTTCTCATACAGTCTATATAAGGAACATGTATTTCTTTTTTCCTCCTGCTTATGACAACCTGAGACAAATCTTACTGACCAACAGCTCCTCCTCCCTAATCACTAGTCCCCTCAAGCAGCTTTCATCCTCATATGTTAGTGTCAGGCAGCATCCCTACGGCTACTGTCAGGAGAAAAACCTCCAAATACACTGGAAGGGGAAAGGTAGAGCCCTGAGCACTCCACAGACACCAAACAAAGCTTTACGGGCTGAACCACGCCTAGCTGCTGTGCATGCAGAGGGTTCAGCTCTTACTTACAATGTCAAAATTAATGTTTTGTAGACGAACAATAAAGCTAGTGCCTGGCATTTATGAGGCTGACAGATCTGTACATCATATAGACAGCTAGAGGGGGTTTGGACTGTAAAAAGGTAAGTTTCATGGTGCAGTGTCTCAGTGTGGTCCATGTGCTCACTTGATGAAAATGTAAATGAGAGAATCCTTAAGAGTTTGTTATTGCTTTGCAAAGGGCTGAAGGAGGTGGAAGGCAGTGCCTCTCCCCAGAATCTCAGCACCACTGGTCTGTGCGGTAAGAAACTTAGCAATGTAGTTACTTAAAGCTCTGATAAGTTTTTTTTTCTTCTGTTCCCTTTAAAGGGGGGTTCATATTGGAGCTTTGCTGCAGGTCTTAGACCAAAAAGGACCTTACAGCAAAAGTGAAACACTTTGTGCATAGCATAAACATAAACCATTCAAGAAGTTTATGACTTGTAGTTCCAGGGATGGTAATAACACAGCTGGGAGCCCTGTGGGGGACATTTCCAGCAAAAACTGCAAACCATTCCAGTCCTGAACAGGAAATAAGGGGTTACAGTGTTAATGTACACACTGTGTTTTAGGGACCTATGCAAGTTACAAGTTACTCTCTTCTATGCCACATCCCTTACTGCACCCAGCTTGCTTTGGATGGGCTGGATAATTAGAAGCATAGTTTCCTTTTGACCCACATTATTTATACAAAAGATAATTCAGACATTCCCTGTAAAACAAAACAAACGCTCTGCTTACCTTTGGGTTGGAAGGAAAAGACACAGACTGAAGAAACAAATATATCTGCAGAACATCTCTGGAGATTATTTCTGTATTTGCTCTGCTTGTCTGTGAAGCAGAAAAGAAAGGCCAAGTTTCATGGTTTAAGAAAAACTATTTTAGGGGAAGGGGACAGGGAAAAGATAATCCTGCACAGTCAGAACTACACACTGTGTGATGTTTAACATTCCCGACACATAGTAGCTCCTGCCCTTTTTTCTAGCTTGTGTCATTTTTCAGCACTGTGCCATCTTAACACTTTCCACATGAAAGACACTAGTGACAACTCCGGTCCTGAAGTCCTTGACAAGGTCACCAAATTTTAGCTGCCACTTGGTTTTAGGTAGGGCTTTTGTTCTTTCAGCATGGGACAGCAATTAGCTCATGCTGAGAATGGCACCATGGGAAGAGATTTATTAAATAGAAAAATGTTTAGGTAGTTCCTAGAGAAAGTCAGACTCTGAAGCCAAGTGAGGTCCTGCCCATATATAACAGATTCAGCATCCTTCAGCCCACGGCTCCACTAATCAGCTGCACAGAAATCCTGTAGCGCTGCACTCCATTAGCTTGTACCTGGGATAAACATGTGCTATTAACAGTAACGTTGGCAAGTCACTCAGCACGCAGTACAGGATGAAATTATTCCACTTTAAATGGGTTTCGTTGACTTTTCTGGGAGTGGAACCAAATCTTGGCTTCTGGCCCGAGACTCCCACGGGCTCGTGCTGGCCCTGGAGCAGGCACCACGATGGGCAACTCTTAACTGTGCCCTGCTCCGCATTTTCACTCCTTGCCTGAAACGCTACATCAGTTGCACGCCTTTTCTTGAGCATATGGATGGAGCTCTGCCACACACCTAACGTGTGTTACCGCAGCAAGCTGCTGCAGGATGGAGGGGTGAGTACGACACTGCCACAGCTGCCAAGGGGAGATTGTTACTCATCTGCCACTGGTTTGAGCTGGGAACAAATACTGCTCGACCTGCTCCACCCCACTATTTGAAGTGTACGCCACGTGTCAGAATTTTCCTGCAGATACTGGCAAGGCAACATCACTCTTGGATGGATATGAGTCTTCCTCTTTATTCTACTGTTACAAATTGGGAATGATTATGCAAATCTTTAGTCCCCGTGCCTTAGCACCAGTGAGAGCAAGATCCCCGCTTCAGATTCAGTGCCCTTCTCATCATGCACAGCAGTTAGGGCCTCAACTTCAAACCTGGCTGTTCCACAGTAACCCAAATATCAGGTGTTTTCTGCTTGCGTTCGATTCTTCCCATGGTCGCTCACCACAGCCCAGAGGACACTCTGCTTTCTCAGCTAGCTGTACGGCTCTGGTGCATCAGAGTAAGTTTCTGAACAGCTTTATTCTATCTGATCCTAGTTACCAAGACCTTGTTTTGAAAAAAGCAAGCCAAATTCTATTTATTTTGATGACTGACTAATGGATGGAGACCTCTTATGTAGTAAAAAGCCTTCTTGGGACCTTGTTATGTCTTCAGTTAACAGAAGTGAAATGTGCGCTGCAACATGTGCTACCGCTATCTAGCAAAGACAGTTGAAACAAACCAACTTGGATAAATTTATAGCTGCTGCTGCCACAGATCTGAGTGAACTACACAGTCTCAATTTATCTATGACTCCGCTAATTCTTTGCAAAACAAAGAAAATCTTGTTTTCTTCCTTCAGAGTATGGCTGTGAAGATAAGTACATCAAAGACTGCGAGGCAGTGAAAGGGGGATCTGTAAGTACCTAAGAGATCTAGAAACTAGGCATACCAGAGTACTCATGGGCAAGAACAGGGCGACACCAGTGCCCAGAGCTGAATATAACAAAGCATTTCTTTACTATTCAGGTTAGCAGTTAATACAATTGCAATTGTGTTTTTATAGTGCAGGAGCTTTCATCAGAGCACTTGATTAGTACAGTATACTAGGAAGAAATTATTATAAGATTGTGTATTTATGTTTCTCTATCCAGTGAAGGATTTCCATTTACTGTAAAAGGAAAAAAAAATACAGTAAAAATACCTTAAATGCTGTTTAATCTGGACATTTTTCTATGGTCAGTGAAAGCATGGCAGAGGCACACCAGCAGTAGTCATGAAGGCAGGACTAGTACAACGGGTGGAGAGATTGCTTCCAATGCCGAAATGATATAAAAATCAATCTTTGTACGTAGACTCAGAGATAATGAAAACCTTGAGAATACAATAGCTCACTCACACAGCTCTGTTCTCCCCCTATTGGCTGTGAAAATTATACAAAGATGCAAGAATTATAGTAAAATAGAACCAGCTACAGTCCTCTGTGAAAGCCTGTGTCTGCTTCCAGAGAATTCCATGAAATAATGCTTCTTTACACCAACCAACAACAGCAGCATACATCTCCCACTACAGCTCGGTCTATGCTTCCTTAATTCTGCTTTATTCCTCTAACTTTGAAGGGGTGGTAAGAGTGAAAACACAAAAGGAGGAGAAATCCCTGGCAGCTTCGATAATTTTGTTTATAGGGAACAGGGTGTGAGGGATGTACACAGTCACCTGATGGGCCTGAAGTGGTACCCGGGCTCCTCTGCACCACCGCCAGCGTAACCCACCGTGACGGGCTCCTTCATCCTGAGCAGTAAGGAACTGTGAGGGGAGCCAGCAGGAACCTCTGCAGTCCTGCGTTACCTCCCACTTCCCACCCGAAAGCACCGTCTGCGTCTCACTGCACAGAGCAGAAGATTAGCATATTCTCCAATTTTCTACTGGCTTATGACATCCCAATGGCAGGCAATAGGAGCATTTATGAGAATCTAAAAAGCCACCCAGAAAACCTAACACATATGACCAGTTTACTAAGCTTAAGGTAATAATTTACAAGGTCAAATTTTACTAGAGCCACATTACTGTGACTGCAGAACATGCAACATAGGCACACGTACATCTTGGAATAGAACCTGGCTAGAGAAGACAGAGAAAACAAAATAAATGCTGAAATAAAAACAGATTGCATTTAATTTGCCCTTTTAGGTGTCGCCTCTATTTATTACACAGAGTTATGATTTTCACGATGAACTCGGGCACAATTTGTCTGTTCTATTTCCTTTGCACTGTAAGTGAAACCTCTGCAGGAAACACCGCAGGCCACTTGTGCCGTGGGCAGGGATGGTTCACGAGCGGTCCAAGGACAGCCCGTGTCCCACCTGCCTGGCCCTCACGCAGCCCCCGGGACACCCTTGCACCTCAAACCGCAGCCTGCCTGAACCAAACACGAGTAAGACCGCACCTGAAAATTTTAGGCAACCATTTTCACTGGGGTGTTTTCACAAGCACTTTGATTCCCAGGATGAGGTTTGACGGATGTCATGCGAGGACACCTATTTTCATCTCGGAGGAATGTGGATTGCTTGGCTTTGCCGTGGCTTGGCTCTGCCGGGGGACTAGCACAGCCCTGGCAGCAGTTTCATAACTTTTCCTCTGCCCCAGCCCAGTTGTGTTGCTCATCCAGCGTCAACACACCAGCACACAGGAATGGTGCTACAGAGAGAGGGTGGCCAGAATCAGAGGCTCCCCTCTTGCTCCCTGTATTCACTCCTGCGGAATAACTTGCCAGGAGGAAGCATCACTACACCATCACCAAGAGTTTCCAGCTTCACCACTGCACCGTTCCATGCTGAGCTTTCTTTGGCCGCTGACACAAATGCAATAGTTGCCAAATACAATTACAAAATGATGGAAACGGCAAAAAGCATCATAGACCCTGGGATGAGACTTCGCTGGCTTTGCCAAAATGTCACTTCAAGGTTAACATATTTGTTTCTCTAGAATAGGTTTTGAGTGATTTCAGACAGATATAATCTGTCTTCCCTTTTTTAATGTTTCTTTTTTCCCCCTGCCCAGCCTGAACTATGAGCAGTTGTCTGATCTTGAAAGATGACTACTTTGGGGATGTGTGTGGGCAGGCAATTTTGTGAGGAAAGGTTCATGGCATGACAGCTGCTGTGAAAGAGTCAGGTATTCTGATGATTTATTATGAGAGCTGTTCAAATTTTAACTTACTGACCAAACAAATCGTTAAAGGCTTCCATTTTCAGTTGATCTGAAATGATTCACCTCTCAATTTCCTCAACTTTAGACTTTAACTTGAATTATTATTTTTTTAAACTTAAAGCTTGTTCTTCCCAGAAAAAAAAAAATCTATCTTTTTAATTTTTGAATGTTGAAAATCTATTTTGGCAGGGCAAGAGATAATCTGAAGGAGCTACAAGGAAGAGAATGGAATTAACCACAGGGAAATGTTTTTGCACAACATTTTTGTGCAAGCCACTCTTCCAGGAAAACCTAGTTATTTGATCCTAAAGTCAATTTATACAGAATGAATCCCATTATTATAGAACTAAAGAGCTAGTAGGATCCTGTCACGTGTCAACAGACACACAAGCTCACTCCTCGGCTGGTCAGGACAAAAAGGACATTAGAGGCTGATGGAGGAAAAGGGAGTGGGAGAACCTGGAAACAGCACCTGAACCAGTGGGTCGATAATACTGAACTTAATTGTTTCTGATCTTTTAGCTTCAAAAGTCTCTTTTCTTACTTATAAGATTTTCAAATTAAAACAAGAAATTAAGAACGAGACTTCAAGTGTGTTAAATAAAAGAAGGTAAAACAACACATATAATTTTAGGTTGAAAGGAATGTTTCATATTGACTTACATCTTTCACATCTTTGTATTCTGTCAAAACCTCAGAAAGTTTCTGTTTTGGTTGGAACTGAACCTTTTTCTGTCCTGCTGGTTTCCCTGTTTGAGAAAATCTAAATTCAACCAGGTTGTTTAATAACTTGACCAAGTCTACAAGGTCATTCCTGGCCCAGTTTTTCCCTGGAAGAACAGGAGGTGAGCTTCAAAGCAGATGCTGTAGGAGCCCAGGCCCCAGAAAGGCTCATGCTGGCTGTGGCGGGCTGTGACACCAGGGCCGAGAGCTGGCTGCTCAGCGACAGACACCAACTGTTTTATTCTGCTTTTTGTTCTTCCAGTTGCCTTGGAGTGGTTACCTGGAACCATGGACAGTTAAACAGGTGACTCCATGGTACTTGTAGAAATCCTTCAAAAACTTCTGTGAACTCCTGCGAACTTCTGCTTTTGGTAAAAAAATAGATTCTTTCCATCCACATCACTGTCATTACATCCCACGAAAAACTACCTCTCGATTCCAGAGACAGCAGGCATGGCTGAGGTGAGTCGCTGAGGCTACAGCACGCGCCTGCTCGAGGCAGCCCTCGCTGCGTTTCGGGGCCCGGCTGACCCCCAGTGCCGCGCAGGGACCAGCGCCTGCACCCACGGGCCGTCCGCAGCCGCCCAGAGAGCGTCCCAGGCTGCGCGGGACAAACCAGCACCGGCTAACTTAAAAATACAGGGCCCGCTCTTAATTTCATATGCGCTGGTACTGTCAGTGGCATATACATTCATATACGTAGACTTTACACAGAGTACTACTCTTCGTGTGAGAGAGAGGGGAACGAGGCCCGTTACTTACACGACGCCCCACGCGCTGCAGGCCTCATTCCAGTCTTACTTATTCCAAAGCCAGTCAGAAACAACTCCAAGAGACGAGAAGGGTTTACATAAAATTAGATTCAGTCCTTACGTAAGAATGTTAAAACCATGCCCAGGTAATGCACTTATATTTTCCAAATGTACTCTCATCCTTCAAGCTACTTGTGGGAAGTGGCAGCTTATGCTCAGATCTGCCCACCCAACATGGTACACAGGTCTGCCTGCAGCTTGCAGGCCTGAGTTCTTTAAATACATACAGAAAATCTTAAATTATATCAAAATGAAGGTTTCTGAGATTTACTTACGTGAAATAAACTCTTCCTCCAAAATGTCAAGTTTAGCTTCTGTTTGGTCAATTCATTTACTCTGTTTGAGCAAATACAATGTACATAAAATTTATAAATAATTACGATTTCATACAGAAATTTGGCATGCTCCAGACAGCTCTTTTTCTCCTGCGCTGGAGACCTTAAGTCTAGCTCTAACCTAAACTCGCTTGCACTTGTCGCTCTCCCGTGGCTGCCGATCCACGAGCTCACGGCTGTCTGTGCTCAGTCACGTTGGGCAACTCCTTCAGGTTTCATCCACCCAGCAAACCTGCTCCTCGCTGCAGGCGGGGATCCGGGGCTGGGTGCTAAACGTTCATCTTCCCTCCTCTAACAGGCAGACGGATCACAAGCCCGGCCACGCTGCTTTCTATGATTTTGCTCTCTGCTTGCCAGCCCTGTACCTGTAACCCTACATATATGGTCCCTCCCACCTCGGCAGTTCTGCTCGCGGAGTCTCCTCCATTGTCTATGTGCAGGTATTTTATGCGAGACATAATTATTCTTGTTCCTATCAGCCGACACAAGCATGCACAAGATTAACTCCCTCGAGGGACACAAAATGGTGTGCCCCGAGTACCTTCCAAACTGTACATGTGAAGAAGAGGATAATGACTAGGTACTTGTTAACTTAACAATAAAACAAAGGTGGTTTGCTGAGGACCTTCACTGAGTGCTCTGTTCAATTCTGGGTGTGCTAGAGGAGGAAATGGGCAATAAAAGGTAATTATTATGGAAAGATTCTCATGTGAGCAGGATTTAGAAAGAATGAATGAGACTGTGTCATTTAGACTGAATGGAATTAGAGGGGCACAAAGATAAAGGAATACATAGAGAAAATACATCAGACACTTTGCTTCTGATTATTCTCACATTGTATCAGACCAAGGGCACGGCTGATACACCAAAACGCTACAGCAGACACAGGGCCACAAAGTCCACAGTGAACACGTGGAAATTTTTCTTTCAAGCTTCCAGGTAACAGGTAAATGTGAAGTAAGAATGCGCTGGGTAATTTTGAATTGCTTGCTTTGGCCATCTGTGATGGCCATGACAAAGGGAAGCAGTTTCCCTTGCAGCACTGTGCTGGCCAGCCTCCATCGCCGTTTCGTGCCCCGTCTCCCGACACGTGCGTTGCAGGCAGAGCTGCAGGGCTGTTAAGCAATGAATGTGATTTAGTCAAGCAATTGCTACGTGTCCTGGCCCGTCCCTGCAGGAGGAAAAGCAGGAGGGACTCGCTGACCTCTCAGAGGAGGAAAGGAGTGATGGACAGAATCACTTTATTTTGTCTTCATTCTCGCTGAGCATCTGCCTCCTCTGAGCAGATGGGTGTTGTGGCGTGCCAACCTCAGCAGCACCTTGCCAAGGGGGAAAAAAGGACCCAGCGTGGCCGAAGGGAGGGAGCAAGGATGAATAGAGCTGCCAGTAACTCATTAATTGAAGGCTTGACAACACACTGACAAACGAGCATGTAAGAAAAAAATATCAGATGGGGCCCCGAGGAGCACAGTTCAGACGTAATCATTCATCTTACACATACATTAGTCTGAATTTCTGCAGGGCAGTGAAACGCTCCTCACCGCAGTAAGTTTTCGGGGAAAACCAGCCACGTGATGTCTTGAATGCCTCCACAGCCCACTTCTTCCCAACACGTTTATTTCGCTCTTTCAGGCAGCACAGTCAAAGCTGCACTGCAGATGCATGTCCTTCCATGCCAACATTCACTTTTCCTCAAGACATACTCAATATCCACAATAAAGCCATGCACACAGAAACACAAAGCACCAGCATTTCACTTGGAGCAGAATTTAGCTTTTAGTAAATTAATGCTTTTACCTATTGCATTAGGAGGAATAATTTATACATGAATAAAAACCTTATACTCAAAGCCAGCGAACACACCCACAGTAGGCCACTGCAGCTTCGTGTGAACAACTTGGCTTTCTTTATAACACTTTTAAAGCTGTCACAATGCTTTGGCGTGGCAGGATTACCTGGCTGCCATGACTGGCAGGCCGGTCCCTGTGTGACCTTGCAGCCGCCATAAGTTTATTACAAGAAAAGAGTCACCTCTGGACTATAATTAGAAGCAGACACAGGACTGAAAAAGCGTGACTTACTTGCCCACGGTAGCTGCCGCTAAGAAAACTGGATGTGAAACCAAGCGTCCCCCCCGCTGTCTGCCTTCGGCCTGCTCCATGTAGCAAAGGAGATGTGTCCTGGGAGAGAGCTGCGGCCCGGCACAGAGCCATCTTCAGACGCTCTAAATTTTACTCCTGCATTTAACGCTCCCCACCAACCAGGCGCCTCTGTGGGTTATAAGAAAACTTAAAAGCTAATGCACTCAAAATACCAGACAGGAGGTGACAGACTGAAGGCACCTCGGTGCCCTTTCAGGTTCGTCAGCTCTTGCCAACAGTGTGGCGGCAGCTTTGCCCCACTTGCTGCTGCTGTCCCCTTTCCCGGCCACTGCACTGCCACGATTCGGTGCCCTCAGCCTGGGCTGGGAGGGCTTGAACGTGCCCCATCAAATTCTGCCCGGGCCTCGCTGGTCCTGTCACCCCTTCCCTGAGGCAGGCTTTACCTAAAGGTATTTAATCTGGATTCGTTCTTAGGTTACCTTCTTTTTAAAGGCCATTCAGCACCATGTTTTGTGGTGCAACATGCCATTTAATATAGCAGTAAACCAAATAAAAATGGTTTCTTATTTGACCTTTCCTCTTCTTTTTAAATCACCCGGGAAATAGCATAAGCATTCCCAATTTTTAAGAAGACAGAAATTAAGGTACTCGGAGGTCAAGTTATTTGTCTCTTAACTGTCCTCAGTAACAGCCAGACTATCCGCCGAGACGAACAAGCCTCCTGCAGAGCACGTGCCAACACCTCCTCGCTCAGATCAGCGCCCCATTTCCCACCTCTTCAGGAAACCCTGGCTGACAGCAAGACTGCCGTGCGCACGAAGGCACGGCGGCCTTCCCCCTGCTGCCCTCCGCGCCCGGGCTTGCGGGAGCGGCAGCTACCATGCAGACTTGCGCTTCTTTTTCCTCCTCATTTCATCCGCGCCCGTTTACCCGAACACCGAGCCGCCCTCCCAGCTGGCGTGGCGATGCGGCCCTGTGGCAGGCGTTGGTCTGCGGAGCACCAGCTTTATTTAAGATAATCCTTCATATGAACAATCATCAATAACTGCTAACCTACTCCCTCAAAGACATGGATCAATTGACAGAGTATTATAACCCCTTAAAATATTAATGTCCTATCAGGGAGACAATTTCACTGGGCCTAGGGACTCTTCCATTATTAGAAATTATGCCCCAGCCTTAAATAAATTAACTCAATAAATGTCTCACCATGAATACAAATTCCTGCTTAGGGCTTGCAAATAAAATGATTTAGAGCTGTTCTCCAAGGAAAGATGAGGTGTTTAAACTTGCAAAAGAGGAAGGGCTAACATATTCATTAGTCTTTTGTTTTAAATGGACTACTTTTGTTTTACTCTGAAGGCATCCCTTTTCGGCAGGGAGGAGGAAATCCTTGGAAAATTAAGTTGTTACATTTTCTCACACTGGGCTGCACAGTTGCTGTTCTGCAAACACACAGATCTCTGCTCAGCTCCAAAGGCAGCTCTGGGGCCGAGACCCCACCAGCCTCGGGAAGAGGCTGCCCAGCGCCATCAGCGCCACATGGCTGCGGGGCGCAGGGGGCACACTGGGGGGGCACACCAAGGACACCAGGAGGGGGCTGGGGGCCCTGGCCCGCAGCCCTGCATTGCTGCCTGCTGCCGTCGCTGCTGGCAGGAGGCAGAGCGTGCCGGCAGCCTGGACGCCGGCCACCCGCTCTGAGAAACGTCATCTGGGTCCCTGAGGCTGGAGGGAGCCATTCCGCCATTGACCCGAGGTTGAATTTTAGCAAAAAGCAGCTCTTTTACTCGCTTCCCGCAGCCGTGACCACGTGCTGCCAGCACTGGGAGGGCACCTGGACTCCCAAGCAGCGGCAGCCGAGCTGAACTGCCCACCAGCAGCGCAGCAGCTGCTAATCCAGAAGTGCAAAACTTAACTTTGCAAAGAAACGCAACTCAGTGCTGCCTGCGCTGGGGAGAAGCCGTGAGCTGCTCTCAGGGCACGGAGTGCAGCAGCAGCCTTTCAAACCTGAAAAACTGCTTTTATGCTCTAACTAGCTCAGTTGGCCATTACTTATTCAGGGGTAGATTACACAAGCAATGCTTAGTGTCACTTTTCCTCTAATATGCCCTTAATGCTGAGAACAGATGCCAGGCCAGACCACTGTGCTGCTGTTCTCTTACCTGGCCTGAGGTCACCTAAGCTTCAGCCAAGGCCACACCACGTAAAAGCCACGAGGGCTGACATGGCACTGGCTCAGCCAACAGCAGTCTTCTGGCCTGCAGCCCCCCATCTTCTACTTACATATGCCTAAAAGATGCCACAGTTCATAGGGTGTCTGTTAATAAAGCTTCAGCCTTAGCAGGTGTTCGTAATTTCAACAAAACATAAAGCATGCGCAAGCCCATTAATCATCCCAAGCCTCCTGTCAAAGCGTTTGCCCTCTTCATATCGATGAATCGACTGTAGCAACGTGAAAGCCACACCATCATGTTTAATTAGAGTTGTATTTCACACCAAAGACACCTGATGTTACAAGACGAGTATTGCAGCTCTGCATCCTTTTACGAATCTCTGAGCTGGCAAGACAAACCCAGAGCAACAGCCTTGGCTGTCCGTTGTGCGTACCCCCACCATTTGCATTTTTGGCCACAGATTTTTGGAGAAGTTAGACACACGCACAGACACACAGCCTGTTCTGTGCACTAACGCAATGTTACCAACGCATCACTTCAGAAACTGATTTTCTCAGGTGAGCACAGCCTGTTTTGCTCTATCTGCACTGTCCTTAAGGACAGGACAGCCCTGGACAGGTAGTCTGCGATGGCAGAGATGTGCAGGCAGCACCCCCATGGTTTGGTTACGTGCCTGGTAGCAGCTGTGGGATGTCACGGCCTGCCTACGGGATGTCCAGAGCCATGTCCGTAGAGCAAAGAGAGGCACACCTAGATCTGTGCCGCAGCAGGAGACGACACGGTAACACTTCCCCAAAGGATACGCCTTTGCTCAAAACACAGTGTAAAAAGACACACACATTGCTATTACAGTGCAGGTAAACTGATGCCTTCTGCACAGAATAATCAACAGGAATACCACAGGGAAGAGAAAGTCTCTGTCTTTTCTTTGTGCTCAGGTATTGATTTGATGAGATTTTGATCTTTTGATAACCAAAGCACTGTTTGCTGGTTAAGAGCTCACATGGCTTTCTCGGTCCTGGAGAAGATCAGAGTATGCCTCAAAAATGGATGCAATGTTTCCAGTTCTTATTTTTCAATCTGTACCATATATGAACAGTTCAGTCCTGAACTGCAAGATGCAAAGACAGGATGAAAAAGACACAAGTCAGGATGAAAAAACAGCCACACAGATTCCACTTGACTGAATCAGAAAGGTTTGTAAAAAAGACCATAGATTCAACTTACTTCTTTTGCCTTAGATAAATTCCCTCAAAAGCCACCCACAGAGACACTTAAACACCAAATTTTACAAGTGGCTCAGGGAGATTGCCTTGGCAGCAGCCCCCTCCTCAGTGTCTCCTCTTTGTCGCAGACTTTGCACTTGCTCCGATTGCATTCCCAACCGATGCATCAGCGCGCTGTTGGGCTGCTGACAGGAAACACTCCCCAGCAGGAATGCTTGCTTAGGCGCTGGAGCTTTCAACTACAACATCTGAATTAGCTTCTTCGCAGCCTTCAGGGCTGGGATAAACATAACCCCAGCTGCCACAAGTGAGGAATTGAGAGAAAGGGAGCGTGTCACCAGGGGGAGGGGGTGCAGCCTCCTTGGGGGTGGGGGAGGCAAGCAGTAGAAAGAGCAGCTCCCCCTCTCCCCTCTTCCCATGCTCACGGAGCCCCCACGTCCCCAGGACTGGGAGCCCACTGCTGTGCCTGTGCTACCAGGAGGCCTTTGGGCACCTACTGGCACCCGTGAGCACCACCTCCCAACCACTGCTCCCAGGTCAGAAACATCCCATCTGCCTCAGTTTCCCCACAGACCTCACATTTAACAGTCGTACAGCTGCAGCTGCCCCCAACGCGAGACGCCCCACGTGCCGGCCCCGCTGCCCAGCAGCCAGCCCTCGTCCACGGACAACCCATGCGGACACCACCACCGACCAGCGCTTCGGGCCACTTAGCTCTTAAGGTAATGGGGAAGCGTTATCTGCGCAGTAACAATAAGTTTCAAAGCAATTTGGCAAAAAGGAAGGTTAGAGCAGTGACTTCCCAGCTCTGTGCAGCAGGTTGCAGCCTCGTGGCTTCTTGGGAGCACGGCAGGCGGGTGGCCACCCCTCCGAGCTGCTGCCGCCACCTCCCTCCCGGCCCCAGCACCTGTGGCTTCCCGATCCGTCTCCAGCTGCCGGCCGGGCTCGGCTCTGCTGCGGTGCAGCCGGCGACGATCCTCGCTGGGGCAGGCTGGTGCTTTGGGAGATTATTCCTTAATAGGCTGATCTCTGCGCTAGCAAAGGACCGAGGAAGGGAGGAATACATTATCAGCTCCGATCTGGCATTACGGCATGCTTGCTGCTTTGGTTCTGCCTCTCAAAAGCAGAATTAATTGCTGGGCAAGAAAATGCAGATAAATCAATCGGCTCATACCACATTTATTTTCTGTTGCTGTGTGTTGGGCTCCTGGCAGCTTAAAACAGCAGCAACACCCACTCTTGCTAGAAAGAGAGGTAAAGGTTGGGCTCCGGCCAGAGACTACCTGCAGCAAGGAGCGGTTGCCCAGTGCACAGGCAGGGCGAGGTGGTGGCCCGGCTAGAGCAGTGACCTGGAGCCAGACACCATCCCGCCAGCAGTGATTCTGACCCATTTCAACATTTAAAGGCAACTGTCAATCCAGATCCTTTGCATAACTTGTGTTTCTAGCTTTTCTAAAATAAATGCCTGGAAGACAGGATAGAAGGAGGAGGCAGAAAACTTACATTGTGAGAAAAGAAGTGTCATTTTATACTATAGACTTATTTACAGCAAACTCTGTGACTTGACAATGGTGTCTACAGCAATAAAGAAAACAGAACGCTCGGTCGTTACCAGTATACTCTTTTTTGGGTAAAACGATAAAGCAAACACAAACCTTAAACCAGACTCCTCAGGCTGCGCAGGAACCACTTCCTAGTCCGTGCTCTCCCACCCGGGGTCCTGGTCCCTGGCGCGCTCCCCGGCCCTGGCTGCAGCGCTCGTCAGCCCTGACCGTCAGCTGAGGCCTTTTGCCAGAGAACATGTAAATCCAGGTAGTGACCCTCTCTTCCCACTTCCCTTCACCTCATCACGAGTGTGATGGGAGCAGAGCAGGACATACCGACACCCTCAGAGCCCAGCTCCCGTCCCTACATCACCTCTGCTCTGGAGTTTCCTCCTGCACTAGGAAAGGGGCTTTAATGTACCAGGTACCTACCACAGCTCAGAAAAACAAGGCCTGGGAGATGTAATTAGCGTGGCCGTATTTTTTTTTTTTCCCTATTAATTACATGGCAGATCCAACACAGCAATTTTTTCTCCCCACCTTTTCAAGTGTTCTTAATGGATTAACTGGAAAACGAGCTGGAAAACAAGCAAACAGCCCTTTTCTCCCTGTGCCTCAAACGCAATCCTCACGGTTAACGTGAGGGGCCGGAGGAGCGGCTGGCCGGGCTGACCCAACCCAGCTGCCTGCCGCAGCGCCTGCCCTCCAGGCCGCCCGTTCCCAGCCCACCCCACCCCACCCCAGCACCCGGCCGAGAGGTGCCTGCGCACACCCCGACAGATCGCGGGACGGAGGCGTCCTCCAGCAAAACAAGGGGCTAAAAGAGGGCCGCGAGCTGCCGTGTCCCAGGTTAGAGCGAGCCTCCGTGTTGCTTTGAGAAATTCTGTCATTGCTCCGCGCCTTAGCTGCCCACGTGAAAAATGGAGAAAACAGCTGTTCACACTGTCTCCCCCAGGGACCTCTAAAGACAGAGAGTCATGGAAACATGCTTTTCTGTTGATCTTCTCTTACTTTGACTCTCAGTCACCAGGATTTGTTGTTCTTTTCTCTGGCAAACTGAAGGGTCAGGTAAGTCCAGGCTGCCCGTGGCCGCCGCCCCAGCAGCATAGCATCCTACTCCAAACCAGAATTCACGTGTCACACAAGTAACAGGTGACATCTTACCTTTTATCCAGTATCTAAAGCCCCTTGTAACGTGTGAACGCTTTATGAACGGAGGCCCGGGGGAACCGGGCTGCAGGACGGCTGCCTGTCAGCGTGGTTTCCTCAGCCGACGTGTCTGCCAGAGCTGCTGACCCCCCCGGGCAGCCCCCAGCCAGGCTCTCGGCGGCTCCATGTCCAGCACTCTGCAAATCCTTACCCACCACCATCGAGTATTCACGGCTAGGCAGCTGTTGGCTGCAAAACACACTTCAGGTTCCAGCCGCTCTTTGAAAAACAAGCAAGGCTAGCAACAAATTCTCCGTCACCAATATTGTCTTGTTCTTAACGGGTCTGATGTGCCAATACTGCTGATACTTGAATGAAGGAAACGTTTCAAGCAGGAACAAAAGAGTTCTGGACTGGTACCAGGCACGTTTTTTTCTGATCCGAAACACCATTTAATTATTCCCATTATGACGTTGCCCGTTACAACCTGAAAGCATTATTTATCTGTGTGCACATCAGAACCCAATGTTCATGCCTAGACTCTTGCACAGCTCTCTAACTTTGCTTTAAAGATAAAGAATACACTTTAAAAGTAAAAAAAAAAAAAAAAGTCTGTGTAACCTCTTGTCAGATACAGGAATGAGTTTGGGAACAGACAATTAATTGGACACTCAGTTTCAGGTGCACAATATTTTGTTATTATCTCAGATAAATGCACAATTGTGGTCTAATCTTTGGCCAAATTCTTGCCTGATATGATGCCATTCCCTTCTGCTCCCTAACTTATTAAATACGTATTTCATCCATATAAGTGACTTCAGCTCTCCAAAGCTGGGCAGATATTTTAACTGGCACTAGATTAGGATCTATTGGAAACTATTGCTTATTTTTAGGTTAATAGGATGAAATATACTCCGAGACAGCAGATCAGATCAAGATGTACTTAGGCAAGCTACAGTAAGTACTAGTTCCAGGTTTGCATGTTCATGAGAAGGAAAGTTACCTTTATTGGGACTGCATGATTTTTGGAACTCTTCTGAACACCACAAACATAAAAGAAGCTTAACTAAAAGACTTAACTTAAAAAAAAAAAAAAAAAAAAAGGTAAGAACTTTCCCCCCAAAAGGACCTAGGCCTGTATTTTTTTTTTCTTTCGGGGTGGGGGTGTGGATATTTTTAAGAAAAAAAAAATTAAACTCCAAAATACTTGGATGAACACTTTACTACATAAACGCTTTTTGCTTCTCTCCAAATGAGATAGAACTTAACGGTGGGATTCATCCCGTCTGTGGCACAGTAGTGTCTGCACTGGAGCAGCCATAATGCCTTGGGGAGGTGAAAATGCAGCAGGGATCCCTCTGAACAACAAAAATAAAAAACCCCCAAAAAACCCAAGAGTAAAAAATAAATGCACCTCTATGCATCTCGTGAAGCACTGCAGCAATGTATCCAATTCGAAATCTTTTGGTTTTTCATTTTGTCCCAAACAATTATGGAGAGCTGATATGGACACACTGCAACGTTTTGCTTCTGAAGTGGCTGGATGTTGGTTATAAGACAATGCTATATGTTACTATTTTCACTGCTGAAGAATGATAATTCTTGCTTTATGTTAGTTTTGAGCTGAGGAGTTCTGGATAGTGGAAGACATGAGATTCACATTATCTATGTGGGATACGAAAGTAGCAACATCCACTACCAGCCGATGAGTAAAAGAGAGCAGATGAATGCCTTACCCAAAGCTCTTGCCCCCAGTTACACGCCCAGTCCCAGTCCCCAGCCGCTCGCCCACGAGACGCCCCAGCGCAGCGGGCACGGGAACGGCTCCTCAGCCAAAAGTCATTCAGGTACACGCTCACCAGCCACAGCGGGCCCAGATGTGCAAGTGTTTGGTACCTCCGCTGGAAAGGGCATCTCAAAAGCTTATTCATAGACCACTTAGAGTAATTTCCAAGATTAATTTCCAAGGAACAAGAATTTTCTGCTTCTGGGTGAAACAAAATGGAGTCAAAAAATCACCCTGAATTTCGCACGGGTTTAGCTTTATATTTACCTTATAAAATAGTTGCGGTATGTGTGCCACCAGAAAAACAGCTCTCATTACCTAGAATAGGTTGAGGCTTAGCAGCCTTAAAAATGCCTCAGCAATAGGCAATGCAGCACAGAAACGTATTTTGTGTTTAAAAATAGTCTCAGCTGTTGTTAGAAGGGATTAAGCAATGTTTTTTCATCAGCACAACAGAGCAGTGCGGACAAAGTAAAAGGGTAACTGTTGTTACTCTGTGAATGAGGAAATACTGTTTTATCTAATTTACTGCAGCCCAGGGTGAAACATTAACTTAGCTTTGAATTATGATGGGATGTAAAACAGCCTGAACAAAAAAATTGCTGGGCTTCCTTTCGAGGTCATGAACTTACAGGTCTTCAAAACTGAGTTTGAATGGTATCACAACACACGCCTTTCATTTTATTGAAATATTTACCTTTGGAGTAGATTATTTTGAGCACTGTGGAAATACGGAAAAGGAGAGAAATTTTATATGATGGAGGTTTCCCAAGGGACTAGGAAAATATTTTAAAGGAATAAAAAGAAATTATTGCAGACTTACCATCAGTTTTGCATTTCAAAAGATAAAGAAAAGGTCTTAACAGCATTTACATAGTTCAGTACCTGGTACCTGCAGAGTTCCCTGCCCCTTCTGTGTGTGACGGAGCTGGCATCGGCTTCCCACAGGCTCTGCGTCAGAGCCAGATCGATGCTCCTTGTGTGCCTGGGATAAATTAAGTTTCAGGCCACTCCTCCTCAGGGTCATTCCTGATCTTCAAAATGTATCGGGGACATATACCTGTCCACCAGGGAATGCACACACCAAACCAAAAGGGAAATGGCAAAAAGGAGGAAGAAATCCAACGGTTTTGCTCATGCGATTATTTACAGTTTACGTTTGTTACAGTATAAAGTACCTCCAGCCCTGGCACAAATAAAATAAGTTCCTGTTACGAAAAATCACTGAAACACTTGTGAGCTGATGGAGAACATGACCTTTGGTATGACACTGATAATTATCAGACAGAGAGAAAATGTCTGGTGTCCTTAAAGGCCCTATAGCCTATTTACTGCAACATCTACGGTCACGTCAGATCATCACGCAGCCCTGAAGAAGATATGTGGCATCTGGAAAAGTACTGACCAGTATGTCCTCATGGGACCGTTGGTACCCAGGCGCCCTGGCGGAGCCCCGGTACAATTATCAAAGGGAATTTGCTTATGTTAGGGCCATATATCTGCCTGCCAGTGAATGCGTGCACTGTATCACAGGGGAGATCGCCAAGAGAAGGAATAAAACTGACGTTGTCACTCACGCAATTATTTACAGTTTACTTCTGTTACCACATTAAAGGAGTTACCACTCAAATAAAAATGGCTAATAAGAGAAGCTACACCACTACCCCAAAGTACGCTATGCAGTTTTTGTTTCAGCCTGGCGACCCTGGTGAATTGTAACCCTTGTTCGGAGCTGCGGGATTGCACGACATGGTGGGAAGGACGGAGTGACAGCAGTGTCTCCAGCCGCCCCCCGCCAGCGGTGCAAGGGGCCACCCTGGCTCGGGTTAGCTGGTTCTCCAAGTCTCATCTGCTAAAAGTGCTTTGGGAAATTAATAGCTACTCTGGGAATGCTGTGCACTCTGTCCTGTCATGTCCCACAAAGCACGCTCTCGAGACAGAAACCTGGTGGCATGTCACATTTGCAAGGGAAAATTTAACTCTAATAAAGATTAATAACTGGGGACTCACTATCACATTCTTTAATTGCCTTTCACTTACATTCTCAGCGACCTCGAACAAACAACATGGCCTTTTGTTTTTCCATTTGCCAGCCAGGGACTGTATAGGAGACACAGCCAGCACCTGCTCTCCAAGAGCAAAACATTTTCACTACAGACCCCTGTACCGAGGTACTCCAAATTCTTTGATCCCCAAATGTCCTGTAACAGCCTCTGCCTGGAGGAAAAACCTGCTTTGCAAAGTTGGAGCAATACTGTGTGAATTACCTGTGGGTGAAGCAAGAAAAAAAAAATAAAATTATCCTTTCTCCTCTGTGAACACCCTCCCGCACAGTCCGGGAGCTCGGCACCAGGGTCAGCCTTGTGCACAGCGTCTCGCCTGGCTCCTCTCCGGCCAGCTCAGCTCACCCCAGTTTCACTGAGGCCCCTGGAAGATATTTTTCAGGATGTGGGACTCGGGGAACAAGCAGAGGGTATGGTGCATTTGTGACAAATAAAATAACAGTATGTAAAAAGGAAGGAACTTGTGAAAGACCAGATGGACTTATGGTCTGATTCTCATATTGCTAAATCAGTCCCCTACGACTTCACCGCAAAAGCCTTATCGTTTCTTCTTATACTGGTTTGCTTTCGCTCTTCAGATCCCTCCCTCATCCATTGCTCTAAAAGCTAAAATTCATTTTTGTAACTGCTTAAGAGCCCCTATTTGTGGCCAAAGACGGCACTGCGCTAGCACGCCTCTGTTCCTTCACCTGACTGTGGAACACCAACACTATCCCAAAATATCCCTGAACATTGGGTGACTCAGCTGCAGATCCCACATGGCTGTTCCTCTAAACTCAACATGAGCAGTGCAAGTACAGGGGCCTTTAAATGCTGTTTTATTTTAATGAATGACATTTTGGTGTTAAGAAAAAAATCCCACTGTACTGAGAAATTCAGACTATACTGATATGTGGTGGTATTTTCCGGACAATGTTGGTGACTATAAAATCTATTACATCACTGCAATAATGACAATACTAGATATTTTGCCCAGCTCCTTGGAGGGAGTGGGGGAGCACTCTGAGGTGCCTCAAGCCATAGGATGGGTACAGCCTATTCCCCATGGACATCTCGGACCATTTGCTTGTTCCTGTGCCAACACCCCAATATCTGAATGCCAGCTGTGTTCTGGGTTAATTCCCAACTTTGCATGTGCTGCGGATGGAAGCTGAGAGTTTGGGAGAGCTGCAGTGCTGCCTCTCGCTGAAAACAAGGAGAAACCCGTGCAGCCAGGGCCCAGGTGCCCATATATCGGTGCACTAAAAATACCTCGAGAGCGAAACCATGGAAGACCAGCCAAGCAACATCTATTGCTCTCCTCTTTGCCAAGTACTAAAAAAAGCCAAAGGAGAAAAATCCCAGCACGGGGAACGGGTTTGACCGGCTTTGTCACATTGTTGTGTTCTCTCTGCTCTCTAACACAGACCCAGGCAGGGTTTAGTCTATCTCTTCCAGACTTTGTCAGTACCATGAGGCACCTCCATCTCCTTCCCCAAGGGAGCTCCAGCCCATTGCTGCTAACTTTCTCCAAACCCCTACAACAGGACATCTTCTTACTCCATGGACTTGTCCCTGGAGGGAAGGAATAGCTAATGCACAAGCACTCATCTAGTACGCGAAAGATCAGCTTAGTTTCTGGCCTTGTCAAAATTACCTCCCCAGATAATGTCGACACAGAGGTCATACAAGTACAATAAATACCACACCAAACCCATAGTACAGCTACAGTAAAGGAACAGTCCATCTCTCCTCGTCTATTCCATTTCCGAACACGGCTCTTACGGTATCTAAAGTTACCTACCGGTCTCTGCAACGTCACACTGATTTCTGCAATGACCTTTTTTTGCCCAGCTGAGCAGGGCGGCTCGAGCCCTGGAATATCCTCTTCACAGGCTGTAAGAAGATTTCTGTTCCAAATGGGGATTAAATGTGCTCTCAGAAATGTGAATTTTCAAGTTCTGAAATTCTGCTTTTGAACTTTGAAGCTGCCAATATCTAGACCATATTTTCCTGGTTTTGCATTCTTACCCATTAGTTAATAGCATGCACTAAAATATTCACTGCTACAGTAAGACGTAAACTAAAAGCTTAAATATTCTGTTAATTTTATTTTATTGCTCAAATCACTGCAAGGCATTGCTCTGATTAAAATCTCTTACCTTCTTTTCATTTCAAAGTGTCTTTTGTTTGCTTGTGTCCAGCTGTTTCTTTTGAATACAAAAGGAGACTGATCTAGAAAACAGGTCAATAACTTGCATGTAGCAGATATCCTTAAAGATTTTAGCATTACGATATCACAGATTAGTGCAAAATAAAACAAATATAAGACAAATTCAAGATAAATTCTAAAAAATCAGAAACAAAAATTGAAAACAACTTAGAAGTATTTTTGCAGCACAGTTCGTCACAGAAACACATAGGGTTTTCCAAGGAGTTTTACTAATTATCAATTACAGCACAGATAGGTCTTTTCTCCCATCAGTGCAATGCTCATCCACTAAAATTCATATTATTTTTCTTACATAGAACTGGTTGGTAACTTAGGGGCAAATGGTTTTCCACAACAGCTCCTACCGTGTGAAGGAAACGTAAGTCTGTTGTATTTCTTCACGGTCTGAGTTCTCTAAAATTGAGAACATCCGTTCAGACAGAAAACATTGTGCTGCCTTCCATCTCCTTGTATGCTTACATTGTTATATGTTTTCAATTTATACTGATTTATAAATAAATCAATGAAGTAATTAGAACAAAAAGGTTGGATAAGTTTCTGTGAAAATGTCAACAAAGTCAATCTAACCCTGGGATTATAAAATCAATATTTGATTTTTTTTTTAAATCAACACTTTCTAATAACTTACTATCGTTCTGGAAGGTTCTGGATCAGCGTTAACTTTTCACAGACATTTTAACAAAAGAGCTGACCGTACATTACTAACAGTGGTGCTTTCACCTCCATCTTTTACACCATTAGCGTACATGCCCCTTGGCTTTCCCTGCAAATATAAAGACTAAACACATACTCTAAAAAACCAGGAAAGTGGCAACGTGGCTTTATCATTCTTATGCCCCCTTCAGTTGCAGACAGAGGAACCCAAGCCGTGGCTTGAGTTTTGGAGACAGAGTGGATATGGTGACAAGAAAGCCTGTGGCGTAGGGAAGGATGGTCCCAGGTTTCGTGAGGAGCGTTCGGGCTGACCCGAATGGCCTCATTCTTACATTTTTTTATCTGGGTTCCTGGATTTAGGTGAGGGCAGTAACCATCCGGGCTGATTTTCTTCTGCAGCTCGACTTCAGATCAGAACTGATTCGCATGAGCAAACCACTGCTTTGTTGGGCTGCAACCCTGTCCCCATTCTCTGGCTGTGGTTGCAAATCCCAACAAGAAGTATCTTTAAAAGTGTCCCAAGTTTTTAATGGAAATACTCCCCTCTCCCCACTACCAGAAGCACTGCCAGTTTCTCCCAGAAGCCCTTGTCCTGAATTAGGAGTGCAGATTACTCCAGTACCACCTTGGCTCTTCCACAGGCCTCTGCGTGCAGCGTGGGGAGCTGCCTACGCAGGCCGGGTGCAATCCCAGGGACAGGACGGCACATGAGTTCCCAGGGGAATTTCACGATCAAATACGGCATCTTCTTCTGGGCTGCCAGGAGGCACCTTCCCCCCATGGGGGTTTCCAGCCAGAGCCCTGCAGTGATTCTGAGTCCCTACAAGAAAGAACAGATGGAGAAAGACACGCTTTTCTGCTGCAAAAGAAAAAGGAAAGTTTAAACAAAACAGGCCGGAAATAACCACATCCATTGAGGATCTGGAGATCCGCAGTTCATTTTCCAGCTCTTGAAGGGCGAGTGGGACAGGTCTCCGGTTTGCAAAGAACCAGCCTCTCCTGGCCCCAGCAGCAAGGGTAGCTCCATCACCAGCTCTCCAATCAATTAGGACACACAGGGTTTCTACTTCTGCAGCTCCCATGCCTGATCCCAGTGCAGACCTGATGGGATGAAAGGGGACAGAATTTTGCTTCAGTTCTTTCTGTGAATGAGAAATCATTAATTTCCCCTAGGTTCTGTTCTTCAAAGTTTACTTTCCCTACTCTTAGATGTATTTTTAGACATATTTTTAATGACCACTTCTATAAAAGAAGTATTACATGGACTTGTTTTTTTTTAATTACTTCTCAAAGCCAGTTGTGGAAGGTGTTTATGTATGAAAGTGGCTAAGTCGGCACTATGTGTCACCTGACATCTGCCCCCCGGATAATTAAATGCAATCCACGCTGGAATCTGCCCACTCTGTTGGCCGCTCACAGGAGGGATCTTGGTGACATCTAGCAGGCAGCACACACCACTGCACACACAGCTCCCTCACTGCCCCGTCACACCTTACCTTCTGAAACCCAGACATCCATTTATTTGCTGCTTAAACACAAGTTATTTAAGCAGGAGCTATGAATTATGATGAGGGTAATTAATTTTTACAGAAACAAATCTATTTTCCTAGCTGAAAGACAGTGCATGGGATAAGTGCCACTTACATGGCACCTGACGTGGTAATTCTAGAGAAGAGCAAGAATCATTACTAGGACAGCTCCTGTTAGCTAACGTTACCCCAGGGTCTGTGCTCTGATGAGATACAAACAGTATTAAAAATCATCATGGTAAAATTAAAAAAAAAAAAAAAATGGCAGCATAATTTAGAGCAAACACAAGGCTGCTCAGTCCCATTTGATTACTATTCTTTTTTTCCAAATCTAAAATCAGAGTAGTACACATATATACAGATATGACATACCTGGATTTAGTAAAGGTGAATGCAGTCAAAGGATCTAGACCTCTTATGCACATACATATTTATCTTAACCTCCCTTTTTTCTTTTTTAAAATATTCAAGAGTTATCCCACAGCTGGGTTATTTCAGGGGCTGAAATTGTGGCCGACCCTTCTTACGAGACCAACTGGTATATCCAAACAGGAGAGCCCCATGGGGAGGTGACAGTGCCTGACCCCCTCCACCTAAATCACCCTAACTCCTGACTTGCAAGATGAACACTTTTGGGACAGAATTCAAAGAGAGAAATTGCCACTGGAAACTGGTACGTATTTACCAGTGCTGTGCAGACTGGAGTGACCATCACCTCAGCTGGCCTCAACGCTATCACCTGCTGACAAGCAAATATCAGGCTTCAGATGACACCGGATTTCACTATACTTACTACATGGGTAGTTTATAAAGGGATGTCTATCCTTGACTGGTCTGTTGTGGTTGATAACTTCCCATGTTAACTTGAGAATTTAAATACACTGAGGATTTAATACCACTATTACCGACACCCTGCCAATTTGTTTTTACTTTAACTGCATTTTTATTATTCTTTAAGCTTTAATTACTAGCTGTGTCTTCAAATTTGTTTGGCTGTTTCTGTTTATTTTTAATAACATTTATTTATAAAGACTTGCTTGCATATTCCTTTCATTCGGCCTAAACGACTGAAGGTCACGCTAGATACGAGTCACCTCGTCCCATGGCCTCGTTCATGTCCTCTGTACTCGTCTGCTGTCACTCTATTGACTATCACCAGTTTGAATTTGCTTCACAAAGGCAAAGGAGTTGAAATAGCCCTGAGTGCTGAATGGAAGGGCACATGCTGTGGTTTTAGACAGGCTGCAGCTAAGGAGGTAATTCAGGATGGAAGACAAAGTTAACAAGCTGCCCTCTTTCCAGCAGGAGTGCTCAGCTCCCTTAGGCTTGGACCTCTCAGAATTGATCCCAGATATTTGGCTTTAGAGTTAATGATAATCTGGGATTTCTTCTCTTAAAGCAATTTGTTAAATTAAATCTGGGTTGCAGACCAACAGATACCTGCTACCCCACAGTGCTCCTAGTCACATCCCACTCTAGCAGGATAGAAGCCTCACTCTCCCCAGCATGCTGTATGGTTTCTCCATGTTCCTCCATCTCAGATGCATCTTCTGGCCCCAAACACAAGAGGATCGGCCAGCTGGTAACTTCTACTTGTGCAGAGAAGTGGATCTTCACGCACCAACATGTCCAGGCCTCTTCCCTTTGCAGCTTTGCTGGACCTGAGGGGATAAGCAAAGATTACAGAATTAATCTCACAGTAAGAAAAAAAACTATTATTGCATTCAAAAGTAACTTTTTTCACGTGCTGAGCTGTGGCATATGCCTCAGTTTCACCCTACCGTGCTCTGGAGGACGTTCCCAGAGCTGCTGTGGGGACAGCCCTCATTGCCAGTGCATACTGGCCCTCTTCCCCACTGTCCCTTCACACCCTCAGATGCAACACCCCAGACCACGTAGGCAGCAGGATGAGATGCTCAGCCTGCAAGGGTGATGGGCTGAGAACAAAATCAGAGATGTCTAACATCTCAAGGCAGTAACGAAGACTTCAGACAGCCAGGCGAGCAAACCCGGTGCTGAAAAACGAATAAAAAGCGTACGCACGTGCCGGTGAGCCAGAGGGTACTCTGCCTGGCAGCAGCTGGGTGCGCTTCGGAGCTAGTGAGAGGTGCTGAACAGGCAGCTTCAACACCTCTTCCGTGCAGAGACAGCAAGAAGTCCGGTTCGGCATTTTCCACAGGGAACTGTGGTCTCTTCCGAGCAGGCTGTCCCCAGGCCGCTCGCTCCCCGTCCGCGCAGCCGAGAGCTGGCCCGGGGCGGGGGGCGGCCAGCTGGGAACACAACCTGCTTAGGCACTGGAGTGAGACCGACACCACGTTTCACACACACAACTTTATTTTCACATTTCTGCACGTATGCAAGGGAACGCTCTTTTTCCTGCGATGTGCTGGTAGACATATTCTACCCTACAGAATGGAGGTTAGCAAATTTTTTTTTTTTTTTTTTATATATATATATATATATGTACACACATATATATAGTCTCGCAAAATTTCTTCTGCGTTTCTCCGTGTGTCAGAATGGATGTTTACAACAAACCAGAGCTAAAGGGACACTGTGAGGTTTTCTTTTATTTTTCTTATCTCTAAAATAAAAATAGCATTTGCATTTTTCTTCAACTCAATTGCCTGTTCTCCTGGTTATACTTAAGCAAAAACACTGAGGAGAAAAGACATGCCTATAAGCTTTCAATTTTTACTACTCCGAGATGCTATCAGTGATGCAGGCAGAATAACATTTTGGAACTCTTACTTAGACAAGGGCCAGACTATCAGCTAGGTGGATGTCACTCCACCAAATATAATATAAGAGCACCCCTGAATCAGTGATGCAAATAAATCATTAGCATGTAAATGTTACACTCACAGTACAGTTCAGCAGTTTAACAGCCTCTATGCAGACAGATATGCATTTATAAGAGTCCTGCTTTTAAAAGTTTCACTGTAAATTTTTAACCCGACAGTGTCCCTTAAGAAAAAAGTACATACTGTGCTTAAGAAAGGACACCCTCCTACAGATATTTTCTTTTTATTATGAAAACCAACATTTTTAAAACCATTCAACAAAATTTAATACAAATTGCCACTGGTGAATAGCATTTGTAAGAGTGAAGCTATGCATTGCTGCTCCATTAACATGGCTTTAGTTATCGCAATTTATATTATTTGCACATTTCCTTAAGTCCTTCATGGCACTTCCATGAAGAAGAAAAAAGGTTGTTGCACTGCTGCTGCCATCTTATCAGAGGTCCCACATGGACATACAGATGTTTGTTCTCAACATGTGTCGCAGTCAGGCAATGCCAAAGTTCTGCCCACAATACTTGAACCTTAGGATATCTGTACCTCAGGTTTATAGCTTGACTCATGATTACTCACAATATTGCAATGCATTCAAAGTAACAGGAAAACAAACATCGACGGTAACAGGCACGTTACATTTTTTTTGCATTATCATTAATCACATTCCTATTTTTCAACAGATTGTTGCCTAAAATGCATGTTAGAAAGGCTTTTTTTAAGAAAATACTGGCATGAAGATGCAGACTAATGTTTGTAGCTAATGAAACAGTCAGACTAATGATTCAGACATTATTTAAACATTCACAACTCTGAGAAAATTTGCACAGCTGATAGCACTGACAGATAGTCTAACCGTAACTTAGAAGCCAGCATAGTAACTACCTTCCGCATACTGGCAGTAGGATTTATGATGGTATGAAATTAGAATATCATACTATGTTTTATTTAGAAAGCCGTCATAGTAAGTATTTGCCATAAATATTGCAAGCCCCACTTATGAACGATGGGAGGCTTTGCAAGTTTGCAAAGTAACATTCACGGAAAACATCAAAAACAAACCCAAAGACATTTCCATGCAGAGTACGGTTCTCTCACAGTCACTGGATCTCTGTCATCTGTTGGCTGGAGCACGCCTGCCACGTGCACATACGCTGCTCGTGGAAAACCCAGCGGCCTTCTACGCACTGATGCGCACCAGCCTCTGGCCGATATCAGTGGGATCAGAGACAAACACAGCATAATAAATGGTTTCGCAAAGGCGATGACTGTGCCGCAGCCAGAATTTACAATTAGAGCGATGTGAAAACATCACTGTTGCGTGTCACGCTTTGCAAATCCTCCTCCCTCAGCTACAATGGACTTCAAGTGGAGCAGAGGGGCAGCAACCCAGGGCTGAACATCAGGTACGCACGGGGGGGGGGCTGGACCCCTGCGAGACCAAAATCAAAGCTACTTATGCCTCGAGGGCAGAATCAGGAGCAGTCCAGCTTTCAGCATCTCCCCCTCTGCCTAACGCACCCCCACCATCACCAGGAGCTGAAAACTGACACAGTGGAGCAGAAAAGGAGATGCCAAAACCGCGGGGTCACTAACGGTGGCCTGATTTCAGCAACGCGTTTAAGCACGTACCGAGAGTAACGTCCAAATGCTTGAAGTATGTTGACGGATGGGGGCCACGCTCAAGAGAAAGCAGCTACGGCCCCTATGACACAGGCACCCCCGCACCACCCGTATAGCACTTCTGCTAGCGGAGACAGAGAACACAGCTGAGGCCAAATTCATCCCAGTAACTCCAAAAATTAATTTAGCTTCAGGGACCACGGTATCATGCAACTAATACCGTTTTCTTTTGAAAAGGGCACATTCAAAACTTTTCAGGCTCTGTGCGCCATCTTAAGAGCACATTTGGAGCAACACTGTGAGAGGAGAAAGGCACTGTGCTAGCCCGATGCAAATGCTCGTCTTCCATTATCTTGACCACTTTTCCCTCTGCTGAAGTTAACTGCTTAGACTGATAACACACAGATGCTCTTTGGGTGTGGGGAAAAAACCAAGTTACTCGTTACATTAAATTCTGTCATTTGCTAAAGCGATTGCAAGAAGACTCAAGAAGGAACAGGGTAAACATTGTGCATTATTTCAGCTGAAGTCTTTACCAAGTGCCTATTAAATAAAAACTAAATAGACAATACCGGACAACCGGAGGACAAGGCTACTCTCAGAGCACTGCATCACTTCTGTGAATCACAGCACATTATTGGAGTTGCTATGCCCTGTATCATTGCTAGGAAGGAATTCATTAATGGTATTTGTATGAAAAGCAATAAAAAGGATAGACTAGGGTGTCATTCCTGTGTACATGTAACTTCACTCACTTGAATAGCACTTTTGATGACAAGTGGGCAACTTAAAGAAATAAAATTAAGACTACACAGAAGTGTGTGGAGGAGCACAGTAAAAGGGGAAAATGTCCTGTCCTGGGGAATTAGCGTAGCATTACACTAGTACTGATCAGACCTACTTCTATAGTCAGGAATACTTCAACAGATTAAATTTTTATAAAATATAGGGCTACAGAAATGAGGCATTCTATATATTTTGTATTATAAAAAGCTTCCACTTACGTAATTTTTAAAATATATCTTCACTGCTAACAGTGTATTTGCAATATAGTATCTGATATAATAAAAATATATGCTTACTGGATGGGAGCAATGTAGCACTACAGCAGGGACTCTCCTCTCTGTGTGGTTTGAGCAGCTGGAAAGTTGGCTGTTCTCTCCTTCCCTTGGTTTCTCAGCCATCAGCCGCCTCGAAACTGCAATGGCACTCTGGTGTGTTAGCTTTCTTAAGAGTCTTCTGCAAAGCAGGCTCTGACATGTTCCTCAGCTGACAAATAATTGACTGGGCAAAATCCAACTTTGGTATAAATTCACTGCGTGATTCTTTCTGTTTTACTAATCAAAAACAATAAACCACCAAATCAATATTCTATTTAGCATTAGTAAGGAAATGCGACTTGTACAAGTCATGCAACTGCCTAGTAGGAAAAAAAGATTTTGCTATAGAAAATGTTAAACTACCCAAAGGGACACATGGGCCTGGCAGCTGATTCTGAGACTAATAACAAGTAAGTAGCTCCCAATTAAACTTACAGGGCACTTTGTGGGTGCCAAGGTCTGCATGTGGAAACACAGCTGCATCATCTGCACCCTTTTCTGCACCAAGTAAAACTGGAAAGCTTAAATAAATCCATAAAGTAGGCAACACTTTACTGTAATGTCTAATGGAAAAATACAAACGTTCAAATGATGAACCTAGGAAGCATGTGCCAAACTACACCAGAAGGACCATAGCACATGACCATGGGTGCTGCTGAGATGCGCACTGGAGAATCACTTGGTGTCCCACCACGTGCTGGGACTGCCAAAGGTGGCTGGGACCAGAGCAGGTATTCATCTTCCTGTACCAGCCCCTATAAACCTGCCCAGTCTTGCAAGAACTTACCATCATTGAACAGGATTTGTTCTGTAGTTTGATATTTATATGTGCAAACACATGTTTTGCTCCTTTCTGGCTTACCCTGGCCTGAAGATCCTCTGGTTAATGCGTTCAGGAAAAACTCCACCAAACTCAGCATGGTGGCACCAGTGCATGTGAGAGGAGAAGCGGGATCTCTGCAGAAATGGGGACATTGGCTACACGGGCTGTCTGCTTCGTGTCCTAGGTACATGTACTGTTCACTGGTTACAGACCGCCCTGGTAGATTTGACTTTTGTCAAAGCAGATTAACGGCAAGGCATTCGTAAAACATTTTGCCGTATGGTAGCATAGACTGAACTTTTCACTTGCAATAGATGGCTGAGTAAGCTATCGACATGTGCTATCATATGTAATCAAGCTTGCTAGATTAAAAGCAGGACTTGTGCCTAGCAAACAACGCTGTATATTACTCATTGAACTTTGAGCAGCAGTTCTGTCTTGTCAGGATTTATTAAAATTATTCACATGCTTCCAAAACGAAACAAAGGTCCACCGGCATCTCTTGGGAAGAAGAGGTGGGATCGGTTGCATTCGGTTGCCATTTGGTTGGAGATGTCATACAAAATCCTCACACACTGAACATGGCTGAATTGTAAAAAGCTTTCACCCAGAAAGGAGATCTTTGTTACACAGAAAGTCTCTGACTCCTCCAGCGCTCGCGAGACACGGTTACATCACGTTCTCAAAGAGCTGTAAAGATCGCATGATATTGTCGTCCTGAAAGCAACGAGAAGATATTTTCATAAAACCAGCACTGACAAGCACGACTCATAACTTTGCGTGGCACAGGAGGGGCTCTGCAGCTGCTGCTGCAGGCAACAGCCTTGCTTTCGTAATGCTTTTCATCCTCCGTGAGCTGGAACTGATTCCGCGACCAGGTCCCGATTCAGCAAAGCAGTTGTCTCTTACTTTGGCACCTTAGTTCATTTGAGGCATGCAAGTACAGGGTCTTCTCATTCAGCATGGGCTGGGCTTTTCTGACGAAAGCCAGACACCAGCATTGAGCTGGCGACTGTACTACTGAACCCTCAGCCTTCAGTGCCCAACTGCATTTCACTGATCCTGAATATGCAAATATGCACTTAGCTAATATGCTTCAAAACTCCAAAGGAAATTGCAGGTTTTGAACTCATAAGCAAGCTGCCTTGAAGGACCACTTCATCCCAGAAACACAACCAGCTCAAACCCAAAAGACATGCAGTCCCAGCCTCTCCTAGGTTCCTAGATCCAAATGAGAAATTTGGAGACGCACAAGGGAAATCCTGGATTTTTTCTCATGAAGACCTGGATTGTACTTCAAGGTAATAACCAGAGTAATATTCAAAAACATTATGGTGATTTCCACTCCCCCACCCAGGAATTCAGTTATTCCAAAAGTTAGAATAACTGGTTGCCTGTAACATGAAAATAATTTTCCACGTTAAGCAACTTAAGAGATTTATTGCATCTCATTCCTCTATCTTATTTTGAGGCTGCATCCATCTATCCATCTCACTTCTAACAGTTTGGTGGGTGCTAGTACAAGGTATCACCTTGCACGGAAAACCAATCATCCTCTCCAAAGCAATGCTAGGAGTTCACTGCTCATGAGCCATATCCTCAGAAACGGCAGGGTAAGCACTATAGTGCACTTTGGTTTGCTTTTTATAATGGAGGAAAAAAAAAAAAAAAAAAAAAAAGGGGGTTGCACAGTTTGTTCCTATCTGCCAGGGAACCACACATGACAGTGTTATCAGTCTACACAGCTCCTAATGAAGTATGTCAACAGAAGGAACCAAACCCAAACTAGGGCAGAGCATTAAACAAACTCACAGTTAGGAGTAAAGCTGCTTCAATACTGAGACCACTAATCATACACGTGCATCCAGACTGAAGGCAAATTATGAATGTGAGGAATAATACACAACACAAAGGATCAAATTAAAGACAAGGACAAAAATAAGCTAAACAATCAGGAGGGACCAAGAATGAAGTAACCAAAAAAAAGTTAGCCTTGATTATGCATCCGCCAACAAGGATTTTGCTGCCCGAAGTCCCTGAGTGAGAAGTACTCTGGACGTTGCCAGATCCAGCCTTAACACAGAAACGGTGGGCGGCCAGCCTAGCCCTCAACAGCGAGTGTCTTCCCATTGCTCAGGCGCAGAAGAGCTGTCTGACTGCAGAACAGGAAGGATTTTTCCAGGAAAAGTAAAATACACAGTAGGGCTGGTATGCAATTATTTGCACCTATGTAAACTTTTTAAAATGCAGAGGCCGTTATTGTACTGATTACATATTAGAGATATCTCTGAGCAAACATTCACACTGTTAATTACAGTCTAAGACAACAGACACTTGGCCAGTTGCATGTTAATGCAGATGCTTGTCCTTGTGCCGGTGCTAAAAATACCAGCAAATATTTATTACACCCAACCTAATGTATGGAATTTGCAAGAGGGAGCTTATTTCCAAAACAGAAAAAAAAGATGAATCATTGCTATGATGACAGCATCTGCTTTTAACGTTTGACCATGAAAGCATCAACTGGTTTTACAAGTCAGTGCTGTAATTACAAGATCCTGAGACACCTTTGGCTCTAGGCAGCTCTAGCAACATGGTACCTGCTAGTGACATCCAGGGGATGATATTGACAAGAGACAGCCTCAAAAAAGAAAAAAAAAAAAAAAATACATACACTAAGAAAGTTTAAGGGCATTATGAGCTTTCTCTAGAGTTATCTGCTTGTCTACAGAATCAGATGCTGCAGTTCACTTGGGAAAATAAAAGCACTGGCCACTAGCACTGGAAATGAAGAGGCCCCCTCCCATGATCGGCCTGACCCTACTTCGCTATTCAGTCACAGGCTTCACTGAGTACCACCAGAAACTCAATCCTGAAGCTGTTTTTTTTCACAAAGCAAAGGAAACCCAGGATCCTGAGCAGCATCTTGTTTCAAATGGAGTTTGTCCAAAGAGAAAGCAAACACTGTGGCATAAGCTAGACTTTTCATTGCAGTTATAATTTTGTCCTTACCTCCTGACATGATTCAATAAACTCATCTAAAGTTACAACACCATCTTTGTTCTTATCCATTTTCTGCAAAAAAAAAAAAAAAAGCTTCCATAGGTAACAGTGCAGTTACAGTGTAATATCTTATTTGATGCAACCTGAATAAACCCAGGGCACTTTACAAGCTTAGATTACAGACTCAGTGTCATTGGTTAAATTTGCCAACCGCTAAGGACTTGTTTACTCTGGTATTTGGAGCACTTTTGAGGTCATCTCCAACTATTCCTTCCTTGACATACACAGCAACCTCTGCCCTCATTACATCGTTTCTTTATTCACTGCCTCACCAACCAGCACCCATATGCCTGTCTCTCTTTAGGGGCAGTTGAGAGGAGCAGCGCAGAAGGGCTGCAACACATGCAGAGGCTTCAGACTTGCTGGATGTGGCACATCCCAATGCAAAGGGTCGGGCTAAGAGACAAATGAGACACCTCTGGAGCCAGGAAACAAGCAGACACTGTAGTGTTAGGCTGAATGGCTGCTAGGGTTTATTTTGGAATATAGAGTGGGGCACAGGATTGAACTTGGGGCTAACTTTACTGTAAAGTACATCAGCACATAACTCAAGCGTTAAGAAAAACACATAAAAAGCAAGTACCTGGAAGAATACTTCTACATGCTGCCTTGGCGCATCTTCCTTGAGCACTGGATACGTGTACTTTCCCATCATATCATAAATTGCCTTTACGATATCCATCATTTCCTGCAGCAACGGCATACCAGCACAAACACAAAAGGGAAATTAATGGAAATTATCACACATTTCTTTCTTTTACTGGCCTTTTCTTCACCCTCCTTCTCCTGTTACAAAACAGCACAGAGAATGCCTGTGCATGAAGACAGATGTATCATCATATACTAGTCCACCTATAAAAACCAAGAGCTTCTTTCTGACTGCGCCGTGACTTTGCCGCAGCCGTGTTGCACGCGCCTGCAGTGCTCCCCTCCCTCCTCTGGCCAGGCAGCGTTGCAGGACACGTGCTCTGACACGGCAGCTGCTGGGGATGGTGCTGGGTTGCAAGTGGCGTGCTCAGTCCCGAGCACTGTGGCACCGACCTTGTCCCAGAGCTTCCTCCAGGGCCGGGGACCTTCCCGACACTCACTGGGAACCCGGCCCTTCTCCACACCTTGCGTAAACTGCCACACAACTCCACGACCAGTAACAGTAACTGCAAACCCTCCAGGTACGCACAACAGTTTTGACAAGATAGACCAAAATGTATTTGCAAAATATTCAAGATCACCATGCTCAAAAGCAAGGCTTCTCACAAAGGAAACGGGCAATACCAGATAAGAAGATAAAACCAGATGATAATGCAGGATTTGGGAGTGGTGCTGGGACTTCTAGTGTTTCAGGTGAGCTCACACCATACCTCCCAGTACAGCCAGAAACCCCTTGTGCCTCAGTCACTGAGTACTTATTGTGACCGTCATCCTCCCCTTCGTGAAGGTTATGTTGCTCATAGCTGTAGCTCGGATTTTGCTCCTGACTGAAGCAATCCATTAAAGGCGCTATAATATAGCAAAATATGTCTACAAAATCAAGTAGTGCAAGATCACTGGGCACTTTACTTAGACATAGATAAATGCTTAAGTCCAGTCTGATTTGCATTTAATTAGCGGCATGTAAAATTAATTGTGCTCCACAACAGAAACCAGTTGGCTCTCCTCAGAAATCAACCACATTTGTCAGAAACAGCCTTACCTCCTTGTTTATATAGCCATCCTTATTTATGTCGTACAGATTAAACGTCCATCTTAGCTTTTCATGAACAGTTCCCCGCAACAAAATGGACAACGCCATCACGAAATCCTGGTTCAATGCAGAGAAAGAAGTGTGAATTTTCGTAACATCCTTTTCTAAGTCACCTTCTCTATATAATGCCAGGAAAAGGACTTATCTTTTTAGGATAGAGCGTATGGTTATCAATCTCTTCTGACTCCCTTTTCCAAAAATGTGTCCTCTCTGACTGTACTCAATGGACGTGACATCCACTAAGATGATCTGAGAACTGTCACACTAATAAATGTGTATGACATAACCAAGAAAATCAGAAAATCATAGAATCATAAAAGTCCTCAAGTACTCGACTGCAGCCAAGGTAAAAGCCAAGCTTATGATACGGGTTAGGCAGCTCAGCAAGGCTTGAAGGGCAGGAAGACCTGATGGGTGCTGCAGCCTGAACCTCTCCCAGTCCTGCAGTGAGGGCTGTGAAAACAGCACGGGATTAAGAGCAGGTCCAGTCCAAGATGGGCAGACTTAGACCCTAAAGTTGATAGGACAGTGGCTGCTCTGGCTCCTTGGACTTGCCAGGAGCAGCACAGCACGCTCACGACCAGAAGCTAGGACACCTTACCCACCCAAATTTATCATGCTCTAACTCCAAATACTGCACAAATGTAAGCATGGCAAAACACACGTCTGTATTTTAAGAGCACTGTCAGATGCTCCAGTGGCCATTCCTCGCCTAGAAATGGTCTGCAGCAAGATCGAGTCACTCACATTGTCACTGCCTGGTTAAAAACAGCTGGACTCTTAACTGCAGAAGTAAATACCAATGCTTTCTTACCTCCAGATCTAGGGTGCCAGCAAAGAAGGAAGAAAATTCAGCATTTTTCCTGTGCCTGCCTTGAGAGAGATGGAGAGGTCCCAAACTCCTCTAACACAGGGAGCCTCAGGTTTTGTTCTCTGGCAAAATCTGTCACACTTGACTAGACGCGATTCTCATCACTAATTACTCAGTCTGGGACACAGCATTTTAATCATATTTTTTGTTTACAGTAAAGTTATTGCTTCCAGTAACTTTGATTTATTGTTTATACTGCACAGTGGCTCAGGCGCTGTAAGTAGCATCGCTACAGGGATTTATTAGTATAGGCAGAGCTTCAAGCTAACAGAGCTATACAGTTCCTGATACCTAATTTAATGTACTTAGTCCTTCCTATGTTATCTCCATTAGCTCCGCATGGGGCAGTGCATTGCTTCTTAGAAACCATTGCTCCTTTTTCCCAAGGCTCAGAGGAATTTGAATTTGCTGAACAATACAAAAAAGGGGACAAAATGCTTATGTTTGACAACCACTAAAGAGTCAGGTTGGTCAGAAAGGAAAGCTCAGCACCTTTTTTTTTTTTTTTTTTAAATACTTATCTAAGCAATTTCCTGTGTCTCAGTCTGTTTATGTTTCTGGAAGCCTCTAACTACTGAGCAGCTACCGTATGCAAAACTCCCACTGCAGCCGTCGCTGCAGACACACACGTATAAATACGGTAACATTCCCATTTTACATTTGATAAATTAACAAATTTCTCAGTCTTACCTGGAAATTACCGGAGTTCTTGGCCATTTGACAGCTAAAGCAAGACTGTACATGATTTCTAGTTTTACCGTCACAGTAAACAGTCTTTGAAACTATAATTTCATCCTCCACAAGTCTATGATTTAACATATCCCTTTGCTGCACTCCTACAACTATGTGTGTGAGCTTGAAGTATGGATATTTGTAGTCACAGCAAAAGGCCTTTTAGTTAAAGGGTGGATTTAGTTTCCATTGGGTACCAAGTACCTGAGCAGCTTGTTCAAGGTATCAAATAAGCTTAAAAAACCCCAACCCAAACCAAAACCAAAACCATATTCCAGGAACATACAAATACAACAATTCAATCATACAGTGCATGATGACTGTAGAAGGTACAAGATGTACTGGCTTTTCTTTGACATCCAAATTATCTGTGCCACTCACCTCTTTTCACACAGGACTGTCCTCAACCACTCCTCTCTGCTACGTAAATCTCTGCACTTTCTCCCTGTGATACCGACTAATACAATCTTTACATTTCTTTGGTGAAAGGAAACATGCAACTCCGTCTGCATAAACTGAAGTGAACCACATTTAAAAATATCAACTGATTTTAGACTGAAATCTCTAACCCATAATCCAGCAAGTCCTACCAGTTTACAATGAAGGATGGATGGAAAAGCTTAAAACCACAAAACTGAGAAAGGGACACCAAAGGAGGATGCAAAACAATTACCTCAAACTTCACTGAGCCATTTTGTGCAGTGTCAAACGCGTTAAAGAGATAATGTGCATACATGCTAGCATCTGAAAAACACAAAGGGCACCGATTGGTACAATGGTTCATTATACACTAATGGCTCTAAACAACATTCATGACCTTATTTTCCTTTTGTATAAAAACCAATCTTGTAGCATTGCCAGACACTCTATGAATCGGTAAATGTTAACATGGACTTGTATAATCCCCACGCCCTCCCTTAAAAGAGCCTTGAAACGGAAAAGCTTTTATTACCGTAGAAACGATTTGGAATATGGGGCTGTACTTGAAAGAATGAGCAAAAAACCCCCCCAAAAGCATCAAAGAGAGTCTCCGGGGTAAATGGAGTATTAGCTCTGGTGGGAAATGCAGGAAAAGCACCAAAGAGTGATTGCAGCATGTGCGCTTCCTTCCTCTACGTTTTTGCTTTGTGTGAGATACAGCAGAGATCCCCATGGACTGTCCAACTTCAGAAGCATCTAGTTCCAAGAATTTGAGTTTGGCCCACGACTGTTAAAGAGTAATCTCATCCGAGGCATATCTTCATCCTTTTGAATCTTAAACTGCTGGGTTTAGAAAAACTTTTCTTTTGAGAAGAAAAGTTTCTATGGCCATGTGAAGGATAGCTGGTAACTGGGAAAAGCAGTAATGGTATGCAGAAAAAAAAAAAATCAAATAGGGGCATGACCTTAAGACCTTCACTGGCCTGTTCTCTGCTCTGGAGGCAATTCACACCACTCTCTGTATTATCAGAGCCCAACTTTTCAAGATGGAAGCAATTGACGTTAAATTCCCTTAATAATTTCATTGCTATTCTAGCAGCCACCCACTTTTTTTTGTCTCTTCTATTCTTTGCCTCTAGCACACAGTATTAGTCAAGCCCTAGTCATCATCCTCAACGTACGGGTATTCAGGTGAAGCCTGGTGCCCTGTGCTATGCAGGCAGTCAGGTGGAATGACCCAGAATCTCTTTACTCTGATCTCTATGAAATGATTAAATATTTTCACATTATTCAAATCCAGGAAAGTGTAACAGTGTGCAGAAAAATCAAATACTTAAGTTACTATCACCCATAAGGATAGAATGTACTGGACTGTAGGAAAAATAAATTGAGTACTACATTAAGAGAAGGATTCTGAAATAGAATAGATCCAGAAGAAAACCACTGAATTACTTACAGAACAGTCCTACTAAAAGCTCCTATTAAGCTAAACTAAACAATGAACTGAAAATATTAAACTAGAGGTCTTATTTCAATAGACATTAAGAAATACTAGATCACTAGTATCATTTGATGACAGATTAGCAAAAATGAAAATCTGTAAGGGATAGGAACCCTACGTGACAAAAATATCACAAGCCTGGGATGACACTGCACAAAGTTTATATAACTCAGAGCTACTTTACTACCTCGGGGATGTAGAAGTTTATCTGTACAGAAAGCCATAAAAGTGAAAAAATCTCTGATCTGAAATCTCACAATTTATGATGCTAAGGTTATACAGTTTGGAAACCAAGTGAAAGTAAACAGTGTAAAATAGGAAATCACATCTACTATTAAACTGATTTATTATTAAGCATGGTTGTACTACCATCATTACTAACCAAGGGAAAACCACATTGCAAGGGAATGGGACACACACAAAAAGAAAAGGCAGGTCTTTGTCAACTTCAGCGGGGGTGGGGGGGGATATCTATCCATGAAAAGATGACATTTCTGTGCCTGATTTTTTTCTTACATATGGGAAGGAAGGAATCACATGGGGGGGGGGTCACTTAAAGGAGTTAGTGCAGTTACTCGGACTTACTGGAACTTAGGTTGAAAACACAAAACACCCAGAAATACATTAAGATTATAAATACTTAAATTTTTGCATATTTGTTAAAAAAAAAAAAAAAACAACCAAACCAACCAAACATAAAAACTGCCAAACCAAAACAAACAAACAAAAACCCAAACCACCACACCTTACTGGTTGCTTTTAAAGTAAATACACATGCACTCATATATTCTTGTAGAAACTTCAGTCATTATTCCACAGCGAGCATATTCTGCAGCTACTACAGAGTGGAATATATTCGGAAAACCTCAAATACTGAATCTTTTACTAAAAAGCCACTTAAACACATGACTCATTTCTTTCAGTTTGAGAACAGTATCCCCACAGAACATATCCAGTTAGAAGAACATACAGATTCTTTATGTTTTTAAAAGGCAAGAACATACATTATTTGAGAGGTTTAATACAATACCTTAATATTCCAATACATGACATAACCCTGTCTTAGTCACACAAACATAAAAAATTATCATTTCAGGTAGCTAGGAGTTCACACATCAACTAAGAATTGCTTTAAGAATTTTAGGGAGGTTTCTGATGAATTTTCAGGCCAAAATGAGGTCTGGGACTCTTCTGTGCGAGACACTACACGCACAGAAGTCCAACAGCAAGGAAGCAAAGACACACTGAGAGGAAGTGATTTAGCTTTCTGCCATGCAGAAAGTCAGTACAAAAAAAAAAAAAGCATCAATCCCCAGTTTCTAGTTTGGATTTGGGGGATAAAGAGCTGACAGGTAGGGGCAATCTTTAATGTGGGTTTGTCTATATTCTTATGAAATAAGTGTTCGAAGGGCCTAACTTAATTTTATTACCTTGATGTTTGTGTTTCTGTTTAAGATCCTGCAAAGCTTAAGCTCAAGTCACATTGCTTGCACAGATTCATCTGAAGTAGTTTTGCAGCCAGCTGGCGGTAATGAATGTTTAGGCATGCCTCAATAAACCTGACAGACGCAAAGTACTCCACTTACCTCCATGAGGAAAAAACTGTGCATAGATCTGTTTGAATGTTTCTTCATTAACAACCCCACTAGGACATTCCTGTTGGAAAACCAAAAAACAAAAAAAACAAAAATCAAGAAAAAAACCCCAGCTCTGTAAAGGTTCATTTGCAAAACTCTACAAGCCCGAAGAGAGTAATTAAACAAATCACATTCTTGTTCTCACAGTGCTCTGGATGCACAGGCTGTGCAGCTGAAGAAATGAAAATAATTCAGACTGCAATTTCATCTTAAGCATCTCATAGACTTGGTTCACCATTATTAACATTTCTAACAGTGTTTTCAGCAGTGTTCAATCACTGTTTTATAGGATGGCCTAGAAAGGCAGCTCATGCCTTCTGTCATATGAAGCTTTCATCTAATAATTACAAATACCGTTAGTACCAGCTAACACTTCCCTGTCCGATGCCTCCATGTATATGAATTCATTAGTCTTCAACAGAAGACTGTAGCCAAATACCTGACACCAGCTCCACGGAGGCTACCGGTACATACTATACTAATACTAGTAAGTCCTTACAAACAAGCATTAGTATTAGGCTGAAAACAATTAGATAATTTTTAACCTGTTTATCTACTCAGTCTTCTGTAAACTTCTGAGAAGCCAGACTATGCTCATACAAATTTGCTAACCTGGCAACCTGTGGGGTTATTTTATTTTTAAGCTCTTGTACTGGAATGCAAGGCATTTCATTTCATTTCACTTTCGGCTGCTTCGAATAAGGGCAAACACTTAGGAAGAGGGCGGCAGATTTTCTGCCCTGAATGTCCCGACCTACTAACTCGCCCCACGGGGCGGCATTCAGGAAGGGAAAAGGAGATCCCTGCCTGGAGGGCTTGCACTTGCTCTGCTACGGCCAAGCAAAATCCAAGCCATCAAGGCAGCCTGGGGTAGGAGGTGCTCCCGGGGCACGCTTGCGGAGTCCGGGCAGCACCCGGGAAAAGGGAGAGGTGGCGGGTGTGAGGAGCCGGGCCCCCCGGTGCTTCACCCCGTAAGTGGTATCTGAACTGAGGTCCCTCGCATCGTACCCAGCAGGATGCAAGACCACAGGCAATGGAAGAGACGGGTGAAAAACAGCGCAAGGGCTGTCTCCATTTTGTGAATCCTGTTTCCTTACTCTCCACTCTTCTTTTAAACTTAAATTACTTGGACAATTCGAGTAAATTTCAAGAGCAAGTTTAGCTTGACTATGGTGCTTTACCATGCCGCCCACCAGCTCAGTGCAGTTGTAACACACATTCATTTATCATAGAGAGCCTCAGGCACTGCTGACTATGTGAAGTTTTCAATTTTATAAAATATTTCCCAGATGATGTCAGTTTTCCTCACAGATTCGCCTATCAACCAATTCTGAAAACTAAACCAGAGCAAAACGCTAAAGTAATCATGGCACTGATTCTTTTTTTACAGAGCGTAGAATTACAGATACAGAAAATTCAGCTTTCTCCCACATTCAGGAATATCAACTGGCAGAGACACTGTGGCTCTGTCCCCTGCAGCAGGCATTTGACTCCATTCACAGCAATTTAAATTCCTCAGCCCCAGTTGAGGCAGCGTGTCACATGGAGCAAAGAGGGAGCAAGAGCACTGCCACTCCTGGTAGGACACGCTGAAGATTGATTATTTGAGTAGGTTAGCTCAGAATCTCTCACGGAACTGGCGCGTATATCCTGGTTTGATGCTTATGATTAAGCTGCAGGCCAGATTTGGGATCAAGAAAGTTCAATTAGTGGCAGTATGCTCACTCCATGCATTCCTCTTTCTGTGTCACACTATGGTTGCTGTCTCATTTTAATACAGGTCCTTTAGCAACAAGTTTCACAGATCTGTTACCCTTTGCACAAGGAATCATCAGCTTTCAGCTTCTGGAACCTGACTCCAACTACTTTGCCCAATAGCCCTGAAATCCTGTGTAGAGAGACAGAGCAAATATTTGATCCCAATGCTTTTTCTACCTGCTGCTTGTGATTTGGTAGATCTTCCCTTTGTTATCTCTTTTCCAGGCTGAAGCATGCCACCCTGAGAAGCATGGAAGGCATTGAGCATCCTTTGATGATTCCTTTTCTGCATCTTTCTATTTCCACCATACCCTTTTTGAGACAGCAGCCCAGGACCACAAGTCATGGTCAAAATGCCAGCACACTGTTAACTCTTCCTGCAGCATAACTGTGTCCTCTTCCCATTTCTCTGTTCTTTTCCTAATAAATCCTAATTGGAATTATTGGAGAAATAGGATGGAAACTGTTTTTCAGATCTTTTCAATAATACTAAGGCTAATCCAGTCTATTGGCTAACCCTGGCTAGTTTTCAGGCAGCATATCATATTTTCCTCCTGGACTTTCCTCCTAAAGTAATGGAAATTCATTTAAGACTTCATTCTTCTGCACTAACACATCTAGGAGGGCCATGCCTCTGTACAGGCTGAGATGTTGTGGTAGCACAAGCAAGCTTAGGGACAAACAGAAAGGAGTTTGGAAGAGCACAGAGCTGTACAGCCTTTACATCCAAACACACTACTGCCACGTTACACTACCTGGAATACGCCTGCGACACCACATGATGCTGTTGGGGTGGAACCCCCCCTAAACTCTGTATCATTCTGGGCTCAGCCTGGACTTCATTAAACAGCAGGCTTGGGAGTGCATGTCATGGCCCCAGGTAGGTTTGCAAAGCAGGGCAGGCACCAGCACTGCTATAGTTACTCACTACGGGCAGCTCGGAGCTTCCATAGGTGCATACACTCTCTGCAGATCCAAGACAGACAAATACTTAATCTGGTAGCATTACAGGTTGTTGAATTTGAGATGAGTAAACTCAGGAAGTCTAAGAAGATCCTTTTGAATCGGTGACACAAGAAGCTGGAGAAAGATTCAAGTCTACAACTTATTTATTGATGAGTTCTTTAGATACATTTTAAACACAAAAAGGACTTTGACAAGAAATTCTTCCACCATGAAAAGCCTATAAAGGAAAAAAGGCGTTTTTTCCAAGCCTCTGATCTGCCAGCATCACCTGCTGCTGATGTGCATTCACTAACCACAGAAAAGGACAGAACAAACAAGAGAAGTCACTTTATCCTGTGCAAGTCACAGAAGGAGAGCAAGGAGGGCTACTTCAGGTGACAACAAGGCAGTTCCTTAATTATATACCCATTTGCTACTGTAACTAGGGTGATTCAATCCTAGTTCCTTCCTCCAATACAGAAAAAATCCTGCCATCTTCTACCCACTATTTGGGTAGAAAACCATCAGTGATTTGGGAGAGTTTTGAGCTAAATAAACAAAAATTTGTTGCTTGAAAAGCCCTGAAATTATCTTTTACTCTATGTCTTTGTGTCCTGACAACTGTCCTTCCACTGGTTATGTTTAAATGTCCCAATTAAAACCCAAACCTGGCACTGTGGTCTTTGTAATGAACGGGTTAACTTTGTTCATAAAATCAGGAAGGGGAAAGAGACCTATTGAGATTTAGCAGATGCCTTGTGTAAATAACAAGGCTTGCTTAAATGGTGCGTAAAGGTCACGGGAAAAGGGGGAACGGCTATAACTTACTAGCTAAGGAGGGAAAAGAACAACAGCTATAACTTACTAGCTAAGGGGGGGAAAGAACAGCAGCTATAACTTACTAGATAAGGGGGGAAGAGAACAGCTACAATTTACCAGATAAGGGGATTAATTCTGCCAAGGCTGTACTTCTCCACATCAAAAGACATTCTACATCTCATCCTTGAGAAGATCGACCAAATCTGCCTAGTAACAAACCTGCACGAGTGAAGAAAGAAGGAGCAGGACAAGGCGGAGACTTACAAGAAAGGGGTGCATGGACTGTATACAAGAAATGTAACTATAACATAAAGTTGTGAGCCGTTGGCGGAGCGCGGACTCCCCGGCTGCCCAGCGCTGTTTTGCTCTCTTATCGCTTGCTAATAAATTTGATCTTTTTCTTAAATACAAATTGGCTCCTCCAATTTGTCACGAGCGTCTATAACAATCCTCATGTTGATTTTTTTATCTGAAGTATCTATGCAACCAATTTGTCAGTTTGTGTTGCATTTCCCTTTTACCTCTACCCACAGAGGGAGGATCCTCATCTATCAGTCTTCAGCTATGAACTCTAAACTCCTCAGCTTTAAGGAAGATTCTCACACTTTCCTTTGCTCATTCTCAACTTAATTAGAAACAAATTAATTGGCCAAAAAATCAAAACATGCTTGAAATCAAGACCTGATATAATTTTTTGTCCTCTAACCTTAATAATGGGTAAATCAAAATTACATGGCAATGACATGCAGGAGACTTGAAAAAGAGCAAACTTTTTTTTTCTTTTTTTTTTTAGTAAATCCATGTGCTTCTGAGGCTAAAAGGAAAAGAGAAAAGTAAACATTTTTATTGTTTGGCTTGGCTTTTTTTTTTTTCTTTTTTCTTCCCCATAGTTCTACAATTCATCTTATTGCTATAATATGCATTAGGCAGAAATTAGCACAACAACGTTTCCAGACGTTGCTGAGAAACCTACTTCTTTAAAACTTCCTCAGAATAACAGAAGTATTTTAAAATAAATTACTTAAAAATTTTCTTATGCTATGAATAATGCATCCTGGTTTGAAAAACAAACAAACAAAGTCTGTGAAAGCAGTGGCCAGAATCATCTGACCTTTGATTTAAAACAAATATGCAAAGAACTAATTTGACCCAGTGCACCTATAGATTAGCATAGACTCTTTTGGTTATGAGGGTCTCAGATCTACTGGTTGAGTAGGTCCATATTAATTTGGGATGTGATACTGTGCTGAGCACCTCATGGCAGGTCCCGAAAATTCTCAGTTCTCACTAACATCAGTAGGAAATAAAAGCTCTCAGCCTATAGGACAAGCCTCCCAAAAACATGATACTTCAGACTGCTAACAGAACGGTCTCTTCTCAAAGATGACCTGAACTAGTATTTGTCTTTATCATTTGTCATGTCTCTTGGTATAGAAAACCTACACGATCAAAACAATAGTAGAATTTCACAAAGCAAATAAAATTCTTCAGCTAAGTCGCTTCTCACTTTAAATGCTAGATGCTCCAGGACTTACTGAGATACCTTTCATATAGCCAAAAGCCAATTTAACTTGGAGCAAATATTACTTTGAGGATAATATTCAGATACAAATCTGGTTTAGAAGTCATTATCTTCTGTAAGATTAACATTTTAAGCAAGCTTAAGTCCATAAAAAATATAATGCATATTTATAAAGCAGGAGAATAGAATTTATAGTATATTGAAATGCCTTTCATGCTTTAAATTGTAATAATTTAATCATTTCAAAATTAACCAAACTGACAAAAAAATAAAGTCAATGGGAGCCTTCATTGCTCTGCAACTGCCTCTTAAAGTTTTACACAAATTTTAATACAATACTGAATATACAAAAATAAAGCTTTGTATACCGGCAACCCTTTACTGCTCATATTAGTTTTCATTTCACAATCAGTACAATATAGAAACACCAAAGGAATATTGAACCTAGTGGCTTAACGCAACAAAAAACTTTTTTTTTATTAAAGACAGTGAAAACAGTTTTTCAAAGTCATATAAGGGATCTGGATATCTAGCTTCTATTAATTTTAATGGGCAAACCAGAAAAATCTCAGTGTTGGTATTTAATGTCTAAGACTACAAATTACTCAACTCACTAGGCCACACTCTCTTCCTACTGATTTCAATATATTTTGCATATGAAATGATTGCAGCTCTTACGGAGTTTCAGTTAGCATTATAGCCCATGCTTTTAGGATATGCAGAGTATATTATTTATCAAACATGCACACTCAGATGGGAATTCAATTCTGGAACACAATGAGTTAAAAGCACTCAGCTACTCTCCAGAAACATTCAGCAGGCAGGACAAGAAGATGAGAAACACTTTTGCCTCACATTAGCAGTAGTGGTGTGCACTGGACTAACATGAGTCAGAAGGATGCATCACGTACCAAAACCTTTTAGAGTTCATCTTCTGTCAAGACAGTTATTTCACTGCACTTGGCTCACAGTCTCACAACTGCGGAAAAATGTTCCTTTCCAACAGAAAATTTTCTGCCTTTGGTCTCAGCTCAGAGATTATTTTTTTTTCCCTTTTCTAATCTGATTCCCTCCAGCTGCTTTTAAGCAGAAAAATATTTTAAGCAGAAAATTAAAACACACAATGCAAAGTATCCCCCAAATTCAAATGAGCTGGCTTCTTATATTGCATATTTTCCAAAAGGCTTATTCTGACTGACTTTGGCTGCTCACTGAGGTGTCAAAAATGAGCAAATAAGAACCCTGAGGCAGGCAGGGAGCTCACAGCCACTAAAGGCAGCAGCAGTATCAGAGTGTCTTTGCTTCGTTGATGGGCAATAGTCACTTCTGTTAAAATGGAAGGCTACAGTACTGATTACCACATTTACAAGTAATTATAAGAAAGTCAAGCAATTAAGCACCTCAGTGGTAGTGCTTAAAATTAGGGTGGTAACTAAAACAGACATGAAAATGAGAAGAGAAAAAACAGGCATTACTTCAACCATGCAAGCAAAATCTACTCTGAAATCCCAGGGGGTGGGAGAAATGTTCAGTAGGGCATAAAAAACTCAAACAAAGGGAGGTCTCCAACATATTTTTTTATACTCAAGTCCACAGCATATAAGCAAGATCTATAACTTTGCTGCCTGCGGATCAAGAAAAGTATCTATAAAACACACTTCAAGCTTACTGAGCGCATGCTGTGGAGGTCAGATTCTTCTGGAACAGACATTAAAATACAAACCCTTGCATGCTACTCTGAAGTAAGAAAGTTAAGAATATAGATTGGCAAGATGATAAACTGAAAATGTTATGATTCCATAGGAAGATTAATGTAGTCATATAATCTGACATAGTTCACGTATTCACGATTGCTTTTAAGAAGTCCTAGCAGTATTGTTGTTAGACCTGTCTAACCTCTGAACTTCACAGCATAGAAACTACTGAAGGTTTATATCCTGGGTTAATAGGATACTTGCACACTTCATATGTTTACATACAGATAAAACCCCTGGATGAATACATACACAAAACAAAAGCAACTCTGGATATGAGCTTATTAAGTGAGAGATTGTTAATATCTGTCTTTACTGGTAACGTGTCCAAATCCTGTGCCGTCAAATGCATTAGAAGAGTTCTCCAAGGAAAGAAGCCATATTTGGCCTAGGTTTGGAAAGGATATCAAAGAAATATATGAAAAGAGTCAATGTTTCATGCTCTTGGGGACTCTTATTGGTTTCTCAGAACAGTCTTCTGGTTTAACACCACTTCTAAGGTCAGTCAAATACAGAGTGAGTACAACATGCCTCTCTCCACTACAGCCAGACATGGAGGTCTATAACGGATGGAATGACTAAAGATTTCTTATCTTTCTTTGATGCCAAAAAAGTCAACTATTAAGTTATGAGTAGGAATGCAACAGCACAAACATTACTAAAACATACATAAAATAGGAATCAAAAATACTGCTGCCCCCCAAATCATATACTTCATTGGAATATGTTTTGAATCTGAGAGGCATAAATGTTTTAGTTTGATGCATTTCATGTACCAGTTTTAACAGTATATTCTCATTTCCACGGCTTCATGAATTTGCATGAAGCTAATGGCTCCCAAGGGAACTGCCATTTTCTTTGTATTTTTCAGTAAGTTACTGAAGGTGATATTGTAATGAAGGAAATACGTAGTTCATGCTCTAAACACTTGGAAAAAGAAATAGAAGTAAAAAGAGGCTTGCATCTTGCATATCTGTTTTTTTATTTCATTGCATTCAACTATCTCAAATACTTCTCTTTTAAAAGTCTGCTTCGGTCAGTGGACTGGACTACACTCCGTGCAGAAGTAGATTACATCCCACACAACTATGGCCATTCCATCTATTCATCAAGAAATACAAGCGACAAGTGCAATAGCCAGTGATTTGAAGGACAGCAAAGCAATTTTTCCCATCAGGATCAATGTAATAGAGGCAAGATGCATGCAGGTTTTAAGCAAAGCACACAGTTTAAATGCATAGGGAAACATATGTGGCACAGAGGATGGAGACGCAAGAGGGAGCACATTAGGATTGTCAAATAAAAGAAATGTCAGCTTTTCAGAACCGATCTCCATTCCAAAAGATCTCATCTATCCCTTCTAAAAGACTGAATGCCTGATGACCACTACCCACTTTTCCATCCTTTACCCTTGCAGTCACATCTTGATTCAAATGAGGCAAGTGGTGATGATGATAAAAATCCAACTGCTCAAAAGTAAGGAGCAAGAAAGCTCACAGTAACAGATTTACATCGGGTGTTCAGTTTCACAGATAAAGCAACCAAGATTTTTCAGGTGACTGATCTGAAAAGCCAGCTGCCAAAATGCCAGCATCTTAAATTGTGTGTACTTCTTAAGCCTCGGCACACAACACCCTTCTTTCTTATTAAGAAAGCAAGTGAAAAATTGCTTCTTAGGAAAAAGTTTTTTCATCAGTAATGCAAATCATCAGTAATGCATTTCTGTGATAACCTGCCTCTGAATTACACCCTTGGAGGGGTACGGGACTGTGTTGGTCAGCTCTAGGTGCATGACTGAATTAAGGTACTCATTCTAGTATCTCCCCAAGAACAGAAGCATTATTTATCAAGATGCATCTGTGTGCATGGCTCAGAAAGCCTATCCATAACTTGAGGTGCAACGATACAATGCCACATCGCAGCTCCTAAGCAGGAGAGATTCTATAAATAAGGTCTACAGCCTGGAGAGATTTTAAGCTCTTGATTTTAAAGTAATCTTTTTTTGGTTTTATTTTCCTGAAGAAAAACTGTGAAACTGTCTTCACCCCACATTGGAAAACTGTTGTAGAGATTACGATGGGCCACAGAATATATACATGAATTGTTCTCTATGATGTAAATGTTAAAGAGCTCATAGATAGGACTAATTGTTGCTTCTGTGTATTTTTAGTGCCATGGACATTAAAAAATTTGAAACAGCCTTAAAGAACAATTAACAGTAGAAAATCTTCCACCAAGAAAATCTTCAGATATCATGTTGCCTTCCTCCCACACGTTTTCCCAAGTCAGGAAGCTTGAAGGTATATCACATAAAGCATCACTATAAACTTCACCCGTTCTTACATGCTAGCATAGGTATTCACCATGGCCAACTATAGAAGCCAGAATACTGGGACTAAGTGAAACATATTCATACGTTGCACTACAATGTTAAATTAAAACTGAATTACAATAAAGCAAATAAAACATAGTGAAGAATGTTCATAAGGAAAAGCTGTTTTGATAGACAAGCACCATAGTCTGGGATGGGACTAAATTCAGACTGTAGAGAAGCAGCTCTTTGATGGAACACAGGAATATTTGTTAAATCTTGATGTAGGTATAGATTCAATGGCTTTTAGGGGCAAATCACACGGCATTCATCCAACCAAACTCTCAGTCAAGTGAATGAGTATTTTCCCTAAAGACTGCAACATTTGGCCCTTAGAAATAGAAAACGTTCAATAATGTAAACAGTTTGGATTAAGTAAATTCAAAAGTAAATTAATCTACAAATACCAAAAAGAAAAATACTCTTTTGATTAATTAATAAAAGCTAATATGCTTCTAAAATTCTACTATATTTATACATTTACTTATAAATTATACATATACTGTATGAATATCGTAGTTTAGTACTTGGAAACCCTGATCGAGCTGATAGTAGCTACTGGCACAACCTAGTTAAACTGTTGGTTTTCACTGCAGATCCTGCAGTTCACAGTCTGTAACTTAGTGTTCAGGGATAAAATGTTGCATGAAGTATTTTTGACTTGGTGAATTTAGAAATGTAATAGAATTCAGGCTTTAAAAACAGATGTTACAGCAACAAACTTTACATACAGATTTGAAAAATTGTATCTATGGACACCAAACTAAATAGGTTTAAATTAGTCTCCTGTATATGCTTTAAAATGAGATGGTTTCTCACATCACAGCCCCCAAAACAGATTCCACTGAAAAACAAAAGGAAGACTCCCACTGTAATCAGACAAAAATTTACCACGTTTAATCCTAAAATTGATGGTAGGACACATGTGAAGCCTGTGTACTTTCATTGCCAAAGTATGGTACCTACAGATAACAACTGTGACAATATTCATAAGCTTGCTTCACATAAGCACAGAAAGTCCAGGTGCTTCTCTATAATCTCTCACTGATCTTCGTTGTTCTTCCTTCACTCAATTCGTTGTGCTTCCTCTACAGCACTACCTTCCTTCATTCCTGCCACTGTTACAACAATTCAAGCACGTTAATATTCTGTAATATCTCTATATAATATATAATAATATATAATATCACATATAATCACAGACAGCTGGAAGATCAATTTTCTTATGTTAATCACAATGGTACGTGAGGGTTTTTTTCTGAAAAACTGCAAAAGGGCAATTCAGAAAATAAAGAAAAACTTGGGAAACCACACAACATTTCTGAAAAAGTACTACTATACAAAAAAGGAAATAAATTCTACTTTAAGGATGCTCTTGAGACTGAGAACTAACTCTTCAAAATCATTAACATCTGCTATATGAATGTATTATAAAAAGTCCTTCTCTACTAGATTGGAAGAGGCCTCCAGGTTCACAAAGATTTCTCCCTCGTTATCATACATAACCACATCATATAAGCCCTTAGATAAATTTAGCAAATTTCATCTGAAAACCATTCTTGGACTGTTGCTCTAAAACCTCTCATTACTGGAAGTAATACACTTTTCTCTGAGTCTTAGCCCAGAACCAAAGGGTCATCTGTGTGCATACCAACACTATCCTTTTACTCAAATAGTCGTTCCCTCCCTGGTGTTCAGTTCAGTTCCTTACACAAATACAGAGAGCCATTTTTTCACCTTCCAGCCTTAAAATCAGCTCAGCTTTTTCAGCCATACAAAATATTGTCTCTCTCAACCTTTTATGTGGCCTTTCTCCAAATGTGAACCTTCTTTCTCCAATGGGTGATCAGAGTTTTACACATTATTTCAGATAAAACCTAACCACTAACATTTTGCAATAAAAATTTATGCTTTTCCCCCTTCCATGTCAAAAAAAGCATTCTCACCACACAGGTAAAACTCAGCTTTGCAGCCATAAGGAAGTGGCAGGGGCCATGGAGATTTCACCAGCACAAGTGCAAGGTTAAAAGGGACTGTAAGTTTTCAGGGGAATGAAGATGATAAGCAAGACTTCAGGAAAGCTGCAGGGTTTGGCGATCTCTGGGGGAAGAGTTATTGGTGGGAATGTAGGGATTGCCTTGGGAAGAAGGAAGAATCAAGCACATGGAGTACAGCCTTGGGGGCAGACAGAGGTGGCAGAAGGTTCATCTTCACAGGTGGCACTGGAGCCTACCCACCTCCCTCATTCCTGCCCTCCTCGGGCAAAAACCCTACCTTCCTCCTAAAGCATCCTCCCTGCCTTCAGCAGCAGCTACTTGTCAGTCTGAGACTGCATCCCAGCCTCAGCCCCCGGCACCTTCTGGGCTGCTGCCCTGAGAACAGGCAGCTCTGGGACAGGTAACTTGGATGAATATGGGGCAAGCAGAGCTACGGTAATGGCCAACCTTCAGTGCAGGTATAGCAGCACCCACCACCTCTGCATGCTAGCTTCTCAGGCAAACACCATACTTGGCCTGCACCTTAGGAAATCTCTGTCCTTGCATGTTCTGTGTTACGAGTGGCCTTCATCTACATTCGAATCATGACTGTCAGCCTTCATAGTCATTCTGTACTCAGCTAGTTACCCAGATTCCTCTCTCAAACAATGAATTCCCAACTCTAAGCAGAAATTAACTGACTGCTTGGACACTGATCTCTTGCACTTTGTGAAGCTAAACTTCTTCCCATTTCTGCAAATCCAGTCCTCTGAGCTGCAGGTATCTCCAGAACATTTGACTCATTCCTTAGCATACTCCTACACTTTATGCCAGGGTCAACAATGAAATACTATAACACAAGAGATCTGAAGACTTATCTTTGACAGACATAAATTTCCCCCTAGCCAGTACTGCTCCTTTCACCACAGTCAGCTGTCTCTCCCTTAGCCAATATCTTGTCCATCTCACAGTTCCTCACTATTCATGTTTCAATAAATAATTTCTCATGTGGCACCGTAAGTGCTTTATTAAAGTTCATATTGATTATATTTGCCATGTTTTCTTGCATTAAACACTATTTACTGATTATTTTTTTAAAGTAGAGTTTGTTTGACAACATCTGCCTCTGTCAAGTTGTTGTGGTTTAACCCCAGCCAGCAACTAAGCACCATGCAGCCGCTCACTCACTCCCCCCACCCCCCAGTGGGATGGGGGAGGAAATCAGGAAAAGAAGTAAAACTCGTGGGTTGAGATAAGAACAGTTT
>JAVJGG010000043.1:3251320-3262159 GCA_035590195.1 Aviceda cuculoides
GGGGGGGGGGGGAGTGAGTGAGCGGCTGCGTGGTGCTTAGTTGCTGGCTGGGGTTAAACCACGACACCCTCATTTTCAAAAAGCTAACTATTGACAGGATGAGTCATGCATTTGAATCTACTCTCTCGGACTTCTTTTAAAGTACTAAACCACAAAGGAGCGGAATCCACATTAAAACCAAACCAAACCAAAAAACCAAACAAAAAAATCAAACAAAAGTTGCACTTGCTGTTCTTTCTACTGCTGGAATCAGAAATTAACTTCATCGATTGCTTTCAAAGCTGTCCAATGCGGACAAGCAGGGATCAGCAGCAGAACTGAAGTGGGGCTAAACATAACCTGCCCATGAGACTGTTCTCTGTTAACTTGGCCAGAACATGAAAAGGAGTACTCGGGGGGCGGGGGTGCACACATTTTTGCTAAACTAGAGGTATTAAGTTAGCTGACCACAGACAAACTCTAATGTATTCTCCTTCAGGATCCACGATCCAGATTTGCATCTCTAAGCATTTACGCATCCCACATATTCTGTTGCTGTTACTATGTTCTCCCAGTTTGGAGACATTTTGGGGATTATTAAAGTATCGGAACATTTCTACCTTGCTCATACTGCTTGCTTTAGTCTCCAAAAACCTGTTACAGATGATTACATCTCATACTACACTTCATTACATATTTGCTAAAACATTCACACTAAAGCAAAGTAAGAATGACTCCAACAGCCTCTTAGTTATTTGAGTTGTCTGGTTTTTGATTTAGTATTAGAAAATTATCCCTTGCAGCTAGCAACCATTTCCCCTAACAGCACAGAACCCGCCCGAATTGAGCAAAAAATCCCATAAAAATCCTAATCCTTTTAAATCCATGCACTCAACTCCAAAGAATGTAAATCATTAGAAACATGGTCTAAATGGGTGGCATTGAACTACTAAGCTCAAACCTCTGTCATAGTTGGTCACTTCATTAGTCATCAATTTCAATCTTAAAACCAGTTTCTCATTCTCCTCCCTCCCATTCCATAACTGTTCCCCAAACTTTACTCCTCTGGGGAGCAGAAACTTTCTTCTAACTCCAGCCTATGCCCATTCATGGCCATTTCGTTCCCGTGCCAATACTGCCTTTTAGTTCAAACAGTTCTCTCTCCTGATGTATTTATAGACAGGAGGTATCACATTTTATTTTGTTCAGCTAAACCAAGGGAGATCCACCAGAGGTTCTGCTGGGTTTTGCCATCTCTGTTACCTTACTTTTGCAGAACCATAGCCAAAGAAATCAGACTAAATGCCTTACATTAATCCAGCTCCAGTCTGACAGCAGCCAACTCCAAGGTGCAAAATAGACTATTCTGCATAAGGCAGAATGCACCCTCGAGGCAGAGATGACTTATCTTAGAAGTGAACTTTTGGTCCTGGCGTCAAGAGATGTTGAAGGACAGCACCCTTTCACAACTGGAAAAGAAAGCTGAAGGCAAACAGAGAGGGGATATTTGGCCAGGCAGCAAAGACACCGGCCTGGTTAGCATGTTCTTCTCCGGAGTGGCAAAGGATGTGAATTTAGTGTAAGCCTCTATCAGTCTGGTGCAGAAACACCAGACCTGACCAGTGACACACTGGGGAAAGACTGGGAAGGTTTGGAGGGAGCAGGGAAACAGATTTCAGAGACCAAGAAAGCGCAGGTATGAAAGTACTGAGAATTAGGACCCTGGTCAGCCAGGGCTGCACTGAACTGCCTTTGGGCAAACACCATCCATGGTCAGGAACATGGAACCCTCAGCTCCCGTGACCGCCGCCGGGCTGAGCGGAGCCTCGTTCTTTCCGTGTCCATTACAAGTGCCTGTAAATGGCTCTGTGATTCTCCAGGTGTTGCCTCATGATTAAACTGGACTTGTGCAATCACTGAGAGCAAGCAGTAAGTACAAGCCAGAGAGAGGAAAATGACTGTATTCCCACAGGGATTTTGAATCTCCAGATGGCACTGTAACATCATCCCAAAAAGCAGACGGTTCGGTACAATAGCAAATATGGTAACAGCTGAGTCAGTTTGCCTGCTGTGCATAATTACTTATCCCATTGAAACCATGATTTACAGGCTACAAATGCTAAAGCTGCCCTTTCATTTCATTTTAAACCTTAGATATTAAAGCTTCATGCATATTGTGTGCATAGCAGCTGGAGAAAACCAGACTGCTTTGCCCTAACAACCCGACAGAACACAAGATCTTGCTAGCACTGCCAATTAATACCAAGACCTTCAGCAAGGTCTCAGGAAAGGGTTTAAGCCACAAGTTAAATGCACTTGTCTATCATTCTTGCCCTGGGAGGTAATGCCTTTGTACTGCAAAGGGGTAGCAAAATTGGGAGGGGCAAGAGGTAAATGTCATATCTGCTGGGCGAGCTGCAAGGCTACCTCTCTGTTTGGCACTGTAGCTGCTGGCACAGCCAGCTCCTCCTCTCAGCATGGAGCAGTGCTCTCCCTCACAGGATTCCCATCAAACACAGGAATACAGAAGGCATTTCAGAGATCTTCGCAAAACACAGCAGTTAAGAACTCTCTTGAGTTTAGTTTCCCACTGTAGGCAGTCGTGTCGTATTATACCGTACATTAACCTGTTAAGCTCTGTCTCAAAAGCCATATGATTTCTCGCTGACTGCCCAAAATACGAAGAGGCTGCAGAATATCAGACTTCAGTGGTTAAAAACTTCACACATGAAATGACCTCCTACATGCAGCAAAGTCTGTACAACACATGCGCCAAACAGAAAAATACAGAAAGCTGAGCTGTGCCTTGGCCCTCTTAGGTGAGTGGTGAAATAAAGGATGAAACCACCAGACTCCCTGGAGAAGTCAAGTATACACTGGGGATGTGAGTCAATCAAATTTTAAGAATCTGTCAAAAAGAAAGGCCCTTCTCAACGTCCAGCAGGTTTCCCTCAATACTGCCTGTATTTAAGGTAGCTCAGGTTTCTTTTGGCAAGTTTTTACCCAGTAGGCTTGACTTTCTCTTTCCAAGAAATTTTGGCATTTCACTATGACAGTAGCTGAAATGCTGGAGCTGTCCTGCAACACAACTTATAAACCACATCGTGTTTATTGAGCCACCTCAATACTGATCTATTAATCATCATAAAAACACCAGCTGGCATGAACCGCCTGGGTGACTAAATCCAAGACCCTCAGGCAACCACGTAATGAGTATTCCATTCTTCAAGGGCCATAAAACATCTGCTCCATGTAGGCTCAAAATTCCCTATCTATTTCTATTTATTATGATGAGTCCCTAAGAGGCAGCAGCAGGTGACCTAGAAGCTGAGGCTCACGGAGCCACAGACCCCCTACTACCAGGGATAATATGGCTGGAACGGTGGTGGTTCACAAGGATGAGCACGGTGCTGTTCTGTGTACGCAGTCATGCCAACTGGCATGTTTCCTGCTTTCACCTAAATCTGTAGCCTCTCTCTTCTCTCCTCAGTCTTGATACTCATTTACTTTTGATTTCTTTTTGGCTCCTGCCACTCCAGCATTATTCCTTACTTATGCAGGACCTTACAGTCCTAGTGTGCTCTAATAACATCCTACTACAAGAGCAAGATTTCTCCAGCTAGAGAATGGATTAAAAAAAACATCCTGGGCAGCTAATCACAAACATATTTGAACATGAGGAACTGACAGCACGGATTAAATAAGTAACCATAAAAATATTTTCAGGTTATCTTGAAGTACTGGCACAGTTAAGAAAATTGCAGTGTGCTTACTGACATTTGGGGAACAAATTTACTGAGAATATTATGTGCCAAATATTCATCCAAACCCAGTCTTAGGCAGATTACAGTGTCATAAATATTAGATGGAGAGGCAGATTGTGCTCATTTTGCTGCAGTATGGGAGATCTAGCAACAAAACTACTAATGTTTAGCAGGGGAATGATGCAAAATGCAGCTGAGCAGTTGAGGCTGGTGGGGACATACGTATTAGACTCAGTTCACTGCAGAATTGTTCTTACATTTTTAAACCCTCTGTAAAGTACTTGAAGTTCTCTTTTAGTGAAATTGGTTTGTGCTTCAAGCTGTTCCAGTCCTTCGGGTCTATGGCACACTGTAGTCATTTCTAATTCATCTTCAATTTTATCTGAAAGAGAAGACAAGAAAAATATTTATTTTCGTTGTTACTTTTGCTCTATTATCCTGATAGATAGGACAGATTGGATTTCAAGAGCAACAGAGAAAAAAGAAATCATCAACAGAACTGATCTGTGTAACTGTTTTCAACCTCTTGAAAGCAAAATAAAAGCCATACGAGTAAAGCAATAGCTCACATTTCTTACTGGGCTGCCAATTAGCTCCACATTCACATAGCCAAAACTGGTGGTGAGAACAGAAGGGCAGGCAGCAGATACATTGGTCCAAAAGGCAACACCAGATATTTCTTATCTAAATATTGAAACAGCATGGAGGAATAGGCCTTTCAAAGTACTAGCTTTAAAGAAAGCTGTGCAAATATAAGTAAGAGAGCAGACATGCTTAAGCATATTGGACAATGACATTATACTGAGGGTAAACAGTGAGGGAAACTCTTCTGTGTGCTAACCAAAAAGCTTGCTGTATAGACACTAAAGGTCACTTTAATCCTAGAAGAAATTCAATTATGTCCACAGTCATTGAATCTCGAATGAATCCAGCCTGCATTTGCATGGATTTTTTGGGGAAACAGGTAAGAAATGAAAAATACTTATTAGCATTTTATTCAAGAGCATGTTCCCCCACAAGGAAGAAACATACTCAAGACATATCACATTCTGTATTACTGTAATCTCACCTCTTTTCTGATGCATGTATTTACCTGTCAAGACCATTTCCCCAGCAGTGTAGGTAATGCCCAAATGTACACAGATGTTTAGTGTATGTCAGTTCGAGATTCTCTAAATTTCAAGGACCAGATGCAGGTTTCAGCTGACATGAAAAACCCATCTACATCCAAAAGCTGCTTGGCATAAAAGCTAACACTCTCCTTATTACCAAAACTGTACAATTTAACCTAAAAACATTTTTACAGGGCATATTTGGCTCAAGTATAATATAGTAACTCCTGCTGAAAGACAAGGATTTCATGAGAAATGTGCAAGGAAATGGAGTCACTCTGAATGGAGGAAAGGCATGAATTCAGAGCAGACTGGCTCAGTGAAACAACAGACCAGTCATAGTCAGGACTTGAACAGTGAAAATACATGCCTAAATACTGTACTCAAGGTCCCTTGCACAGCAAGGAAATAAGAGACTGTAATAGCATGGGACAGGAGAGCATCACAACCATTTGTGATGCAGAAAAATTTACTGAACGCTGGCAAGTGGCCAGAAGAGGCCAGAAGAGGCCTGAAGGAGACACCTTCTACAGAGAGAAAAAATGAAGAATCTAGAAATTATAGCTCCTAGTAGAAGAAAGGAGAGGCAAAAAGATGTCTGCTGCAGGAAAAACAATAGATAATAAGACATAAGGGGGGAAAGCCATTTTCTTTGAAAGAGAACACATGCCACAAAATGAAGGAATACAGAAGAAATGAGAAAGAGAGAGAGAAAAGTAGGGAAGAAATTCCTTAAAATGAGGGAAGGAGAATGAATGGTTGAAAAAAGGAGAGGAAAGCCATTTAGAAGGGAGCCAAGGATAGGGAGACTCATCACTAATCCATACATTGTATAGGAAAAACCTTTTTGTTTACCTCTGGCTAACCTTAAGTTACCTAAACCCCTTTACATAATGCACATAACCCCAGGCTCCTCTCCTCCATTTCCCTGCTGTCCCCCAATGCAATAAGGAGTTTACACGTGACCTTGACAGTCATTTTGTTTTTCCACGGGAAGCCATGCATTTTGTGCTGTGCAGCATATAAGGAAGTTAGGCTTTGAGCCTTTCTCTGCTCTGTGACCAGTTAAACGTGCCCAGCTTTCCACTGTAATTTCCAGTTGAGTCACTTAAAAGTTCTTTACAACTTCAGTCAATGTAAAATAAAAGTGTAAAATACTGGCCATCTAGTCTTTATACCCTATAACATAATTCCCAGAGACATCCTATCACATAATGCCCAGAGAGGCTGTGGCTGCCCCATCCCTGGAAATGTTCAAGGCCAGGTTGGATGGGGCTTGGAGCAACCTGGTCTAGAGGAAGGTGTCCCTGCCCATGGCAGGGGGGTGGGAACTAGATGATCTTTGGGGTCCCTTCCAACCCAAACCATTCTATAATTCTGCAATTCAACAGACAGGTGGGGGAGGAGGGGGGAGAATCTATGCACCCTCATGACCTCACACAAGTGATGAGGCTAACGAGGGAAACCAGCCTGTCGGATTATTCTCAAACTTGGTTTTATTTACACTCCTACAATGTGGAGGTTCACATGGTTTCTACAGAGGCAGGAAAGATCCAGCTGAGAAAAGTCACACTCTTTGCAAAAGCATTTTGATACGACTAATTATTTTGTGGGTATTTTATTTGCCGTGTAATTTCCCCATCTCCTTAAGCAACCAGTTTTCCAAAACACTTATTGGAATTTGTGTTCATATTCTAAAAAAACCCAAATAATTAAAGAAAAAGGTCTTGCTCATGGAATACTTCTTCTATAGCTCCATGATAGCTTTAAACAAAATCTACAGAATTACAGCTCAAAACTTGTAAGTCTTTGGTTTATCCAGATCTCCTTTATATTAGCAGACCCAAAATTATGGTCTTAGAATTATTTTTTCAAAATATTCTTGAATAAAATATTACTTGGTGAACACTGTAATATAATAATGATATATTGTCTTTTGCCAGTACTGGCCTCACTCAGTGAATCATTATTTCATAAGAGTGCAATTCATCTTCTTCAGCTTGTCCTGCAAGAATGGGTTTTTCCAGCAATCAGTTCGTGAGCTTTGGTCCCACAGGGCAGATATTTCTATGTTAAAAATAAGCCAGATTATTGTTGTAGATTTGATTCTATTTCCCATGCTGAGAAATGTGGCTCTTTTCCTTATAACAAACTGCAGAAAGGAAATTATGAAAAATTCATCCTTTTCGAAGGGACGCTCTATTTTTTCCTTCCGTTCTCTATTCCAGAACCAGTATCAATCTCTGCCTTTGAAGAGGATCTGATGGTTCCCTGTGGGTTAATCCTTTCATCTGCTTCCTCTTCCTTTCCCAAGGGGAGTATTTTGAAACTTAGCAAAAAAACTTGTGAAGCTTTACATCTGGCCAAGGGGGCACTCAAAATGACACCGAACCAACAATTTTCCAGTAAACATACTTTAAAAATGGTAGAAATTGTTACTTCAGTGGAACATGCCCCGATGCAACAGAGCAGTCCTGGGCATTTCTTGGAGCCTCAGAGCAGAAAATAAATACAAGAAAGACTTATTAAGTCATTTTGTCTATCACTTGCCAACAGAGAGCTATTTTCCATGTGTTTCATGATACTATGTGTTTTAAAAGATAAAACCTATTTTAGGAGTAACTACTTCACATTACTATGCCTCACAGATCAAGCATTCCTTCCCTTGTGTTCATTTAGTATTTACATTTAAACTTTTCTCAGTTATCATCCCGTATTCAAAGATTTCCCTTCAGGAACATCTCTGCTCATCCCTCCTCCCTCCCTGGCAAAAGTCCGTGGTGGGCATAGCACAGACCTCGGAGCACGGGGGACCTGTAGCCGAGACCTAAGGGCACAAACTGCTCTTCTGTGCAAATCAGTCGTTTCCAACTCAATAGTCCTCACCCTCCACAAAGATTTTTTTTTGTCATTCTTGGTTTCCTTTCAGTGTTTTCTCTTAAGTCAGCTCTTTTAAACCTTTTTCTTCCATTCTCTGACACCCTATAAATTAACAACAGTAACCTCAGTGGCAAAAAAAGGAGATAGTCGCTTCCTCATCTGCCCTTGCCCTTTGTCATGTATACTGTATTTCCTCTTATTTACATTTTCATTATCACACTGGCTCAGTCCCTCCTAGCTCTTCAGGGATGCCACTGTATGAAATACGAACCCTTGCATTTGTATTGATGGCAGTTTTATTAAACTGAAGCTCACTTTATGGTGGTGAGTGCAAGCAAAAGTGTATATACGTGCAAATTTAAAGTTTTGTTAGGAAAGCGTTAAGATATTTTATCTAATATCACGTTCTTCCTCAGTTTTGCCTTGTTTACAGCTTGCTGAACACCCAAAGAGATTTGACCACGGGAAACAGGCATGTCACTGATTTAATCATCTTCTCCTTCAGTTTGCAGGTGCATGAACAGACCCAGGGACTGACTGCAGACACTGCGAGGGATGCGCGTGGTCACCTCCCCAGCTCAGGTGACACGTGTGACCAGCCCCTCTTGCTTACAGCATCCCTTTCCAGCCGAAACTAGGTCCCTGCCCTGCTCCGTGGAGACACTCGCCTCAGGGTCTGGGTACCATACAGCCGGTTAGTGAGAACTTGAACCTTAGCAAATAGGTCCAGATTTATTATTCTGGATTTCAAAGCATGATTTTTTTTTTTTTGTTGGGTTATCTGTGCTTACCAACTAGGTGGACTCAGTAACCAAAGCAGGAGGTTTCTCCTGCTTGCAGGTACTGATAAATGGTAAATTTTTGTTTTGTTTTGTTTTTTCTCCAGCACTTTTTGAAACCATCCCTGGATTAATCCCTTCCATACCAGCTGGCTGCAGTGAGTTGTCCTAGGCTGAAGATTGCCTGCACTGTTTAGCTGGTAGAGAACATGCTCGTGCATTTGCTTAGCTGTTTGTCTTACAATATGTTTAAAACTGGAGGAATGGGAAGTAGCACTTTTTGATTTAGAATTTGTCTCTGGCCATATTTTTGTGGCTGCTTTAATAGCAGGTTATGAAGCCTGGGTCTGGCAGAAGTGCCTGTGGTAATCTTACTCCAAAATAGGCCTAGGTTATAATAATTACTTAATTTTGCGTTTTTGTACAAAATGTCATCTCTATTTGCTTAGCCTTAGGATAGGCACATTTTGTGTATCAGACAAAATAGTGGCTTCACTTTACAAAGAAAAATAATCCTGACATAGTTGCATGTACATGCATATTTTATGGATTGTTGCTAATGAAAGATATTGTATTTCATTTCTCTGCTGCTTGCTCAAGAGCAGAGAATGAATTTTCATTAGAGTAGATCAATATTTTAACTGAATACACTTTGGAAATTAATGTGGCTTGGTTTATACATCCTTTCTTATTTGTTCTAATTTTACCTTTTGTTATCTTTACAATTTGAAGATTTCCATACTTAGACTGCCTGCAAATGGCCCTGTCTTTCACTGCTGTAAACTTTGCTGAATAGAATTTGCATTTCTCCAACTGGAGTAATTTAAACCTATTCATGTAAAAGCTGTCTTGTACATCTACCTGCCTACAGACAAAATTGTTTCATCATGGAGGAAAACAGATTTTCAACCACAGCTGACTACCGCTTTCCATCACAGAACCAGAGGGACTCAATCCTTCCCTTACCCATTGTAAAGACAAGAAAAATATTGATTTTGAAGGAAAATGTCCTGCTCCAATATTTCACTTTTCCAGATCTTTCTGTTCCATTGGACACAGGCACATTTATCTGCTATGGTATGGAAGACATCGCTTCATCGTCAATTTTTCTTAAAAATGCATGGGTAACGTAATGCACAACCAAGACAGCTACATGAACTAAGGCGCTGCCCAAACCCAACTTCTAAACGTGTAGAGACGCGGTCAGTAACTTGCCAGCTCTAGCAGCCAAGGGCAGACGACATGCTGCTGTCAGCGCTGAAGTCGAGTCCTAAAATCCTCTGTTGACAGCACATCTTCTAGTATTCGCTTTAGCGACCTATTTCCATACAAAAATGCCCACTCAACATTCTTCAGATCCAACGGTCCTTTCCTCATAAGCAGAGCAGATTAAATTGGTCACACACAACGCCACAGTTGTATTTGTGTACTATTAAATAGGAAACAATTGTGTTATTTACCAGCTGCTTTCTGGGCTCTGGTTTTGAACGGCCACTGAGCCCAAATTTATTAACTATTAACCTGCCTGTCCTTCCTCTCGCTGGCAGCTGCCTCTGCACAAGCAACATCTTGCACAAAAGCACAGGGTTGGTTGCACTGGGCCAGACTCCCTTGTGAAACCCAAGAAACACCAAACACCTTTCCCACAGCGGCCACCTAAAATACCACAGCATTTCCAGCCCCCCAACCTATGTGCCTGGCAAACGAGCAATAGTAATGTCTCATTACACTGTCAGGGCTGGCTAAGGACAACTCAAGGCCTAAAACATAGTTTAAAGGGAGGGTGTAAATGATGATTTAATACGATGCAAATCAGCCTGTCCCCTGCTTCCCAAGGCTGCAAGGTGAAATCATGTAATGCCAGGCTCCATGCCTAATTGGGAGAATTTTGAAAATATGTTGCTTATAATAAATTCACTTTTTGTTAAAGGAAAAAATCAAGATGTAAAATACAGCTAATATGCCAATGTTAGGTTTAAAACTGACAAGCATTAGATGAAATGGGGGGGAGATTAAGTTATGTGCAAGAATTATTAGACTGCATGTTATTTTTATTAAAAAAACCATTAGCTATAATTTAGGAGCAAGGACCTGAAGAAAAAATTAACTCTAGTTTATCCACAACATCTTTGAAATTAATCTCCAGACAAAACACCTGTTTGGGCAAATCTCACAGGAAATAGATCCTGCCTGCGGGAAACCAATTGCAAGTATTTGAAAATTTCATGAAGAGAAATAACTAAAGGCCTGAGTCCATAAATGCTCATTACAGAAGAAAGGTACAGGAATGGGAGTCAAGCAAGAGCTGTATTACTGATGCAGCCC
>JAVJGG010000043.1:3272628-3294096 GCA_035590195.1 Aviceda cuculoides
GCGAATAAATTTTAGAAGTCTCCTGCACATTTTTTGGTAAGGTGCAGAGAAGGCAAATAAAGGTTACGAGGCAGCACTCTCCTCAAAAAAGCGGCACACAAGCCACTGTCCTTAAACGGGTTTCCCCAGCCTGGGAAACACAGGGTGAGCCAGGACCAAGGCAAGATTTCAACTCCAAAGCAGCAAGGAGAAAGGAAAACCATCAGAATGTGTCAAGCCATCAAACTGTGATGCTTTTTCAGAAGAAATATCAGAAACTCTTCAGAGGGCACTTAATAAATGAAATAGTCATAGGAGACTTCTGCATTATAAATGAAGTAACTGAACTTAAATTTTTTTTCTTTTCTGGAATAGGTTATTCATCAAAAAACCTTTGATGAGCCAAGACAATGCATTACAAATGGACGACTTATCTCTTCGAAGAATTATTGCTGCCAAAGTTTTTTTTTCCTCATTGAAAAGCAAATCAGACACTTCAAGTCCCTGATTTAGTATTGCACCGATTTCCATGAGCATTGGTTTGCTATAGTTTCGAGTTAGAAAAAGGCTTTTAGAAGAACAATAATCTATGCATATGTAATATAGGGGAATCAAGCAATCAGAAATAGTAATTAGTTCAATGCCTAATTCAAGGACATGTTATCCTTGGGTTATTATGGGAAAAGTAGAATGTTATATTTTTGCAGTCAGGCAGGTTTTAACTAGAGTGTAAAAGTGAAGTTGTTTTCCCCCTCAGAGGCACCTTTTTTTGAACGGGTGGGACTACATACACTTGGCGCTGGCTGCAGAGCTGACATGAGAACTAAGGAGACATTTGGAAGATGACAGTGAATAGACAACGGTGCAAGGACAAACGCAACTTAAACTACATAAACCCCTTATAACGAACGCTCTCAATCACATACACAATGTTTAAGGTCATGATTGCAGGGGGAAATCACAAAGCTGCAGCCTCACCTGCGATTTCTTTATTCTGGACTGGGACTTTTCGCCTGGAAAGAGAGAACACGCGCATTTGTGTGTGCGCGTTACCTTCTCCTCGACAGCCTCGCTGTGCCTTCTCAAAGGCACGCCTGCGCTCAGCCGCCGCAGGCTGCCGCTGGAAGCCCCCAGGTGCGGCCGCAGATATTTGAGCGCGGCAGCGGCCGGCGAGCCGGGACAGCCGGAGCCGGCTGGGTCAGTCACCGCCCAGGGCCAGCGCCGCTGCAGGCCGGTGCTCCCTCGGGGTGCCCACCGCCCTGAGGGGCAGGAGGTCCCTGTGTCTGGGCCACCCTTGGGTGCGTGAGCAGCTTGGGTGCAGCTCCCAAACAGGGCACCGAAGCTGTTTGGAATTCAGATTGTTTCGTGGGAGATGTTATTCTTCCAAAGGTGATGTTCCTTATTGGGAAAAGAAATAAAACCACTTATTTTCCATAAAAAAAAAAAAAAAATTGAAGTTTTGACTGTGGTTTAAAAAACTTCATTTAGGAAAATCTTTCAAGTTAATTTCTCACAAATGTTCACATTTTATTGTAATACAGGCAGAAGCTATCTCCACTGGCACCATGTTTGTGGGCAGTTTGTCTCGGTCTATTTACAGTGCAGCAGCTCTTTGCAGCTTCTTCTCTGTTAAGTTACCCAATTCCATACATTTTTACTTCATTACTAGGGAACTACGCAGTGAATGAGCAGAGCTGTAACATACGTATGCTCATAGCCAGGCATCTACACTGGAATTCTGCTCAACAGAAATTTCACATTAAAGATCTTTCAAAAAAAAAAAAACCAAAACCAAAACCCAGTCATTATTTCTGCTTTGGCCTTAAGTTTCAATTTCTTACAATCTGTTTGTTTGGGTTTTAAAATGAAGCTTTGGTTTTTTGCTTGGTTTTGTTTTTGTTTTGTTGTGGGTTTTTTTGTTTAACAGAAACATTTTCTAAAGCTGAAAACATGTGTGGGTTTGCTCACATTTATTAAAAAAAAAATAAAAAATATTTTTGTTTTGTTTATTAACATACACTTAATCCTGTTTGGAAACACCAGTGTGTAAAATAGAATTTGCCATTTAATGAAAAGGCAATGCTAGCATCCCCAGCAGGAGTGAATTTGGGCAATTCTCCTACCTATAACAACAGACAGGACAGCTCACCACCACATTATGACAATTCACCTGTGCAAAGACTAGAAAAAATACAAATTGTTTTGGTCCAGGCAGAATTGGGGAGTGAAACACCACTATTAAATAAGCATGCTACAGATTCCATCCAAATGGGACAGTATCACTCAAAAGATTACTTCTTTCCATTTCACAGAACTGGTGTTTAAGTTGAGCAGATTGTTTGAAAATGTGAAGCATAATTAAGCATAACATAAGTACCAATTAAGTTCTATTTGCACAGAAGAAACTGCTCAAAAAATACTATTCCAATGCAGATCCAGATTTTTCAATTGAACATGAAAAAATTTCCTGAAAGCCGATGTAAGAAGGCTTTCTGCTGAAATACACAGTATACAACTGTGGGGGAGCTGACGGCATCAAACCTCGGTTACAGCTCCAGAACAGAGAGCTGGCAGGGGGCATGGGTGGTATTTCTGTAGATATATTGTTAGAGGGCAGCACCTGCACCTCAAGCATTTAAGTGCATCTGATCTCAGGCAATGTATGGAAGCAACAAATAGTGCCTGGACTTCTTGTTCATAAAAAACATTAGCGTCCTAATCTCTGGTTTGCCAAGAAGTTGAACAAGAAGTGGGTCTTCAGAACACTCATGCAAACAGACAGTGCCTAAAACACCCTTCTGCCACTACTCTCTCTTTAAATACAGCCTACATACTTCCTGACTCAGAAAGCTGCTTTAGTACCTATGTATTCATTCAAATTCTTCGGCGACGTCTTCAATTGTTGTGCTTGAGCATTTTGAACACAGACACCTATAAGTCAGGTACTTGCTTTTATACATACACACCACTGCCCAGGGCTGCCGGCATTAGCTTGCTGGAACTCTTCATCCAAATAAATGCCACACCTGGCCCACGGTGACACAACCAAGAGCAGCTGTTTCGGTCAACTTGCTTGGCCGCTAATCCCTCCCCGTTATCCCAGCTGCTCTTCGCCCCTCACCTTCCCCGGTGCTCCCACCTCCGAAGAGTGGCATGAGCATCCTCCAGGCTGAGGGCAGGCTCCTTGTTTTAATCTGCTCCGAGCCGCTCTACAGAGAGGAAGTGATCCAGAGCAGCATCACTCACCCACTCCTCCCGAGGAGGACGAGCACGTGCCGCGCTGCTCTGCAAAGCCTCCTTAATCCACAGCCATGGGTACAACAAGCAGCTTCAAATTTTACACGGGCACAGAACAAATCTCACTCGAGCATTTTGATGCAGTTTTAAGTGTTCAGAGAATTAGCAGAAGGCCATTTAAAACATCTCCCCTAGGAACAAGATGGGAGTTTTACTAAGAATTACTAAAAAGTGATTTCTTTTCATTAAGCAGCAACACTCTTCATTAAGAGGTAGCACTTAGGGAAGCAAACAGCTTCCAGCTAAGCCTTTCCTTTCAGCCAGGAGTTCAGGTCTCCCTTTGCTTGGCAGTCTGCAGTGGTCTGCTGAAACCCTACAGGAACCCACTGAGTGGTTCAACACAGCGAGGAGATCCCTTCTGGAAGTGCCCTTAGCCACTCATGCCTTTCTTAGAGTGAGCAAAGAGAAATACATGCACAGTGTGAAAACATAAAGCTTTTTCACATGGGTTTCTATGCCCCATTGAGAAGCATAAAAATCAGGGGGGATGGGGGGGCAGGGGGAACAAAAGACCAGACACACTGGTATGAAGCAGTAAGCAACCCATAAAGTAGGAGCTAAAACTCAAGCCTGCCACATTTATGGTGATAGATCACTCTGCTATGGTCAACATACCAAATATACCAGCACCATATATCAAAGCAGGGGCTGAACTGAGCTAGACTTCCCTAAACTCCCGCGCAGGAGCCAAGCCAGAAGCAGTTACCAGCCAGCAAACAGGCAGGGAGCTGAAACGCCAGCAGACGAGATAGGGAAGTTTCAGGAAACAGACGACAGCTTAACTTCCAAAACTTGGCCCAGCTAGTAGTGCTGGGAATCTTAAAACTTTGTTCCTGCAGCAAAAGATTAATGGGACAAGCAAAAAACTTGTTCCCGTTTTTTCCTGTCTTTGTTTTGCTTCTCCTGGAAGGACAACAGGGACTGCCACAAGGCTCAACACTGTAAGATGCACTCTGCCTACGATGTACATGCAACCAACTATACACCTGATAAGCCGCTATGAAATCAAAATACATAATTATATAAAACTTTACCATGCTAATGTTTGAAGCTTTAAGTTCTGCTAATTTGTCTAAGGATCTTTCTGCTTCTGTAACATATTAGTTTTCAGACTGGAAGAGGAAGGCCATGAGGTTTATAGCTTCCCAGGCTGAGGCCTGGCATTGATCAGCCCCCTAAAAATACTGGTGAATTTGGAGTTCTGGTCTGTTTTCAGAATACCACCAACAGAGAGTGATTTGAGGCTAATAAACATCAGTGCTTGTAAACACTGGAGCTGTTCTGGTTGACAATGTCTGAGGACTTCTGGAAACAGAAAACAAATACACAATTGAGAACATGACCAATGCCAGAATGCTGCTTATTAAATTTTCATGCTGACTCTGATTACTTTCATTTAGCAACACAGATGTGCAACCAGGATGAAGAGGTAAGTGCCAGTGAGTACTGGGAAATGGCTGGCAATATGAGCAAGAGTTGGAAACCAGTCACTTAGAGCAAATGCTGCTCACATGTGTGCTTATCAGCTCTTACCAGTGACTTGATTTTAAGGAAGCCATGAAAACAATTTAATATGTTAGATTTCATAATTCTCATTCTTCCATTCTGTTTTAAGGAAGTCACATCGTAGTCCACAAATGAGGATGAAACAAAAATAGGAGAGCATTGCTAAGAACAGTTTTAAAAAAAATAAATTCTAAAACCACTCCACACATGACCAGGATTAAATTAGAATATTTTGTCCGAAACATCATCAACATATGCTGAGCAGCTCTAATCTACTCTGTATGAGCAAAACTGTAACAGAGCAAGAGGTGCCAGAAACAGGTTTAGAAAGACCATCATGGGTTAGCTCATCCCAGTATTGCCCGCAGAGCTGCTTGTGCAGATGAGCCCTTCGGCTCTTTCCCTTTTGCTCTGGGCTCCGACATCAGCGTGCCACAGGACCACCAAGAAAGGGAAGAGGTAAGCAAGCCCCACAACCTGTGTGCTGATGGGAACTTCTGGTCTAGGATCTACCTAGGGAAGCCTGACCTGTCTGTGCAAGTGCTCACTCCTATTTATTTTAGGGAGGAAGAAATGTTTAGCTTGGAATATTTTAATGAGCGTGTGGAGAATAAAGGAGGAAAATTTCCCTTTCTGAATGCTTCAGATTTCATCTTGTCATTTCAATTCCCCTTTTAATCATCTACAAGAAATTTAATAAAGCTTTGGCCTAATCCCAGAATAATAGAAAAATGGAGAGTTAGAGCTTCACACGTACAAAGACACGCAAAGGGAGCCTCTGCAGCCGGAGTCGGCACGTGCTGCCCAGCCTGCTCCAGCAGCCGGGAGCCCACCCTCCTGCCCCGGGAGCAGCCCGGAGGAGCAGGGATAGGGCACCACTGCCCCTCCTGCCCTTAGGGACAGGGCTGGCAGCTTCACCTTTCTCTCCTACTATTTGTACCTAGAAAATCCCCACCCACTGTCAGAGGAGTACTCGGCCACAGCAGCACAGCAAGCGCGTGTCCCACCACGCGGAACCGCGGCCGGCAGCGTGGGTACGGCCCCAGTCCCTCAGCAGCCGCAGGTACCGCGGGCGGCTGCCTCGCTTCCCAGTCCCGCTGCTGGTTGGGATCACGAACCGTCACGGCATTGTTGCCAGGAAGCGTGGTGGTCATGAATTGGACAAATGAAATGTTTTACTCTTTCCACAGTGTGAAATCTCCTGTTAAGAGAGAAAGGATTAACTGTTTAAGTAGCTAAATTAATTAGGACTTAATTAAGATACATTTGGACATGCATCCTCAATTCAAGTTTCCCATGTGTGGATTTAAGAATCATGGGAGAGGAATTAAGGTAATGTTAATTATGTTCCATTTATATTGGCTATTTAAATGGCTATCCCTTTCCAATTATGAGCCTCTCTAACTCAATTTCTTCAAGAAAAGCAGCCTTACCCTGAAATTCTCAAGGATGTTCTTCAGCCAAAAAAAAAGTCTCCCCCTACAACTGTAAATTTATTCAAGCCAAGGGAGATGATTCCAGATTTCAAAACATGGCACGTTAGAGTAGCTCTCTTGTGGTTCTTAAAGTTCTTGAAAACAAGGAGACAACCAGGCAAATGCAGTCAGATTCGTATTTAGCAAGCGATGCTTCATGTCAGTGAGAAATGGTTCAGCAACAATGCAAGAAGCTGGACCACAACTCTAATTTTGAGACTTACTAATAACAATGTGTCTGTGATAATTCGGCAAATCAGTGAAAAAGATGAGCAAGTCTTAACATCCCACCAGAGCAAAGCCATCTGAAAGACTGCCCTGGAGCCAGTGCAGGGATGCATCCTCAAAACCCAGGTGGGCTCTTCAAGAGTTCAAATTACCAGCCTCAGGTCACGCTGCTCTTGTTCCTCCCACCTTAATGCCCCCTCCCCTCCCCTCCCTGCTCTCGGGCACTGCGAGGGCTGATACTGCTCACGGGAACTCACTCCAGGAACAAGAACAAAAAGCACAACCGACTGCTCTTTACAGACTGCACTAAAAATTATCAAAAAAAAAAATTATCTGTTTACAGGATTCCAAATACTTTTTGTGTAATGATGATCTAAGTTATCATTAATAGCATAAGTCAAAGATCTTTTTTTTTTTTTTTTTTTTAAACCTAGCCATGTCTCTTTAAAATGAATGCTGTTTTCATGCAATTTAATTTCTATAATTTAAAGATGCATGAGGCGGGGGGGGAGAGAAAGACTACTTTTCCTTTCTGCTGCAATGAGAAACCACATTTATTTCATATAAAAATTTACCACCATTACTTATTAGCAGGCAGAAAGCTTCTGGGTATAATAAAAATTTGGTACATAAAGCTGCAGCTGCCTGAGGAGAGGGTGAATTAACTGTAATGAAACTGGTTTAAAGAGCCTCATAATATCACTTTAAAGATACAAAAAAGAAGGGGGTAGAAGCAAGAGCAAAAAAAAAAAAAAAAGATTTTTTGGTAAATCACAAAATACTATCTGTTCTTTCTGCTAAATTCTCATATGAAAGCAAAAGCCAGGTTTTCTTCTCATCTTCACATTTAAGATGTATACCAGGAAGCAGCATTTTCTTCTCTGCATATGCTAACACTGCACCACTTCACAAGCAACAATGTTGTCTGATGAGGATTTCTTCCCGAGCGGCAGATTTTTTTATTCCTAGTTTAGAGACTTTTGCTGGTCATCACCCATGTGAGTGGTAAGCCCCTCAAGCTCAACTAACCTCCTGGTTACTTGCTCCTTGGAGATACAAGAAGCCCAGCTCACAAAGGTTCACTCAGGAAAATAATTCCAGTAACATCTAGGAATGGAATAATTTCCATTGCAATGCTGTGGCAGGACTAAAGAAACAAAACACATTGAGAAATTCAGTTTTGGGGAGACTGCACAGTCACTTGTATACTCAAACCTGCACCAAAAAGATAGCTTAGAGCAGGGTATCTCTCTTGCCCAGCTGAGTAAGGCAGGCAGTGATGCCATTTCGCTTAAGGTATTACAAGTTCTTACCATGTGCATTTTCTTTTAGATACCCGGCTGTATTTAGTTTTTTTGTATGTGCTTTGGTCATCTCGACTTCAGCATTTTGGTAAACAGCTTTAGTGCAAGTAATACATATGCATTGAAAGTCCTCGGTACAACAGCCAAATAATTATGCAAGATTTTAGAAAGATTTACAGCACTCAGATTCAGTTACATTCTATAGGAAAACACTTTGCATTCGATTAAGAAAAATTATTTGTTTCACATGCTGAATTGATCGTGAACAGCAGGTGTCTGTAAGCTCAGACCTTTGTATTGCCTTGTCAGAGAGGCTCTGCAGGCAGATTTTGCTGTGCAGCCTCTACTGTGGCGCGTCCAGCCTGCTACATAGCCTCAAGGAGCAGGGAAACCCTGGCACAGTGTTACTCATCTTAACCCTTTTAATTTATAAATATACTGTGACCTGAATTTTATACAAGCCAAAATACACTGTTACTATAGGATGCAACTCAGACTCAAGAAACTGCTGGTATCTTGTGTGGCTACTCAACAGCTAGCCAGAGCTTTGTATTATTGAACTCAGCTATAGGATCACCTTCAAAGACTGAAAGATAAGCTGCCAATCTTCACCCAGAAATAAATCTGCACAGCTGAATTATAAATTAATAATCAAAACTCACTAGACAGGATCACCATGGGTTTGGTATTTTTGTTCCTGAAGTAATCTTTCTCCTTCACTCTTTCCCTATAGAAAACTGCTCAGGTTCACAGCGGATAAATAAAAAATAAAGTATGGACCCTGTATATTAATTTCAGCACCATCCCAGCTGATAAAGCTGGCAGTAAAGCATTCATAGTACTGGTGGGCTTGGGAAAAAAAAAAAAATTACACTGTGATGAATCTTGGTGCATGATACTACAGCACAACTCAATGATTATGTGGCAAGGAGAACTGTATTTAGATTATTGTTGCAAATAACATCCATTAATCACCATGATGAGCCTGGATCCTAACATTCGTCAAGATAAACTGCATTTCATTTCCTAATTCTTTATTATCATTAATATTAGACATTTGTATTTAGCCACCATGCAGCCCAGATGTGACTACTGACACAGACAGAAATAGCTTAAGCCTGTCACATAGTACCAGTGTGAATTGTTACACATTTTGCCAAAAGCAAGATACTAGGTAAGTCTCTAAGAAAGGGACAAATATCACTCATAGCTGTTTTGGTTAGAATTTTTTCCCCAGAATCTAAAAGGAAGAAACACAAAATGCAGACTCTAGAGATTTCATTAGAAGTTTAGAGAACAACTCCAAATTGTACAGATGGAAGTGTCACGAGAGCACTTCTCCTTCAGCTCCCTCTGTGTCCCATATCCTTGACTAAACTAAGCCAAATCCTTCCTCCAAGGTTTCATACTAAACAAAAAGGTTTCATGCTAAACAACTTCAATTAAACAGCATTCAAAAAAGATATATTCATGCCTAAGTCAGCTACTTCTCTGTTGATTCAACTTCTACAGCTCCTAATAGGACAAACAGCACTGGGCTCTGCTTGACTTTGTGCTGTGCACTGTGATCTTCACAACGCTTGAAATAAAGGCAGCAGAATCTGCACCACTACTTACACTTTTTATAAGGCTAATTATGTGTGTCTGTTGCTGCTCTCCATCAGGAGATTCCGTCTCAGTTATCAATGGGCAGGTTTACTGCTGAGAAAGCTGTAAAATTTGAGAATAAACTAGCTGGATGGCTTTGTCCAAACTTTACTACACAGTGTCAGATGCAGCTCAGTTATGACCAGCACTACCCCAGCTGATGCTCTCCGGCACCTCTCTCAACAGAAAATAGGAATTTATAAGGTACAAAGAGAGCTCAAAGGGACAGGTACTCCTCTCACTAATGTAAACCAGAATCAAGTAGAGTCAGAGGATTTCGGCTAGAGCCAATGAAATGCAAAGCAGATTTTAAAATAAGACCACATCATTTTACACTTATCCAGCAACTCTGCGATTCCTATCGTTGTTATCCGAAAGGCAGCAAAATGACAAGTTGGCATTCCAACACAGGAATCCCCTTTTCTTAGGGGTACAGCATTGTTCACTGCTCTGACCATCTCTGGACCTCAATGGAGAGGACATATGGAATTCAAGAGGGATGAAGCCTCTGGACGTACTCTGCATTTCAAAGTGGTTCTGTAGTCCACAAACGCAGCACCTTCCATAGAGAAACCATTTTCTATGCTATTAACTATCTTAGAAAGTTTGTAATGGTGTAAATATTGCAGAGTGCTTTGATTTAATTCTGAAGGAGGTACAATTTCAGGGTTGGTGAAATGAATGTCTTTTGGCATCTTCCAGACAGCTAATTGGTATATATAAATTATGATAGAGTTGTAAGGATATGAATTCAGCCAAAGCAGATAAAAATGAGGAGGGGTCTGGAAGAAAAGGTCAATATGCTTAGCCACGAGTAGTCTATATTAACATCATCACACCCTGGTACAGAACATACTAAGATTTTCAATTGTTCATACGTTAACCTGCAAGCAAACACTAGGTCCTTTTGTGCTGCATATACCCAATCTGCACAGCTGCCATGCCTCCCCCAAACTCTATTATGTTTCAGTTCCATGAGAAAAGCCTGGATTTTCGTCTTGCAGCTCAGTATAAATGTAAAAACATATCTGACACCAAGAGAAGTTAAGAGCTTCTGTCTGAAAAGTATTACACATTGCAGGCCTTGCACAGATAAGATCCTTTCTATTTTTTACTGTTGTTTCTGTAAAACTTGATACAAGGGAAAAAAAAAAACCAGGCATGTTAAATAGTGCTCTGAGAAAACTTAACTGGTGACAAATAAAATAATCGAACTTATAGTCATTATGAAAGTATCGTACTTCCAGAATAGGATGAGAAGAAAATTAAAGTAAGGTCCATTCTGGGTTCAGAAATAATTCCCTGAATACTTTTGTCAGGCAAAGAAGGTACATTAGAAGTTTGGCTTCATTACCCAGACCTTACTGATGGGACTGACTTCATGGCCAGCCACCCAGCAGGACAGTGGCCAGACAGGATTAAAACCCAGATCTTCTCAAGCCTCACCCTGAATGTCACCTATCAGACAGCATTTCAAGTTATATGTGCCATTAGAAGGTTGTTAAACACCATCAGGTGAGGTTTAGATTGGATATTAGGAAAAATTTCTTTACTGAAAGGGTTGTCAGGTATTGGAACAGGTTGCCCAGGGAAGTGGTTGTCACCATCCCTAGAGGTATTAAAAAAGTGCGTAGACAAGGTACTCAGGACATGGTTTAGCAGGCACTGTTGATGGTTGGACTCGATGATCTTAAAAGGTCTTTTCCAACCTAAATGACGCTATGATAAATAGCTGGAGCAGATATATTCTGCTAGTTTGTTTGCATTTCTAGATTTGATAGAAGTGATTTTAGTATTCCCTCAGTGATAGAATTCTTGTGCTAGGCCAACGCCTGCTGCACAGGAGGAAGTCACCACATCAGATTTATTAAAGCAGACAGAACACAATATTGTACAATCAGTTCATGCACTAAGTTACCTCCAAAACACACAGTAATAAGATCAGTGTATTGTTACCGGAGCCTCTAAGGCGTACAAGCAATTGCCCGATTGAAAGAAAGAGAAAAATTACATCACCCCACCAGGGTCTACATGTTGCAAAACGTGAAGGCATCTGAAGTAGCTGAGAGCTAGAAAGATCAACAGAGATATCTGAATTCCTTCCAAACAAAACTGGCTGACATTTCAGCCCCTTCAGAATTATTCTGAAGTCTTCTCCAAAGCCAAGTCTGCCCAAAGGAGTTTCACAAGAGGACATTTAGACAGATTTAGTGTCACAAGATGGCTTCCTTATAAAGCTTGCCCTTGCGCTGGTGCTTTCCATTCACTCCAGCAACAGTACACCGCTTCCTCATCATCTTCACCGGTCAAAGGATGGCTGCATTCAGATGTAGCTTAAAACTCAGACATCCATTCTAACCCCCTGCAATGTGACAAGTTCTCACTGCTAGGAAATGAAACCTCTCAGCATCCAGATAGACTTAGCTTTTCGTTTAGAACATCTTCAACTTGTGTCTCTAACTTACCAATACATTTTAATTAAATTTATCAGCAAAGATGTGCTTCACTGAACATTGTATTTATCCTCCTGAGGATTCACAGATAGGGACAATTAGAGGTTAGGCTGCATCCTTCACATCTGTTGACACTATGCAACCTTGCTGTTGTGATATATTTGAAAGAAAAAAAAAAAAATCTTCCTGGGCAAATGAAATCTCTCTAGATTATACTTTAAAAATCTGCTTTAACCTTCAGGAGGTTGGGGGTTTTTTTATTATGTTGTTTTGGAGACAATCTCCCTGCCAAACAAAATAAACTGCATGGGACTGATGCACAATCCTGCCTGAATCCCCCATCATCCCAAAATACATCAGAGAAAGGTCTTGAAAGGGAAGAGACAATTAACAGTGAGAGAACAGAAGACCAGGGTCATCAAGTGTACCCAATTTGATCTGTACCGATCAATCACAGACACTATAACATCTGCCAAGCAGCCTGACACCCGGTTCAGTATCATTGGGGAATCTCTAACTTCCGTAGCCAACATTTCCACAGGTTATAAATTAAGAATGGTTTCGACAGCCTCTCAGAAATAAGCTTTGAACAAGGACAAAGTCATCTTCAGTGATGCTGCCATTCAGTTTAGAAAATGCCGCGTATATATTTTTTTCTTAACCCACACTAGCTTTTCCTTAAAACAAGCATCTGCTTTGCCAGCACTACATGCACCAAAGTCTCCACCCTTCTCCACGCTGACTGCATTTACCCCCACTGCAATCTGATATGATGTGGATCCACATGTACGAGTGCATCGGTTGGCATTAAATCTTCCCTTATACGTACTGTGTTTCTGAAGTGCAGATGCTACCTGGAGCTTGCTGTTTTGCAAGGTGGATTTGATGCAGCACGTTACAGTCCACAGCCTCTCTTGAAGGTCTAGAAAACTGGCAAAGCATAAGCTCCTTCTCTTTAGATATAGGAACACCTTATCATGTACGTGTTTTATCTTGGGGAAAAAAAAAAAAAAAGCCAAACGAAAATCCTTGCAATAAAACCAAGGATATCCATCAAGTTTTATGCAATTCTATTAAATTTATTTTAAAATAGTCTACAGAATACTAACCTCTTCTAACATCCTTCTACCCAGCAGAAAAAGTGATGGATTTAGGGCAGGAGTCTGAAGGCAGAGAGGCAAGATGGAAGGGAAGATATGTAAATAGGTACAAAACTCACATAATTACTGCATTTTTACATACATGTGGAATTAAAAGCAGCACAGAAATAATGGAATTATGGTGTGTGGTATGTTAAAAGTTTTGCTGTGGTATATCAGTACATTCTTTTTGCATGCCTACCATGTTTTTTTTAAAAAAGGCCCAAGGAGACCCTTTTGAAGTTAGGCTTTGTAAAATAACTGCTTAAGTTAGTTATCTAGCTGATTCATCACTATCACAAAGGTCTGCACTTCTCAAACCTTGAACAAACTTCTAAGTCAGCTCAACACACACATTCTTCAAACACTAACACATAAAGCACAATAAGCACTTGTAAGTGCTGTAACTACTTCACAGAGTAGTTTACTTTTTACCTCTCCCTCCAGCACTCTGGCTATCCCGCTGAAAATACATTCCTTTCTTCTCTTGGCCATCTGCTGCAGAATTTCACGGAGGGCACTTCTATACTTTCAGCCATGCTCACTCCTCAAAACACTTACATGCAGTCTGCTGTGCTTGGGCTTTCCGTTGATGGCACATGTGTTAACTTATTAAAACACGTGGTTTGTGCTTTCAAAAGGAGGTTGTCGTTGCTCTGTTTTTCTACAGTCTTACTTCACTCCTAGATCTTTCACCACAACACCCTGATATACCCTCTTCACCAGAAAATGAATGAAATGTAAAATAGCATTTCTTAGCCTCTACACTGCCACAGGTAAGTATTATGCAAATACTACTTTTTTTCAGCAGTGCTTTCTGTTGAAGAAGGGTCTGGTGATGCCGAGATGCTTTCTGAAGGGGAAGACTTGCCATGCTGCATGGAGAACGACTATTGTACCAATGGACTAAAAATAAAATCCATGCCTATTCAATCAGAACTTCTAAAGCTGAAGGGGAAACATAAACACAGAATACATCCTAAGGGATGACTGATTGAATTACATGCCTGTGGTAGTCCCACAAAATGTTATTGATCTCAGACTGAATGCTGACATAGTTGATTACTTCAGCAGGAATCGTAAAACACAGGTAGTGTATTTTTGTCACATGAAAGAGGAAGAAGGGCATTTTCCATCTTCTTGGTATTACAGTTGTCCTGAAATTACCTGTTAGTAATTTTAGATGGACAGTATGGACCCCCCACACACTCCCACATCAAAAATGCATAGACCAGAATTAAGAAGCCATAATGTGATGCAGTTCTTAAAGAGCTAGACCAGCAATTAGAGAACATGACTCGGGGTGGGGGGGTGGGCTAGCCAAAGTAAACAGAGTGCTCTCAGATTTCTTATTCTATAGCATTAGTATCTCGCTGTAATCAACACAAACCAGGGGTCTGGCCCAGCTCTTCCTGCACTGCCGTGCAATGCCTGTGGGGAGGTGACACTGCACCACCTCTTTGCACTGCACAGAAAGAGAAGGGGAAGAAGAGAATGATACCTCAGCCAGAGTCTCTAGTAAAAGGCAATCCAAAACACAGGGCTGTGTGGGATGTTTCCCATTATATTCTCATCCTGTTTTCCTTCTTAGCTTCCCAGGGACTGGTTATCACTGTGTTTTCCCTACCTTCAGAAAACTGGGAGACCAAAGGCAGGACCTTCTACTTTGTCCTGAAGGGACAAACAGCTAAAGGAGAGGGAAGGATTACAGGACCATAATTTTTTCATCTTTCACTTCAGTTCTCAGGAAATACTGGAACAATCAGTGATATATGCTTACAAGCATGGGTTACTGAGTCGTCAAAACTGCAATAGAATAAAACTGAACTGATATAGAGCATCCTTGTGTGGAGGAGAGAAACAGAGAATGCATTACATCTTCATCTGAGTAATACTTCTTGGCACTGTCTCACATACCATTCTCCTCTGGAAGCTGGGGAAAAGAGTGGTCTATGAAACTGCCATGAGGTAGACGGAAACTGGCTGGATAGCTGCTTGGAGGTTCAGCATCAAAACAACAGAAGGGATCAAGTGCGACTCCACTAAGGTCTTTCCTGAGTCTAGTCGTGGTCAATGTATATGTTACCAAGCTGGATAATCAAACAGGAAAGGTATCATCACGTTAGAAAGGACTGGGGGAGACCTTCACAAATTTGAGAAAAGGCCTGAAGGTAACTAGATGGAATTCAGTAAAGACAAACGCAAAGGGCTTCAAGTTTGACAACAGAATAAATCACACAAATACAGCTGGCCAGACTGGAGATCTGTCCATTATGGTGGGTCAGAAGCTGAACATAAATGACTGATCTCATGTTGCTGCAAAGACAACAAGCACTTCACCAGAAGGACAAACAGGGATATACTTTGCCAGCCATGTGAAATAATCCCTCTACTGTGCTCAGTGGCAGTTAGGTCACAGCTTCAAGAAAGATGTGCATTAACAACAAATACTTCAGGGTAAGAGCAATGAAAATGATCAGAGACTAAATCACGTAACAAACAAGGAAAGACAAAAAGAATTAGAGTTATTTAGACTAGCAAAGAGGAACCCAAAAGAACATAACACTCTTTAAAAGGCTCGTACAAAGATAAAAGAAATCATCTGGTCTCCATGTCCATTGGTGGACTGAAGACAAAATACTTGTAATGAGTCTGCCATGCTGACACAGACAGGTACAATGCTGCTTTGAGACAAGAGGATGGACTAGGAGATCTCTTCCCCTTCCACATCTACTTTCCTAAAATTCTATGAAGCATTTAGGTACTTTTCCCATATGAGCTTTTCCCCCCCAAAACAACAGCTTTGGCTCTGACCAGGTGAGTATAATGCCTCAAACAGTCTACCAGTTTTGTGCCTGTGCAAGTTATGTGGTCCTTGTGGGATATTTGTACCTACTGATGCTAACCTTGAATTTGGAAAGTAAATGCTTTTAAATAACTGAATTAATTGTTATGTCTCACTCAAGGAATTAGTTAGATAACAACCATGAAAATTTCAAAGTTTCAGCATTATTGAATATCCCTGAAAAAAGACGGTTTTACTGAATTGCTGCAAAATGTTAACTGTTTTCTACCCAGTTCTTTGCATAAATTAGTACAGAAAGAAGAAGCTGGTAGTCTCTAATTCAGGATCAGTACTGTTGCCTCAAGCCTTCAAAAGGCTGATTAACAAATAATGTGGCAGTGATAGCTTAAAGAAAAAAACTAAAACATGAGCAGTATGATATGCTTGCTATTCAAGGACTGTTTAGATTATGTGTACTCAAGGTAAAGCTTATCTAGTTTAAGATTCTGCTTTCAATAGAGGATACTTAAGGAGTGTTTAGATAATAGTCAAAGCACCAGATAATGGACATTTCAGAGTTACAGACTTGCTAATTAAGGACATACATCCTCCTTCAGCATCGAGAAAGCAGGGGTTGGCAAGAGAAACAAAGACCCTGGTGTCCTCAGATGACCCATGTCCATAAGAGGACAAAAGGACTAGGGGTATTCTTCCCCAAACAACCCCCAACAACCACTCAAGACCCCTGTGCAGGCACAGAAGACTCTGGGATGATTGCTCAGGAGAACCACATGTCGTGCTTGCTCAACATAATGAATATGCAATAGTTAGGCAGAACATATTTATTAGATAGGCGTGGTGTTTGAACTGCGGTGTCTAAGTATGGACTGAAAACCTCAGTAGGTGTGCTCCATTTGTGGAAGTCTTCCACCTTGCACCCTGCGCAGAATAAAGCAATGCCTCCTCTCTAAACATACTTCGTGTGTTTTGGGAGTTACTTTCTGATCAGGTAACAGTACCACAAGTTACTGTTTCACTCTCCCTTCCACTTTAGGAAAGATAAAAAAACCACAACGCTATCACTTGGGAATTGGGAAAATACGATTCTGTTTGTAGAAATGTTACAATTTTTGGCAATAGCTTTAATAATCTTTTTTATAAAGATCAGTATCTGCTGATATGGTTTAGGAGACATGATAATCTGTCACTTTCCACTTCTGAGTACTTAACTGTCCCCTCTAGAATGACAGTTAGATAATGTGAGCATTAACAGAGCCAGAAAAGGGGTATTGTATTAGTTCTACCTCTTAATCATAAATAATCAAATCAAACCAAGCTCCTGATTGCTCAAGCAGGAAGGCACTAATCAAAGTAAGCAAGGAAACACTAAACACTTGCAGGGAAGTCTCTTGACCAGACTATGTGCTAATGACAAAGTAAACGTTCAAGAAAGTCTGCATGGGAAAGGAGACCAGCTAGCAACTTTGATGTTACCTAACACAGTTTGTGTGTGTCTTGCTTGAACATAGAAATTCAAGTAAGCAAAAAGAGTAGGTTTTAGTACTAAACTGGGAAGATGGATTTGCCCCAGGGGCAGAAAGACTAAAAGAGCAGAACTTCAGGTCCCATCACAGGTTCTGTAAAGCAGTGACATTTAGAACCTTCTGATAAAAAGCAGAGGGACATGAACATGATGAAGTGCAAAAGACAGGGTAGCATTTCAGTTGAACAGAGCCAGTCAACACAGCTTTGCTCCTTGAAGGGCTGTACCCTGCTGTCATAGGGACACCGGGTTTGAGAGCTCCATAACCCTTATCACACTGCAAGGGTGCTGAGGGACAAAACCCTGCAAGAGTGCAAAAGGAGGCAAAACAGCAGCTGCAGTAGCAATGGAAACAGTGTATCTATCTAGATTAAATCTGAAAGCTAGGGAAGTGTGACATGAAGAGCAGAGCTAAGTTGATAAACCACAGGAAAAATAAGAATTGGTATGCACAGGTGCAAACGCACGAGGCAGTTTTTACACAGACACAAGGGGACACAGGACATGTGAAACATGGGAAGCTCTACTACATGAACATAAATGAATAAGAAATTACTATTTCAAGAGAGAAAGGTTAGCAGTAGAGCAAATATGATAAACATCAAAGTATAAACAGCAGAGTAGTGCAATATGCTCTGGTAAGCACACAGCCATGAGTAATTACAGCTACTAACTGAATCACTCCATAGATCCAGAGGGTTGAGGCAGAATCTCTGCTGCTAAAACAATCCCCTTCTAGTTAAAAGGTTTGAACTGCCTGCCTGAAAGAGTGCTGGACACTAAAAGCTTCAGTATTAAGAAAGCAATGGCATGAACAATTCAAATTAAGTTCCTCGGGGAGTGGAATGACTGCAATTAATCCACAATGTCAAAACCTCTCCCTCCCCTTAGCAGAGCTGAAGCTGAGAGAAAAGCCACAGAACACCACAAGCGGCTGTCAGAAGCTAATCTAGAGAGACCCCTTAAGCATTAGCAAATGCCACCAGGCCTGGCAAATCAGAAGATTATGTGCAGCAAACAAAATTCACTTCATCCCCAACTGGGAGCCAACAGCTCAGGCTGTGTCAAGGCTACCAATCTTCAGGAACTTCTGCAACAGCCTGTATAATGAAGTCTAGGGGCTTTCTAATTGTGTGAGAGAGGAAACCCTGAAAGTGCTGCAACAAATTCAGAGATTTCATTACAGGAAACCTGTAATAACCCTCAAGTTAATTTTGGCCGCACAACCCTACTTCTGTCCCCTCATGGGTATAGATTATGCAATGTTGTTTTACCATATGGATGAATAATATCCTCATGAAGCAAGACCATGCTCAGGAGCATTAAGTTGAAGCAGTAGCAATAGTTCAGGCATTTATTTTAACTGTTTCCAGCTGAATGGTAAAAAATTGCATAAACTCACTCGGACCAATATCCCACAAAAAACCTGAGATCTAGTAGAGATGCTGGGATTTAACAGTTGCAATAAGAACCATAGCCGAAAATGTTGTTCTAACAAATTGATTCAGTTCCCTACACTCTCAGGAAAAGAAAAAAAAAAATTTTGCTCAGTCATAAAGACATGGGCCTGCTCCCATACACCACCACAGCTTATACACAGCTTGAGGGCTAAAAGCATTCGAATTCACACTGCTGCAAGACATGGAAGTGGATGGGGCCAGGAGGGAAGTGGGGAAGGCTACTCTGCCCTCGGTATTCTTCATACAGATGGGAAATGATCCAGGAGGGCCTTGTAAAAAAACTCCTCATAACAAAACTATCAATAACTGTAACATAACTAGTTACATGACTTCATGTATGAAAGGAACGCATATCACCTTGTACGCAGATGACCACATATATAAGAGCAAGAGGAAAGTCTATAAAAAAACCCAACAACATCAATCTCTCTGCCCCAGATCAAACTATACATGTTTTCTATCAGACCTCATACTGAACCATGCACAAAACATCTACCTTTCCTTGAAAAGAGCAGTCCTTAAAATATAGAAGTTCAATTGTAACTGCAGGGCCAGTACAAGGCTAACTTCACCTGAAGAGGCAGGGGAATATTCTCATTTCAGTAGCATATTTCAACATATTATGTTCTATTATACAACTAACTGGGGTTTTCAGAAGTGCAACTGAGCAATCCTTAAGGCTAACAATTGTTCTCCTTAAAATATTAAAGAGTCTTAAAAGTTTTATAGATCTCCACCTTTCCTATTAAAAAGTTGTATAGGTCCTGGCCAGGAAGGCAGGTACATGGAATAATGGAAGCCATTTCAGGAACTTTCACAAATGTTTTCTTTTTCGCTCCCTTGTATTTAAAGCTAAAATTGTTTAATTTGCATTGTACTTCTCGGTTCATCTGAGTAAGCATGACTGGAAGTCAAGGTAGGAAAGTGCCATACTAGAACACAGTGCAGAAAAACTTGAGAAGCAAAAAAAATTGCAAGCAGCCAGCAACTACCATCAGGTACACTGTTTATATAACAACAACAACAAAAAAAAGGCAATTAATGGTGGTGGGAAAGAACAAAAGAGAAACTGCATCAAAGAAACCAACAGAAACAGGATCCTCCGGCGAGAGCAGCTGAGGACTGGAGGATGCCGCGCAAAGGCTCCGGTGCCTGCTACCTTGTTCTTCAGAGAAGATACACTGTAATTACAGATTGCATTTTTGTAACATCTCCCATTTGAGCCCTTTGAAGAGTATGAATAATAGCTATTATCTTCCCTATGAAGTAATGGCACGAATATACGAAGTGGAGGAATTAGCACAGCGGGGAGAGGAACTGGACTCTCGTATTTGTGTACTGCTCCGCCCTCCCCAGCAGCGACACTACCGAGGCGCTTCCGAAGAGCCTCCCCCCACAGCGCCCTACGCCCGGGCTGCCCGCGCCGCTCCACGGGCGCGGGAGTTACTCCGGGCTGACGGCAGGAGTTCACACTGGCTCTGAACAGGCTGGCGGGGGGGCAGAAAGAGCACTTGATTTCTGCCTTGGATGAAGAAAACTCTGTGCAAGGGTAGGAATAATTGAAAAGAAATCACTGGGAAGGATGTAAAGAAATGTGCTGATTCCGCTATAATACAGCCTCTGCACCATGCAGCATTAATGGGCTGAAACCAGCGTTCTTGGTTCCTATTACCTCATAGTTAAGCACCTTCAGAGGCCATACCCTGGAAAAGAAAGATTCCTCCAAAAAGATTAATCTGCTCAAACCTCTCCCCTCTTTCCCTCTTTCTAAAGTGGGTTTGAAGTTCCCATCTGAAGCTAGAGGAAAGAACATGGTCTGTCGTAAGACCTTTTATATAAGAATATCCCTATTCCACATTTAGATTAACCAATACCTTATCAAATTATGAGAATTATGAGAACAACCCAGAATATACACTTCACTGCAGGTCAGCTAGTATCTGTAGCAGCTGAGCAATAAATATCTTTGTAGACCCAGAGCAGGAACCCTGGTCTGTTCCTTGTGAGGAACCCTGCCATAGGTATGACTGGATCAATACTGAACTTGTCCAAAACCACAACTCATATTTGCTCTGGATCCCTCTAATTTGAAGAAATACGATTTATGAATGCTTCAAAGGTACCTGCAGGATGGATGGATGTTCTGCAAAGAAGTTGAGTTAAAGCCAAACTCATAGAGCAATCGTACAGCCAGAAGTTAGTCTCGCTTTATTTACAGAGAAGGTTTTTGGTCTCCAACCATAAGTTAGTACAAGGTTTCACCAGATGCATCCACAAACAATTATATGTATTGCATCTAATTTGGGGAAACATTGCTGCACTCAGGAAAACCAATCTTCAGCTCTTCGCCCACCCTTTTGGATGTGGTTGTGTACAGCTCTTAGGAGCTGGGAACTAACCTAGCATGACTGCGGCAGCTCTCTGTCAAAGCACAAAATTGCAGAGAGGACAGCCAATATACACAACCCCCCAAAAGATAAAACAGTGAGAGAAGCATAAAGCAACAAGTCATCAACATTTCTGTATCTACTAGGGTCACAGAAAATTGCCCCATGCTCTGCAGAACTTTTTAATTAAGCAAAGTTTGCCTCAAGCATATTTAGACACTATCCCCTCCCCTCCCAGCCCCCCCTCGGTTTTAAGCAAATGGGA
>JAVJGG010000043.1:3296161-3327521 GCA_035590195.1 Aviceda cuculoides
ACACCCCCAAAAAACCCAAAACCAGACCCCCCCCCCCCCCAAAAACAACCCCAACAAAACAAAACCAAAAACTTCATTGCATTGGTATGATGAAGAGAGACCAAATTTTCCGGTTCAATAGGTGAAACCAGAAATATTTCTCCCTACATTATTTTGCTTCTAATTACTTTGCTGAAGTGCCTGGAATAACAAATACAGAGAAATTTTGTTTTATTCACATTCATTCCATCACGTCTTTAGTCTGCAAATGTCACAACAGAATTGCTTCAGGTAGCCATATGAAATCATGCACCTAATTATCAGCTGTGCTTCCATTATCTCAAGAGACATTTTCCTTTTTCCAGGTTGATACTAATTTATTTTCAAGAGAGAAAAAGAATTAACAACAAGAAAAATTAATTAAGAAAATTTGATAAAATAATACACAAGGCAAAAAAAAAATTCAGAGCTTCGGATTCTCTCTGTGGTAATATACCAAAAGCAAATAAAAGTCCTCAGTAAAGCAGGAAGCATAAATCCCTCTTTGCAGCCTGTATGACTCTTAATAAAGATAAAGACAACATTGAGAATCAGTGCACTGACAGACAATGCTTTCCTCCCCACAGCCTATCTGCTACCTAGAGTGGCTTGACTAAAACAGATTTAAACAAAAGTAAACAGGAGCTGGAAAACTTGCAAGTTCTCTTACCATCTGACAAGTCAATTAGCCCGAGGTAGTGCAAAAGTTTCAGAGAGGAGCACACCACCACCACAATCCCTAGAGTCTGGAGTCCCTCCGACTCGCCTTCAGTCCACATCCTTTAAGGCACCACACGGATACCTACTGGTGTGCCTGCAAACAACTGGCAGACATCTAAAGCTGAGAAATCCTGTTTGAAGCTTTTCTTCCTGCTGCTCAGCTAAGTGTACAGCACATTTCCCTCGCCCCCCCCTCAGTCTCACACTCCCTCGGTTTCACAACCTCTCCCCCCTATTTCTTCTCTCTCGCTTGCCTTTTTTTTTTTTTTTTTTTTAAACATACAGGCAATTTCTGCATTTAACTGTAACCTACGATTTTATTTTCTTTGACTTCAGGGTAATTCTCTCAAGAGTTTACTCTGCCCCTGAACAACTTAGCACTGTGCTGCTAACCTCAGCAACATCTCACACTTTTTTTTTTTTTTCTCTAATATCTGTGATACCGCTCAACTTCTTTATCTGGGATTTTCTCAGTGATTCTCCCACTGCGAGATGCTTTTTTGTCAATGCTTCTTCTGTACTGAATAAGAAAATATGGCACATTGTAGGGGAGGAAAGGAAATGTCTTTCTCTTTCTTAATTCCTCTGTGCGCCCCCCACTCCCCGCCACATGCTGGGTTATACATAAACACACTTCCCGCATACACGCGTATACTCATATTGACCCCAGGACCTACATAGCAATTCTGTTCATAAGCAACAGCTCCAAACTCTGTTCCTCTGGGTCCGCTCTGGACAGCAAAGAACGCATTTCACTGGCATTTAACGAGTACCCCGACAGCGGCGTGCACCAGGGCTGGCCCGGAACAAGCATCCTTTGCAGGCAGCTAGGGCAGACAGACAGATGCATTTCACACTTGTTCATCTTTGCAATATTTCACCAGGCTGATGGCATGGGGTAGCACTACAGGTTGCTCTCATTATGTATTTCTCCATTATCACCACAGATGAGTAAACACTTGGCAGGTTGAGTGTGTTATCACTCATCACAGGGATGGCAGGTGCAAGATTGCAACACCAGTAAAAGCCAGATTTTTCAAACATGCTATTAGTGAAAAATGCTGGTATGCCCCATGTGGGATCTTCAGGAGAACAGAGATAGCCAATGCCCTTTATTTTACAGGACTCAAAGGCTGTCATTTTCCCCACACTGTTCCGATGTTCCTGCCCCCCTCCAGGCAAGCAATAGCTGCCTTTCCCCGCAGTCCTGAACGAGCAGGGCAGGCTGGCTGACATCCCACCACACTGCTCCCATAAGCTCTTCTGATGCTGCCTCTGCCTTAAACTATTGCTGAACAATAATGTCAGGTGCAGAACCTCAAAGGGATTTTGTATATCACATTAACTGATGCACTTAAACTCCTTAGAGATGTTCATATTAAAGCCAGGTAGGAGGTACGGAGTACTCATACATACTTGAGTGATCAAGTCAACAAGTAATGAACGCTTCGATTGAATTTGAGCTTTGTTTCTGTATGCAGGTGGCCAAGGAAGAGATCACACTTGCAAATGTGTCGTAAGGGTTCTCTGTCATTGGCATCTACCTATCCAGAGCTCAAAGGCATGGTATCAAAGCCGCTTCTACTGATGACTACTTCAGGCCAAAGGATTTTTTGGTTTTTTTTGGTTTTGTACTCTGTAGCATCTGGCACATTAGGTTTTCATTGCCCTGGCTGTACGACTGGCTATGACGCCACATTATGATTCATATTTCCCAGATTAACACATTTGGCTTTAAAAATATCAAGGAACTGAAATCACTGCATCCTCCAAACCTCTCCCAGACGAGGAGAGGAGAATTTGAAGGATAAACAGACCTCAAAACACTTTGGTAATTTCTTGGTTTATCATGTCCTGTTTCCATTAAAAAAAACAAAAAACAAAAAACAAACCAAACAAAAAACCAAACACTACTACCACAAACACACACCCAAACAAACCCCACCACATAACATTTGGCCAGGCATATTGACCACAAAAATAACCAGGTTCCTTCCTGTCTAATAGAAGAGATCTTTGACAGTTTTATTGGCTGCCCAGTAGACTTTGCACTGTTTTCTCAGACCCCTAAGTTAACAGATCTTAAAAGAGCACACAGTATGAAAGACCCCAACTTACCCACTCATTTTCAGGCACATCATTTACTTGCAGATACATCTTATCACAAAGCTTCTTCCCAGCAATGCATGAACCACCTGAATCTACTAATTACCACCAAAAAAGTGAAACTAAAAAATGATATGATGAGCAATGAAACTCAAAAAGCCTGGCTTCCTACAGGTATGCCTTGCAATTCTACAGTTCTCCCACCACAGTGTCCCACCTCTGCATCTTCTAAAGCCTTGCAGCAGCACCTTAGCAAGACACATGGGAAGGGCATGAAAAACTGGTAGTTCAATTGTTTGTTACTGCAATTTATGCCAAGTCTAACATTTTGATTCTTTAGGTGTTCCTGATATAAGCAACTGCAAAAGAACATTTGGTTTCAGTCCCTAGAGCCCCTGCTGCATGAAGACTTCATGCATGCCAGAAGTTCAGAATCCATTAGATGGTACATCTAATGCTGTCAAAGCCAAACCATGATTTTTGTGAGGTTGACTTACTTTTTAACCAGGTTTGGAGGGAATGTTGAATGCGAATTTTTCCATTCAGAACCTTCGGGCTGGTTTGGGATCACCCCGAAGCCAGCAATTCTTCCTGGATGCTGCTGCTTCTCCCTCATTTCCCAAAAATTCACAAAACAGTAATTTGGCTCATTCTTCACTTGCTCATTACTGCCCTGAGAACCAGGATTCCTTACGTTAAGGACATATTGGTGTCATGTAGTGTTAACTTTTCATGGAAATTACTGATAGTTGCCTGACAGGCAGAGCACCAGCTCCTTCCATCCATCCAACCATCCAGCTTGCAAGCCCCATACTGACCTACCATCATGGCATACAATTAATTAAAACAAATCAGCCTTCTGCTGTTATGTAAACATTCAGCTCATCAGGAGCGAGTGACTGACTACAGAATTGGCTCCAGATGCCTTATGGGAGGCAAATCCTATGGACCCAAATACTCATCTGTGTTTTCCCCACTATAAGAACTAATTTAAGTAAAGGATAGCATCTTCCCTCAAAAGCTTATCTCCCAACTTGGCCCATTAGTTACAGCAACGCTCATTCTTTACTGTAGTACTAAGCTAATGAGACACACTGGTTGTGTGATTTAAACTAAAGAAAGGCTACTCAGGTTAGTTCTCCAATAGAATTCTGTACAGAAATAGAGGATCAACTCTTAACGAGAGGCAGAAATATTAATCAAGAGTTTATTAGGTATTTTATTCGACTCCTGTAGCAGTGAGGAGAAGCCCAAATGCCAAATAAAATAGTGGGATTCAAAATTTTTCATTTCTACAGAATAAATATTCTACAGTCTAAAAAAACATTCTGCAGATCTGCAGCAGCTTTTGGATCAATGCTTCCCATTTATACAACTGCTGTAAAATACATACTGTTATCCTCAGAGAGGGTAGCTCAAGGGACTAAGAGATTTTAACTAGAATCACACGTAAAGTAAATAGCAAGAACTGGAGTGCCTGGTTTTCTACTGTAGCCTCTGAAGAGCAGATTTTGTAGAACGGCAACTGGAAGAACATTTTTCTAGCTATATACAGACAAGGTTAAGCTCACCAGTGAAGCAGCAAGCTTTATTTTCACCAAATCCTAAAAAAGAGGAATGTAAAAAAAGCCAAGTGTTTAAAAAACCAGATGTCTTGATAAGACAGAGAGATGTTCTCGCTACTGCCTAGCGTACATATCTCACATGCAGCAAAAGGGGTTGGATGACTCAATTAACTGTGGAAAAGATTTACGCTGGGTATGCGCAATGTGTGCCCTCTGGGAACATAAGTAGGAACTTTATATAAAGATCAGTCAAAATAACATGTAATGAAAAGGATTTTCTAGTAATAAAAGAATTGCTGTGATGAATCATATCAATGATTTATGTAATCTATAATCAGCTCTCTAAATTGGTTGGGGGGAACACATCATATGAAGGTGCAAAAATCACAGCAAAATAATGCTCCCCCCAGCAGAAGCTTCTCCTGGTGACCAAGCTATTTGGAACATTTAAACATTCAAAGATGAGGATTTCTCCTCACTTTGTTTTAAAACAAATGCAGCATGACATATTCTCATTACGCACACCTTTAAGAAAACCCCAGTGGCATTCTATGATTAGTCTGGTATAAAACCCTAAATATAAAGTTTTTGTCATTTTGATTGACTATTCCTTTGCTCTTATGTTGTGATAAAGAATAAACAGGAACATCTGATTGATTCTTCTTGTACAGTTCAATATTTCAAATATCTCTAGAACACCTCTGTTTATGGATCTTCCAATACTTAGCAGTCCTGAACAGTCTTCTCGCAAGGCTCTTGTCCATAAATCTATTTTCACTGCAAATCTGTGAAGCCCTTCTACTTCTGTTGTATTTTAGAAATGGCATAATAAGATCATTCACAGTATTGCAGGCGGCTACAGCATCAAAAGTATGAAATTACTATTCCATACATATTTATCCAATATGATTTTTTTTGTGCACGCATAAAGTTAGCAGGTTTTATTGCTGTTTTGATTTTAAGATAAACAAACCAAAATGAAAACTAGGCTTTTTTCAGGAGTGATTTTAATTTACCTAGTCCCAAGCAATGATATTAACTGCTTAAATTTCAGCTTTTTTATCAGCTTGCCTTGGTCAACAGTCAATCATCGGCCCTGTTCACAGGTGATTAAGCCCCTTTGGTGTTTCTCAGATTTCTCTGGATCTGACTAGCGCTAAGTAATTTCTGCCATCTGCAAATTATGCATAGAGAAAACCAGTGATAGATAACTGCTGACTACAATTTCAAAAAAATTACACTATGAGTAAATTTGCAAATCTGATATTTAAATAATTGATGGTTTAGGGCCCCCATCTAAACTATAAGCAATATCCAGTTAAACTAACAGCCATTCGGTGACAATGACCTCAGGTCTCTTCCTGTTTGCACCACTACAATTCCACCCTGACCCTTCTCTGCCTGCAAATTAATTTGGCTTCATATCACACTTGTGTTTCCCAGCAATTATTCACCAGCTAGAAGTGTTTTTGAAAATCCTGACTAATTACCAGTTATTATTTTTGTCACTAGAGATACATTCTGTATAATGATAGGTGAACCACAAATGTCTCCTTAGTTGGTTTGGATAATACAGAAATTTGGATGCTTTTCTATTAGTGCTGCACAGGGACCTGGGAATAAGGAGCTCAGTTCCTTGGGCTGCTTCCTTGCTGTGTGAGTGCAGGGAAGTAACCAGCAGATGAACCCTTGTCCTGACAATGTAAACTGTTCTGCTGTAACAAAACCAGCTATAATTCCATCAAAAATTTCCTCCTTCATTCAATTCTTCTGATTCATGTCAACAAGCTATTACCTTTGTTCCATCAACATCTCCAGGACTGCTAGCAATGGTAGGATGTTGTTGGGTCTCAGGACCTATGGACAATTTATGCAGAGAAGCAGGAGGATCCCACACATTTTTTCCCTTTAGAGGACTGTCTCGAGCTAGCGAGTCCTAGCCTTCTGTAGGCCTATTAACACCATTCGCATCATCAGCTTTGAAAAATGCAGGAATATCTTTGAAAGATTCCAGAAATCCAATACATCATTACTGATTTTTTTCCAGGCCAGCTGGAAGTACAGACAAGCACATCCTACCCTGAAGTTACCACAAACTGCTGAATGGAGGACTTTTCTTTACTCTGGACCTCGTTATGGCAAAAGCTGGTGAGTGTTAATGATGCACGCACAGGTCAAAGTTAAAGCAAGCCTCCTATCAACCTACAAATCGTGAGAAGACCAGCAAGTAATGAAGAAACCATGTAACCTTGAACGGCTAACCTGAACCACAGTTTACACGCACACTGTCTGAAATTGGGTAGTTGGAAGGAATACCAGACATCATCTACTCCAACCTGCTGCCTAGAGTAAGAGCTGTCCCACTGCCAGCACAGCACATGCTTAAGACTTTAAGACCTCCAAGGACTGCAAACCCACCGCCGCTCTGAGAAAGCTGCTCACTCCACTGCTGCATCACTCTCTTAAGGAAGAGGTTCCTCCTGACGTTCAGTGTAAACCTCCCACTTGTTGCCACTACCTCTTCTGTTATCAAAACACACGTCTTCCAACAGCGCATGCATAGGGTCACCTGTCAGCCACAAGCCTTCCGCCAAGCTGTCCAGCTTTTGCCCATGTGAAAACACATACGGGTTGCTCTTTGCAAGGCAGCATTTAAATCCAATGCTTTTGAGTGTGTTCTTTAGAAAAAGCCCTTGAGCATGGACCAAGTCATTTTGCTGCCATCTGTTCTGCTCCATGGCTGCCATCCAAAACCTTTCAATTATCCCAAGAAGGGCAAGACTACAGGCCAACAGCACAGGCTCTTCCTCATCTCATCCGAGCACTTTCAACTAACATGCAGAGAGTTCGGTTTCCTACATCGGTGGGCCAGTCATAAACTTACCTATTATTTCAAAGTTCAGACAGTAAAGTGCATACAGAAGGGAGCATTTTCTGTGGGGGAAACATCAAGACTGTCTTCCAATACAGTCTAATCAACAAGGAAAGCACTGTTTTGCATCATAGCTCTGAAGGTTGCACGTCTGACTGCAGAACAGGATCAGAAATACCAGGAGCTGTAAAATACATTTTGGCAATGTTTCACACATTGCCTGGCTACTCAAGACTTCGTACGTGACTCAGTCCATAAGAACACAGTGACAGGAGGGTGGCTTTGCACCTTTAAGATCAGTAGGAGTTTGCACTAGTCTGGAGGGCAACAGAATCCAAGTAATCATGAAAAGACAGTAAAGAAATTTAAGTTTTGGAACTCCAAAAGGTTTGTAGAAACAGTCGCAAGTTTGGAAAGAAGAATGCCAGGAAGCTTGGCCTTCACACGGAGTTTGCATCCCTCTTGAAAAGCCATGGAACTACACTGAGTGCTATAAGATACTTCTCTGATGGTGATGCCTGTGCCAAGCAGATGATTAACAACTCATTGTCTCATTACGCTTCCTATCATTCCACTATGGTAACACATGTAATTTAATCAGCCATACATAGTCATCACAGCTCTGGTGGTCTCCAATCAAGAAATCAGCTTCTCCCCACCTTATTTAGCTGTTTCCCTTTATTTTAAGTAGTGAACTGAAGAATCAGTCTGGTGCATTTTTTCCTCGTGCTCTAGTGGAATATTAAACCATGCTCTTATTTTTGCATGAGAATTATGCAAAATTTTGCCCAGTAAAGATCATCTCATACATTTTTCTAAGTTACAACATATATAATAGAGGCTTAAGCACTGAACAACACTCTACATGCAGAATACTGTGCCTGTTATTTTAAACCATGTTTTCTCACCACTTATCATGCTGTTGTGGATTTCTTACTTTTAAGTGGCCTCAAGTAATGAATACGGTTTTCTAACTAAGCCTATATTTCTTTCACTTATTGATCTGTTGTATAAGGAAATACTTTTAAATATCCTCCTTGACTCCTTTCGGGCATCTCATCTTCATTATACCATCTATGCATTACTTGCACTTTAGTTTTTATTTTATCATCTGTAATTTGTATTCCTGTTATACCCCCAGCTTGAAAGATTTAATTTAATTAGTTATTTGCATAATTATTCTGCAAAAGACAGTGCCACAAAAAATAAGGTTACTACTAGATCAGAGTAATAAATTCATAAAGGAATTATGAAACTGTACAAAACTAACCATATTTTAGATACATCACAGTGAATTATGCAATAGTACCATCCCAACTATTTTAGATACATCATAGTCTCAAATCACACCATCCCCAAAATGTTTGGAAACCTGGGCCAAGTAGCAAAACTCTCAGCAATTAGTGCTTTGCAATGAAACAGAAACCAAGAACAAAAAGGTAAATTTATAAAGCCAATGTCTGAAGATAAGCTTTCTAAAGTAGTAATATCAAGTTTGTAAAGTATAACATAGACAACAAGAAAATTTAAAAAAAAAAAAAAAACAGTTTATGCTGTAGTTTTAAATACATGTAAAGCAGGAGAACTTCTGGAGGGCTCTCTGGAAAGGGGGATGGTTTTGCTTCTGCCAGCAGTTTCAACTATTAGATGCACGATAGCGGTTTCATGTAACTTGCACTCAGTACAGGGATCAGCTCTCCATAGTTTACCGGACTGCCTCCGATTTCTGAATTATAGTTTAACTGCTCCTCTGGTGGCACCACTATTTAAATTCTGCTTCTCAGCACAGCACAAACAGGCTGACATTCATGGAAACATGAAGTTCTGACCAACGAAGTGCTTGAAGAGCTGCAATACAGGTGCACATGACAAACTATACTTCAGATGCGAGAGCTAAGCAGTAGCCTGAGATAATTAACCTCCCTCAAGCCTCCTCCCTTATGCGTATCTAAAAATATTCCATTACCAAGCAAGCTGGACATTGGTGATAGAGCCAGCATCCTACTTATTCCCACATTGCTGCTACCAGTCACACAGCAGAGGAGAAGAAAAGGAAAACAATATGGCAAAAGCATATACTGTCTGTACAGGGGAACTGCAAGGACAAGAGAAAAAGAGTCAACCTCAGAGATAACCCCTTCACGAAAATAGGAGATCAGGAAGAAAAGTAAAATGCTGAATGTACATCAAAAGATGAGATGCATGAAAAAAAGCAGTAAGGAAAATGAAGGTGCCAGGAGTTTTCTGCAAGCAGATTTACATTCAGAATTTAAGCTGCAATTCAAGGGCAGAAGAAAACTGAAGTAGATTTATGACTATAATGTCACATCTGGGAAAGGGCAGCACAGGTAAAAGAATGATTTGTACACGGCACATCCCAGGTCCATAAATATTCATATTTGGGGTACACTATCTGTCATACACACTTCAGCAGTTAGAATACTCCCCCAATAATCCACAAAACTCTTGAATAACTATATGTATTACAGTTGCATTTCCATGGTTGAAGATGATATCAGAAGTACAGCTGGGGGGAAAAAAGGTTAATTTCTTCAAAGTCCTCAACATGCACAACTTGAAGCCTAACTTTTTTTCAAGAAAGTATACGTCGCTTGAGAACCAGCTCTTGATAAAAGAAACCTTCATCTGCATGAGTGTGTTGGGTCTTACTACAGAGGCACTTATTCTCTGAAGCAAGAGACCTGTGCTTCTGTTCGGCTAATCGCAGTGTCAAACAGGACAAAACCAGGCTCCAATAAAGAGGGACAGAGTTCAGGGCATTTTAGAAGCACCAGACCTTGGGACTGGAGGGTTTCTTCCAATGTCTGCAGAAGAATGGCAGTTATATAGACTCCTACCAGAGAGTTCTCCAGAGACAGCTACTATACTGTCGCACAATACTAACGTTGGTGCTGTGAGCAGTTTACTCTGTGTGTGTCTATATACATATAAAAACTCATCACACGGTCATTTACATGTATCATTTGTACTATGCCATTTCTTAATAAAAAACAAATACACAGCATGCAAGGTATGAAGATGAAAGGCCAAATCCCATCGTGAATTGTTCTGGTCCAGTTCCAGTGTCAATCTAGATTTTGGTCAGTTCAAGCACAGGAAGATCATTGTTCTTCAGAACATTATAACTGATGATCCAAAGAGCTTTTTAAGGAAAAGTTGATTAAATATGTCCACATCAATTAACTACATATTTTCATGATGCTCCATAGTATCCATCAGAGATTTTAATAAACCTCTGCCTCTACTTAAATATTCCTGTCAATTGGCTGATTGGAACACATTCTAATTAAAGGAAAAGAGTATGATAGAGGACACTACTTTCCCCTCCCTCCCTGCAATTTAATTAAACTGCGGGTTATTAATTCTCACAAGGTACATTCTCGTGAAAAAAGTGCAATGCTTAATTGCCATTATTAAACTAAGTATCAGTTTGGATACATGAGTGGATGCTTCGCTGCTGCTCAAATATATCATAGCTCAGGCCTAGAGGGTAATACATTCAGATGAAATAAAAGGGTATTTCAGTTGTCAGTACTTAGCTCTGAACGGAATCTTTCAGGCAAAGAACAAACCCAAAATCTAGCAGTGATGCCAAATTATGTCTGGAGGTATTGAAGATGATAGTTTAGTTAATCTAAAACACAAAACACTCTTCAGTATGTTGAAAAATCTTTGGCTAAAGCTTTCTCTATCCTTAAGCATTTTACATTCACATTGAGTAGCTAATTACAATTAACTCTTCTGTTAATCGTCAGGAAATCATGCACTACAATAAACTTGTTTTCATATAAGATTTATCTCTCAGTTACAGCTTAAAAATTTTAAACAAAGGTATTGCTATGAATTCTAGAGATATATCTCTAGATAAATCTCTACCATTTCCAGAGAGAAAAAAAGATGGCACAACATCCAAGCACTTAACTCTTTACTCAGTAAGGAAGTATTGAGCAGTATCCCATTTCCAGCTGGCCTTAAAAATTGAAGGATGCTTCTCTGCAGAAGAAAAGAATGCAGGAAAAACGTTTGGGAAATGAAGGAAGGCAGAAGTTCTTCCAATTCTGGCAGATCACGAAGTCATTTCACCAGTTTCGGCTTCTTAGAAAGAACTATAGCACTTTAGTGATGTAAATTTAACCATTTAACTATTAAACTCTATAAAGGTTTAGTTTGCTTGAGGGGAAGCTGGATGATCTCTGATGAGAAAACACCCTATTTTCTGCCCTCCATTCCCACTGTTTTGTGTAATATTCAGTTATCAGAAAGGCAGTCTTTACAGACTGGCCACTGCCTATGACTGAATTGGAACAGAGGCTCAACTGGCACCATTAGCCTCTTTCTGCATAGTTTCGCCATTTCAGCTATCTGGGCTACTTACAAGAGGGATTGTTTTTAGATAAAAAAAAACAGTGTATCTTAAGACATCATGCAAAACCCCATACATCATGATTACTTTTTTTTGGAAAAAGATACATAAATATATTTGTGAATATGTGAAGCTTTGTGAGTCTGAAAACTGTTTGCAAGACTCTCAAACCATCCAGTTCCACAAAGCGCACTAATCCTAACTCAGTTGCCAACTCCAATATCATCAAAACAGGAAAGAGGAAAACCACTTGATTTCACACCTAAGCACATAGGCAAATAGGCATGGATTCTGCTAAATAATTGATCTAAACAGGAAAGAATCTTCTAGTGTCTAGTTTGTTGCCTGGATTGCAAAACTACAATTTTTTTGTGCTAACATGCACAAAAATTCAAATCTGGTGTACTGCTCCTGAATACCAATTAGGTAGTCTGTAGCTGTTATAGGATATAAGCACCAGCAAGCATTAATACTTAGGTTTCTTCAGACCTGGGTATAAACTCCTTTCCAGTGGGAGATACATATATATACATATATATATATAATCTCTCTCTTTCCCTGAACAACAGAAGAGAGCCTGGAGAGTCAGTTAAGAGAGAAATAGCATCTTCTCTAATAAAATCATCCCAAATCCACTAAAAATTTCACTGTTACAACTCTAGAAAGAGAAGGTGAAGTTAGCATATTTATTCAATGCATTCAGTTCAGTTTATACAGTAATTGTGCTCAGAGGAGGCATTAGACAGCACATAGACTTGGAAAAGGCATACAATAGCCTTAAACTTTAAGTGTCAGCTGAGGATTCTGGTTATCACTTGTTTACGGTGATGTTAACTGCACAGACACGCAATTGACTTTAATGGCACAGTGTCATTTCAGGCTTTGCTTTGGTGTCTGCTACAACTCCAAAGCACAGAGATGGGGAATTAACTCTGCCACAAAAGCTGAGCCAACAAATCTTAAACAGGGCCTTTACTTGAAAGGAAAGCTGTGCCATACACAGGTGAAGGACTGCATCTTGCATCATGATGAATTGTCAAAGCTGAGCTTGAGCCTTCACAGGAACAATTTCTTCAATACCTCTCTCTCTCAGCAGGCTGAAAGAAAAGGATGCAGACTCCCACACACATAGCCAGGCAGCAGCAGCGCAGGATAAACACTTCGTGCTTTGTATCAGACACACACAAATGGATCCTCAAGGCATCAGAGGCCCCAGTGGAACTTGGTGGGGGCTGGCTGCAGATACTCCAGAACTGACAATATGACCTGGATGGGAGGTACATGAAGTCCTTTTCTGCATATCCATATTCTGCCTATCCATCCATAAAACACCTACTATACCAATAGTTTGGATTTGGGTGTAGTGCTCCACTTCTATCACCTTTATTTTTCTCTTGGGCACATCTAAGTCAACCCCACTTTGATACTGGAATTAACATTTTCTCCTTGGTGTTCCTTCTCACTTGGCTGAAGTGTTCAGCGTCACTGCCATTATGGTACTCTTTAGGTACTGCTAGGTTATCACTCACATAAAAGCTTTTTACTTTTAACGGCATGAAGCAATAACCAACAGGCAGTCAGTGTCAACCCTTGCTTGTTCCTAACAGGCCACAGGGAGTCACAAAGACAGAAAAGACAGATGTTAGCCCAAGACTTCGGAAACTTGCTCTGCTGGGGAGAAGTTGTGAAACCACAGCCAAGTCACAGACACCAAGATGCCCCACACCAGTGTGTTTAGGGGCCCAGAAAGGAGGTGCACATCCACCCTGACCTCTGTGCTTTGCTCCCCCTTCTACGAGCAGGCTAATGGCACTGCCTCGGGGGCTCCAATGAGGGTAAGTGTACCAAGTGCTGTGAAACACTAGGAAGTTACAGTCTGGGGGCATTTAGAGAGTCTTGAAGCAGGTGAGACATGGGTAAAGGAAAGGTCAATGTGAAACACATCATACAACAAATTGAAGCCACGAAACATCCACTGGTGTCAACATAGACCAAGAAAATAACTGTGTCACAAAAAAAATCTTAATAACCTCTTTATATGAATTTCAGCATCTTGGAGCTTGGTAAATCACTGCTCATTTCCTCACAAGCAGCCAAGGACACCTGTCTTCCAGGAATAAGACTAGATCCATTCCCCACATCTCATTGGTGTAATTTTGAAGAAAGTTTCTTGAAAAAAAGATCTACCCTGCTCCACCAACAGTTAGGAAATAAATAGATTTTCAGCTCACTCCATTTCAGAGACTGCCCAAACTGGGGTCTCCTTTATGTAATGGTGCTCAGTAAGACATCAGTTGCTGGGCATGCTGTGATACAAGTTTGCTGTGACTTTGGGGGAGGCATGACCAACATTTCCATTTTAATAAAGAAATCAGTTAGCAAAGATGCCATCAGGGAAAGGTAGTTCCAGTAATGGGGAATTAACAAGTTCCTGTAATTAGCAAATTAATTATCTTGAATCCAATTCATTAAGTTGCACGTTCTCATTTCATTCATTTCTCCTCCCTGCCTCTATTTTCCAGCTAATTCTAATTGCAAAAAAAGGTGGGAAAGGTAAGACCCAGCAAGAGATGTCTAGTTCAAGTTCTACACACTCTCTCAAGCGCACTCTGAAGCTGACCCGCATCGCGGTCATCCCTGTATTGGGTCTGGCCGAGATGGAGTTAATTTAGCCCACAGGAGCCCTCGTGGTGCCGTGCTCTGCACTGGTAGCTAGAAAGGTGTTGGTAACACACCGGTGTTGGGGCTGCTGCTGAGCAGGGCTGGCGCAGCATCAAGGCTGGCTCCCCAACATTTTCACCCCGCGTAAAGGGCAGGCTGGGGCTGGGCAAGATCTTGGGAGGGGACACAGCCAGGACAGCTGACCCAAATTTACCAAAGGGATATTCCATACCATATGACATCAGCTCAAATAGAAAAGCTAAGTAAAGGGAGACGGAAGGGGGGCATTTTCACCTTCCAGAGCAACCACTACACATACTGAAGCCCTGCTTCCCAGGGCATGGCCAGACATCGCCTGCTGATGGGAAGTAGAGAATAACATCTTTTTTTTTTTCTTTGCTTTTGCACAAGACCTTTGCTTTCACTTTGTTAAACTGTCCTTATCTTGACCCACGAGCCATTTGTTATATATTCTCTCCCTTGTGCAGCTAAGGAAGGGGAGTGACAGAGCGGCTTTGGTGGGCACCTGGCACCCTGTCAGGGTCAGCCTACCACAATCCCCACTCCAAGGAAAGCTGGAGGGACTCAGCAGCTGGCAGGTTTGCCCAGAGCCAGCTGCCATTACACAAAATTTGGATAGTTTTAAGTAGCAGTCTGAACATGATATTGAACTATTGATGAACTGGCCCAGACCAAGGCAACACCTGGCAGCACAAACCTCTGTGCAGGATAACCCTTACATATCAAAACATTCAGGATGCACTATCTAGAGGCATCTTGAAAAGCTTCTAGAAGAGCCTGCTCTGCCAACACAACATATCTCAATACTTAGCAAAAAATCAGCAAAGACAAAGGGGACAGGTACAGGAAGCCTTAATTCACACCTTTATCTGCCTTTCGCTGGATCCAAGCTCAAGTATTAAAGCCTGATGTTTTCAAAGAACATAAGGAAAGCAGCACTTCAGCTCTGCCTGAAAACTACTGATGAATTGCTAAATTCCCTCTCACAGCAAATTTTTTCAAAGTTATCAGCTCAGCTCTCTATCTCCTTTCTTTCTTAGCATTAAAGAGAAGGAAAAAAAACCACAAAATGCTGGTTTTGCTTTAATTTCTGTTTATAAATCAAGCCACAACATCTGTCTTTGCCTCTATCTGCTAACTAGGAAAATATTCACTGGCTGTATTCTGAACATGCACTGGAATTCAGCCTTCTTTTAGTACAGGATTATTTCTTGAGAAGCAAAGCTGACACAAAGGTCTCTGTTTCGCAGCTATAATTAAATGGAAGTCCTGAGAGCCTCCCTTTTTTTGTAGTAAGTCTGCAGATATTTTTTCCCAATTCTAGATGATATGGTTTGTAGACAGTGTTGCTTAAACAGGCTTTACATTTATATAGTGCATAAGAATTTAGCAAATTACTAAGAAATGGGAGAAAATATCCACACAACCTATGAAATAAATAAAGAGCTGCAAAAGAAAAAAAATGGGCAAATTCTTTAGGTAGAAATTCATCTTATGGAAAAACCAACAAGGAGATAATTACCACTACTATTATAGTTTTGGAATATTTTACAAAGAACACCCTAACAAGGAAATTGAGAGAAAGAAAGAACATTTCCCAGAGGCCTGAAGCCAGGGCCAGAGGTCAGGTTTTCTGAATTTTAAAGCAGCTTAGTTTGGTACACTGCCTTCTTCCTGCTGTCTTACACGAACCCCTTAATTCAAGCTATTCAGGCTCAGGTTTATACATGACTTTGCCTTCATTTTGTTCACTCCTAATTTTAATGCTGGTTTCAATGACTTGTTCACTGAAGTCTATTTTTTCTTTTGTTCCTAAATCCATTCAAAATCACCGATTTGAAAACTTCACTATTCCTTGGCTGCTGTTGAACAGTCTTATCCTTTAGAAAGCTTCAAAACAGAAGAGAGAAGAATACACAGAGGGAGAAAAAAAAAAAAAAAGACAAAAAGACAGGAGGAAATAGTGAAAAATGAATGATAAATCAAGACTAAAGAGGAAAGAAGAGAAATGTCAGATAAAAGTCAGTTTATCCATGCCATATGTGCCAGCCAAACTTATGTCGATTATTCTTCTAATCCTAAATAGAGATGCCTGCTTTTGTTACGAGAAACGCGTCAATTTACTGAACCAAGCTTCAGGAAAAATGCATTTCAAAGTCAGAGAAAAAAGTTAAAAATAAGGAGATAGCCTACCATAGCCTCAATAAGCAGCTCAAAAACTGAGCTGGATCTAAAGCATTTATCTACATCCAAATACTTCTGAAGGTAGGAGGAGCACAGCCTAATGTCAGATACTCCTTGTTTAAATCCACAGTTATGCAACAAGAACAATTCTGTTACCTCTGCAGATAATACTGGGCACAGACAAAGACAAAGCAGAGACCAGCAGCAGATTCTCCCAGTAGGATTTCGTTTCAAGGAGTAATTTCATAAACCCATTCGAAATTCTGGTGAACAAAGATCAACCTGACTCAAAACTGAGCAAGACACAGGAAGACTGCAGCTCATTAAAACTTACAGAGCAGTTCTTGAGGCCCTTTGCTTTTACTCAAGCAAACACCCATGAAGCCATTCTGACTTTGCAGAGAGAAAAAACATGACAATCACAGGGAGCAGACACCAACAAAAAACCCCACAGAGGCACTAAGGGCATAGGCTGTTGAAAGGGAAATAAACACTGAAAGAAAAAGCAGTATTAATACTTCTGGCTCGTGGCTGAGCATTTTGCTTTTGAGCTAATGCAAAACCCACAGATTGTTCTCTGAACAATAAAAGGTTTAACTTCATTGGGAAGCTACTCATTTGAGTGAAAAAAGTAAGTAGAACTTGCAAATTCTATTTTCTCATCAAAAGACTCTTTTGGAGTGAACCGTGGTATAATACAGGAAAAGCACATAAGTGGATTAGCAATAATGATTCCTTTAGCAGTAACAACAAGGAAATACTGCATTCGTGCCGAGAACTGTACCAACACAGGTCACCCCGAGAGCAAGCTCACTTCATTTCAGAGGAAGACTGAGATGCCTAACACACTTCAACAGAATAAAGGGGTTGTCTTGAAAAACAAACTTTCGTACAAACTACTGGATATTATGTCTCCATTGGTTGCTTTTCTTCCCTTGGAAGCAGCAACAAGGACAGTCAGAGGATGAAACCAATAGACAGCAGTAACTGTGCAGGGTGGGAAGCACGCGGAGGGGACCACTGAGACAGCACAAGGTACGTGTGCGAGCGCAGGCTGGAGGGGATTTTACCTCCCATCTCAAACATCCCAAGTCAGTTTCCTAACCATTAAGATATTGTTTAGGAAAGCTGTCATGCTTCGTACCAAATGTACCAGACCAGTCATGCCTGTGGGGTTGAAAAGAAAGCTGATTTGATTTGAATTGGAGAAAATTTGCCAAAACCACACAAATGTACTTGTTGGGCACATTAAAAAGTCTTCTGTCGTCTGCTTTTTAGTAAATAAGAACATTAAAGTGAGTGAGAGAACACATACATCAGGAGGAATTTAAAGTTACTTATACAGATAATACAATATTCTCAGCACTCTTACAAAAAAGTCTAAAACCTGGTCAGTTTGTTTATATTGATTTGGAATTTCCTGTCTCCCAAACTATCCATACACATTGAGATGGAACAGTTAGTTCTGCTCTTACATTGATTACCTCCATTCAATGCAGGAGCTCAATAATGCATTCAGAAAAGAGTAAGTCACCTTTGGGACAGAAGAACGGATTTCTCTTGCCTTCATTCTTGAACCTGCATGTATTTTTGGGTACCCCCAACAAAAAAGTAGATTTAAAGAGATTACGTTATTTCCTTAAAAATGAGTCAGACCTACTCTCCCAGGCCAGGCCCCCTCCAGAAGTCTGGATTTTAAGTGAAATGGGTTCCACAGTCCAGTGGTTTTCAGCACTGAATTTAAACTAGAGCTTCAGAAGCATGCTGTAAAGTTGTATACATACCTATAAGCTGTTTGTTTTAACCAGGCTAAATACTGCTTAAGCCATAGGAATTTTAAGGCCACTTCACATTAAGCTGGACCCTCGCCTAACACCAGTTAATGCACTCTTTGTAGATACACAAATATATTTTAAGTCCCTTTCCAACAACATTTTTTGCTGGTACCATAATACAGACCTTGAAAAGCCATGCATAAGACAGCTGGATATTATGCCATCAGGGTTTACTCAGTAAGGCATAAGACAAAGTTTTTATGCATCTTGGTTCTCAGAATTATGCTGGATCACTTTTCTAAGGTAATTTGTAATCATCGTCTGCAATGACAGCAATGCCTGCAGCGTTTCTCCTTCAAGGTCTTATCACAACTCATTCCTCTCATGTTTTCCTATACAATCCTAGAAAATAAAAATTTGGTCTGTTCCAAGAAGAGTTTTTCACCAGTACATCCTATGCTAAATTCTCAGGCAATGATATTTTACTTCAGCAGCTTTACACCAACCCATAAAATCAGGAAATTCATTCTGGACTCTGAGTTATATTCAAGAACATAAAAAGGCAGGTTACAAATAGACAAGGGTGCTAATGTTTCTGAAGTGATAAGCTCCAAGGAAATAATTTGAAATACATAATTTCTCACTGCTCAGCATAAAGCAACAATTTTAAGTTGACACAGAGGTGGGCAATCTGTAACAACAAGGAGGCATTTACATTCAATGGTCTATTTGGAAAACCGTTCAAGAGCAGGTACTTTATAAGAATTTTCATGAATTATGTCCAGCATCAATACAAATTAATCAACATGTATTTGGAAAGCAATACTACTCCCTTTGCACAGAGCATTTTTAAAGTTCTACGTAGAGAGAGACTAAAATAGCTGTAGCTGAAAAGCTCAGTGTAGCAGATTTAATAACCTTCACTCAGATACATTATAAAGCTATTAAATGTCTGCCATTCAGGTAATTATTGGACATTTGCCATATCTTTTACTGTCTCCAGGCCAAGATGTGAGGAAAAGGAAAGGAAAAAAAAAAACCAGGAGGGGAACTTAATGGATCTAGCCAAGGAGCTTTTCTCAGTAATTATGCCTGATTGGAAAATTGTCTGCTCCAAAGAACAGAAACCTGAAGCTTTATTAGTAATGAGAGATCTCAAGTTTCTAATTAACTGAAAACAAAAGCACCACACATTTCACATCATATGTTCTTGTCACACATAAGCCCCTGTTTTCAAATTACTCTCTGAAGGACTAATTTGTGCATGACATGGAGAGGGGATGGGGAATCTTAAAAATAAAATAAATCCAGCGCTTTAGGAAATACAGTTTGGCTTGTCTAGAAATTAGGGTGTTTAACTGACCAGCTAACTACCCCAAACCTGCCCAAATTCAAGTGCAGATGTATACTACCTTTCATGCATACCTTCATGTGAGAGGGAATAAACCCAGGCTTGCTATGAAGCAAACCAGGAAAACCATTTGTATGATACATTTTTCTATAGGAGTAATAAGATGGAGCTGCACAAAGCTGGGGAAGAAGCCTGCGTGGCAGAGGGCTAACTCCTGTGCAGGTTATTTTTACCTGCACATTAACACCCCTTCTCCTGGCACCTCTGGAACGGCATAAATGTCACCTTCTTTAAGAAGCAATTCTGTCTTTATAGTTTCCCACTCTGTGCACTGGGAATAAATGTTGGGAGTTTCCACTTGAAGCTAGAAGGCCCACAAGTGAGACACCTACTGCAAATGTCCACCATATAAGAGCCTCTGCCCATAGAAGCCCAATCCAGCACAAAAATTTATCCCTACCTTGGATTTCTGTGCACCAAGACCTATCATTCACTTTCACTGAGGCTGGCAAGACAAAGCTAAAAGACAGGACCTGGAGGTCTCCACAGAACCAAGGTATCCGGAGCACACATGAACTCAGTGGAGACTGGACGTTATGCATGCCTCAGACCTATTTCCAAGTACCTGGTTGTGAAATTCTGTACTTGGTGGACAATTTGCATTTGGCAGGCTCTGTATCACCTTAACCGAAACACTTCAGAACAGCAACAGTCCTTGCACTGAGTCACACAACATCCTAACTTAATCCAACTCCCAGTTTTTCAATTTCTATCCCATTTTTGCAGCTTATTAGGACACTCTCTGCCAGCATTAGAAATGGCAGAAAAAACATACTTATGTTTTCCTGCTAGATACGACTTCATGCAGAAAGCGATCTCAACAGCAAGGAATAGGGAGGAAAGAGGTAAACGCTTCCTGCTGAGCTGGGCTGCTCACTACATCCCAAGCGATGAGTTTAGCCCATCAGTGAGCACAGGAGGAATGTCCCATACTGCTTACAGTTAGTGACCTGTGCTAATGGGCCAGGTACGTACTTCAGAGTTAAAAAGTTCATCCTGTTGCCAGCAAAGACAACATCTTCCCATGGCATATCCCTGCAGCCTGGCATTACAGGGCACACACACTCTCTGCTAGTGACACTGGCACTACTTGCACGCCTGCATCTTGTTAGCAAAGTTCTGTACAGTACTGGCCACACATGCTCTGGTGTGCTACATAGCTCCCACGGGGTTTCAAAAGATGCTACGCCTACTCACTGCTGATGCTGACAACCAAAACTGCTTGAAAAATCAATGCCAGAGTCACTGCAGACTTGGGAGACAGGGACGATGCAGAGCAAGTGCCCCTGTTGGACATGGAGCACAAAGCTGACACCACTTCTGAAGCAATACGCTACACTTCTGCAGTGCAAAACAATATGAAAAAAGTGGTGTGAAAGAGGTAGCACCAAGGTCATCCAAAGCTGGAACCACAACTGAATACCAGTAACAAAGGGACGGACAATGCCGTTTCAAATAGACCTACTCCTATCCCTTTAGAGCAGAGGAAGAAACCAACAAAAATCAGGATGGGAAGACTGAACCCAAGACAGCACATAAATGAGGGTATATGGACTCACTACAAATGAAAAACAAGACTGTTGTTTTCTGCAAATCCACGCAAAGGAGTGGGGTATGTCGAAGACTAACTGAACGTGACTGGATATAGATTAGAAAATTCCATATGCCTTTGAAACTATGGATTACGTTAACAATTTAAATTGCAATTACAGTGTTGGCTGGGGAAGGACATAAGAACCACATTTTCCAGACCATTTAGAAGTAGCTGCTGTGTGCATAGGCTCTTGTAACATGACCCTGAGAAGGAAACCTCTGCAAGACTCCAGGGCTCACTGAAGGACACAGTTCTTCCACCATCATAAAAACTGTCATCAACCTACCACTGCATCACAAGCAATTCTTTCTTTTGGGAGAAGAGCTGTAACATACAATTTCTCCTTCAAGCTAGGCAGTTTTGTTGTTTAGATACAGTATTTTTTCAGCTTTTGAGATCTCATGAAAGAGCTCTGAGGGGACCATAAACCACACATATACTTCATCTGAAGTCCAACTTTACAAGGTTTACAGCACTAAACATAAATCTTCCATGCTGTTGAAGATGGCACTGGTAAGTCTTTTCAAAGAACCTCACTGAAATACCTAGCAAAGTCTGAGCCAGGGTATTTCCATGCTTGATCTCTTTGCTGATATTATCAGCAAGAACATGCGTTACATCCAGCTGTGGGAACAGACAGAGAAGAGCTCCCCTGGCCAGTGACAACTGGAGTAAGACTGCCTTATTTCACAGATGGTAAACCCAACGGTTACTCTCTGGTAATGACAGAGCCAACATTTAATCTATCACCTACAAGGACAATCAAAACCAGGATGCCCGTCTCCACTACGTGTCCAATGGAAACAATAATTACATGCAGAGAGGGCAAATCTCATTCCCCATTATATGCAGCATAGAGTATAACAGAAGTTTGTAAACTTTGTTTACACCCTGCTAGAATGATCCTGAAGTCATCCCTATATTTCTCATTTCACCAGAATAAATCAGGAAAGCCTAATTTATTCCACAATAAATATAGCATTCACTTTATGAGACCCAAGCTCTTTTCTTTCCTCTGTTCAATACCTAATTTTGCAATTTCATCTCCTCATTCTCTTCTAGTGCAAGATTGAGCTTGTTTTGTTTTCTTACACAGAACAGTTGATGTTAGAAAGGTTAGAAGGCACTGTGCAGAGGAGGGTTAACTACAGCAGGTTCCTCAGGTTAGTTTGCAGTCAGGTTTTCACAGTTTCCAAAGATAAAGACTCTACAACCTCTCAGAGCACCCTGTTCCAGTGTTTGACCTAAAACCTGCTAGAGTCAACAAGCAATCTTCTACTGACTTCACATAGCGAGTTACCTGGCACAATCCCACTCATTATTTAGGCTCATAAATACTCTAGAAAGATCTTGGAGGTTGTCATGGTTTAACACCAGCCAGCAGTTAAGTACCATGCAGCTGCTCAGTCACTCCTCCTCCCTCCCAGTGGGATAGGGAGCAGAATTAGGAAAAGTAAGACTCATGGATTGATAAGAACAGTTTAATAACTAAAATAATTTTCAAAGATATAGTAACAATGACAACAATACAAACAACAACAACAATAATAATAACTGCAATGAAAAGGAGAAATTAGACCCAAGAAAAGACAAATTATGCACAATGCAATTGCTCACCAACTGCTGACCGATGCCCAAGCAATGATCCACCCCTCCCGGCCAACTCCCCCCAGTTTATGTGCTGAGCACGATGTTCTAAGGTATGGAATATCCCTTTGGCTAGTTCGGGTCAGCTATCCTGGCTATGCTCTGTCCCAGCTTCTTGTGCACCTGCTTGCTGGCAGAGCATGGGAAACGGAAAAATCCTTAACTTAGGATAAGCACTACTTAGCAACAACTACAACATCAGTGTGCCATCAACATTATTCTCACACTAAATCCAAAACACACTGCACCAGCTACTAAAAAGAAAATTAACTATCCCAGCTGAAACCAGGACAAAGGTTTTCTGAAATCAAGTGCTTTTGCACTCTACTTTATAAGACAGATTGATGCAGTGTTGTGGGAACAGTACGTAAATCATTCAGAACAAGCTGGAGTCAAATAGCTTGATGTCTGTATATTTATCAACTTTCCATGTCTCACTTGAAGACAAAACCTGATGCAAGTCTCTCAAATAGCTCTCATGATTCACAATTTAAAAACAGAGAACTTGAATTCAGTATAAAACAGAAAACATCTGGATACTTTGGCTGTAAGGACTTGTAATAACATCAAATAAAAAGGCCCTGGCTTAAGACCAAATTAAATATCATCATAGTAATTGACTAACTGAATCAAACTTAAGATAGCAGAAAAGCTAAACAGTTTATATAATCATATAATGAAAATAGTATTTTCAGAAAATTGGAAAAATGCTGTTTCAGCTAAGTAAAAAATACCCTCCACCAGCTTCTCATTATCTAAATTCAAAGCCTAGGGAAGTGTTTTGGTGCTTGGAAGGCACCATTTCATTGGAAAGACAGTAGAAATAAAAAAGTCAAAGAAAAGCAGCACTTAGGAGCAAACAAACTCTGTCAGAGCACCAAGATTCTCACTCCCCTCTACAGTTAGATACTTAAGTCTATAATAAAGGCAAACGCTTAGCTAAAGGCTTTTTTGCTGGCCCCATCCTCCTCCCCCCGGCCCCCCCCCCCAGTTGTCCTAGCTCACATTGATCAATACATCAGTAGCATCAGAAAAAGCTAAAACTTTGTGGCTAAATCCAGGTAGTTTGGATGGGAGAAGTGAATTACGTAGGGGCAAAAGTGGCTTTGTGTCTTTTTGCCTCTGTTGACAGACTCAGGAGACAAGCATGGGTTTGTATTAGCCCTTGATTCTGGCTGATGAGACCATGAATCTAAAGCAATCTGTTTCAAGTTTCTGTTGATTCAATATATTCATTCTATTCTCTACACCTTAGGGAGGGAATAAATTCTACTAGCTTTAACAGAAAGAAACTGTTGAGGACAAAAATTTTACTTAAAATGTTCAAAACTGAAAAAATCTCCATCACGTTAACTACTGCAAGCTGGCTCCTTTCTTGCCAGGCTCGGCAAAGCTGGCAGTGCATTAAAGCCTGCACTGCTGCAGATGTAGCGTGGAAGGGAACAGTGCGCTTTCATTCCTCGGGCTTGCCATATTTTGCAAGGCAATCATGTCCATGCTTGAAGAAAGGACTTATCCAGACCTTTCTCCCACCTGCCCCCAAACGCATTATATTCCTCCTAACTCCTATTTTACAGGTGGATTTTAGTTGAAACTTTTTACTTATCTATTTTATCACACTAGTGTTAAAAGACCTTATAACCATGACAGCTACAGCATGGATACAACCTGAGTGTAGGAACAAGATTTGGGAAAGGAGGGTGATGAAGGCGTACCAACAAGACATGACAGTCTGTTGGTACAGTTCTTTATTATTCACTTGGTATCCTTTGAGTGCTAAGCAATGCACAGCATTAGTTCTTTCCCTAATTGCAAACCAAATTAAAGCGTTATTTATTAGAGGGATGATGGTTTATTTAAAAAGAAAACATTTCATAACTAAGACACAGCCATGAGAAATGGTTACGCAAACCTTCAGAGATCTCCGAAAGCTATGGTCAGCACTTTTAGAAGGGAGGCTCAATTTTGGAGTCCTTCAGATAATTCTGTTAGTCAACATGCACTTTCTTACACAAGGCAAACTGTTTCACTCATGAAAGACTGCTACAAATATGTCAACATTAAGCTCATCTTTTCAGTCTGGACAGCTGGTTTATCCTTTTGTCTTAACACGTCACATAAGCAGCTAATAAATATACAATATTTTAAAATATTGTAAAAGAAAAGCGTTCTGCCTCAGCACATGCAAGTTTATTCTGTAACAGGGCTCAGAATAGAAATATACTCACAGTAGCATGATTAAAAGTCAAGATGATAATAATGCCCTGGAAGTTGTAGTGCTAGTTGGATTTCTTAACTGGATCTGATTGAAAGGGTTCAGTTCTATTTTTGCCGAGGTAAAAAAGTTATGAGAGACAAAATGAGGAAAGACAGACTGATCCAAATATCTAGAAACAGGTTTTACTCCCAGTTTGTGTACTTGCCTCACAAGCAACTTTGGACAAGTCACCTGTGTGCCCAAGCAGCTCAAAGAAACTTAGATTCTGACAGCTACTTAATGATGCAAAACATTACTCTTTAACTCATCTTCATACTGTACAGAAATCTTTGGCAAAACCTTCACTAAACGAAAAAAGACTTCAGTTTGCCACAAGAAAACCCCCAAAACCCAAATGAGCCAAGATACAATAATGCCCAGCAGGTATGAAGATATGAGCATAATAAAAAGCAGGGTACAGCTTTAATGTAATAAGTACTAGCTACTGTGGTCACAGTTACTACAATGAAGCTCTGAAGACGCAGTTTGAGTGATATCTCTTTTCTGACCCTTTACCTCAAAGCTGATCTACACTTGATTTTTTTATGGATAAAGATCCATAGCTCCAGCCTCAAGTTGGTGGAACAGGAATTTTCCGTTTCTCTCAGCAGGTCTCAGCTCTCAGTTGCACATCTTGGACCTGCAGACGTTCCTTCTGCAGCTCTTTATTATCTACATGATAAAGGAAAAACCTAGCAAGGACATAGCAGGACTCTGGTGCATCTGTGAGGACACAGGTACTACACCTTTGTCATAAATGCATCGCTGTGAGGAACCTCCCTGGGCAATAAATTAACCTCACACTGTAAAGGTGAAAGACTGACACTTGGAAGAAGTTTTAAAAGGAATACAAGGTCTCTAAATTTAATCCTTCATCTTCAGAAAGATTCTGAAATCCACAGTGAAAGAGGCTCTTCATTCCAACTGTTCAAATGCAGACTACTGTGCACTTCCCCCAAGCCCAAAGGAAAGCTGCAGTCATCCCACACTGTAGCACTAGGAGCCAGCCTCTACTTCTTGTCTTTTTAGAACTGAACTGGTATTCAACAACTGCAGGATGGAAACAGCTTAACACATCCTTGAACACAAGTATTTGGAGATGAAAATCCTGAAAATCCTACACCCCAAGATCAAGTTGCTGAGCTATCTTTTTCCACAGAAGGAAAATAAATATGTATTATCAAGCAGGCTGATTGCATATTAAAGAGTTGCTGAATCAGAATACAATAGAAATGAATAGGCTCACTTTAACAAAAGCCATACTTTATTTCATGCAGAACTGTATTATTGATTTTCCTGAGGTCTATGATTAATTTGAATATTGAATTATTTGATGGCACTGAAATGAGAGAGTTTAAATTATTAGGTTGTTTGGTACTTCGGGGGACAGCTGAACTGAGATTTCGGAATGTTTCCATCCATTGCTACAAACAGAATAAGCTTCGATTTGCCTTCTCATCAAGTTTGTATAAAACATATATTAAACAAAGGAACTTGCATCTTTTGAGGTAGAAGAGAAGGCACATGGACTGCTAAGAGAAAACAGAACTGAAAGCTCTGGCGATTAAAGGTCTTTGATTTATCCTCAGAGCAGGCACAACAGTATGTCTGTGCTGTGTCTCCATCCACAGCCGCTACCTGCGCCAGCCCTGCTCTTCGGTGACCACCATGCGATTTACGTATCTGCTGTCTCTGAGCAATCTGTTACATTATATGGGGAAGAGGCTTTGGCTACCTTCATTCAGATGCAGCCCTTTCATAAGAAAAATTCCACATTCACTAAATTGGTAAAGCAAACATAGGACAGATTGTAAGGCAGCAGTCAGGTCACTGAAATCCTTCCCACCCACCCCCCTGCTGCCCAGAACACACTATGGGATTTGGTCACTTTCCTTCCATTCTTCATTTACCGAGAACTCAAAGTGTGTTTTACTCCACAGCCTTTCTGATACCAACAGCTACATCACAGGGTTTTTTCACCAACTGCTGTACCAACAGGAAAAACCGCAATTCACATGGACCACCCACGGCATGACTATCGGCTAACACTTAGCAGCTGATGAGCCAGGCTCTCTGCACACACATTCATCACAGCCCTTACAAACAGCATTTGGTAGACAGTGACCAACTACGCTGGTATTCCAGAGTGAAGCCTTTCCACCATGTGAAGACCACAATTATGATTTGCTACTCTCATCCTGTACAATATGTAACAAGCATTGATGCATGCAGAACATTTACCAGCTCAACCACAAGCCACACTAGACAATAATTGGTGCAGCTTTCCCTGCACCGTAGGTATGCTTTGAGGTGCTCCACATTGCAAAAGTGAAAGTGTGAAGTTAGGAATCGATCAAGCTGGCAGTTACCCACTGTCATGGTTTAACCCAAGCTGGCAACTAAGCACCACACACAGCTGCTCGCTAACACCCGCACCCAGCAGGATGGGAAAGAGAATCGGAAGGGTAAAAGTGAGAAGATGCATGGGTTGAGACAAAAACAGTTTAATAATTGAAATAAAATAATAATAAATTGCAATGAAAAGGGAAATAACAGAGAGAGAGAAAGAAAACCCAAGAAAGTCAAGTGATGGAAATAAAAACAATTGCTCACCACCAACAGACTGATGCCCAGCCAGTCCTCAAGCAGCAGGCCCCTGCGCCACCCCCTACCCCCTCCATTTTTATTGCCAAGCATGACATCATATGGCATGGAATATCCCTTGGGTGAGTTGGGGTCAACTGTCCTGGCTGTGGATCCTCCCAACTTCTTGTGCCCCCCCAGCCTGCTTGCTGGTGGGGTGGGGGAGAAGCAGAAAAGGCTTTGATTGTGTAAGCCCTGCTCAGCAGAAACCAAAACATCCTTGTGTTATCAACACCATTTCCAGCACTAATCCAAAACATAGCCCTGTACCAGCTACTATGAAGAAAATTAACTCTACCCCAACCAAAACCACCACACCACGGAGGCAGACAACTGGTGGCTGCTGCCTCCATCACCAGTGATGCTCAAGGGAGCAGCTGGCAGTGAGGTACCACCACAGTGGGTAAGGACTGACCCCATTTGCAGCCCATACCATCCCTCCGGGTGGGAGCAGCAGCAAGCCTGGCTTCCCAAGCTGGCCGCTCCCCCGCTCCCCCTCCTCCCTCCTGCTGCTTGTGCCAGGGCCGCAGAAATTAAAAGCAGAGGCTGCTTAGGCAGACTACCTGTTCCTTCCTAGATAAGGAAAGCAAAACCACATACAAAATACCCATCTGTTTTCCCTTCTTCTCCACCTCCCCCCACTCCCCAATACATAAATCTCTTTTCAATGAGATCTACCCGTTCAGCAGAATTTTGAGAGCAGCTCAACATTTAACTCCCCAACGGACATCCTAATCCCTTCCAGCTCTGTCAGCCCTGAGAAATCACCACCTTGAAAACATTTCCTGCATACCTAACACACGAGTCCTTATTTACAGCACAGCACTCGGCGTTAGTCACGGCTCTGCAGCCCGGACCTGTGCAGGCAGCGGGGCTGCGTGCAGCGTTAGCGCTGCGACACGGGGCGACGGCATGCTGACTGACACCTGCAAGCCAGGACGCGCTGGGAGAGCTGCACCCTTCTGCTGGGCGCTTGCTTCAGATGCGCGTGGGTAAGAGTAGGTCAATGCATTATTCATATCACCCGGGCACTGGACCTGCAGAAGCTGCGAGAGTCAGCAGCTGTAAACCAGTGGGGCCATTTCCCAGGCAGAGGGTCCCACTCCAGAGAGCCGGGGGAACAGCCTGCACCCCGCCAGCTCCTACTGGCTGTGCTGTTCCCAAAGGCTGAAGTGAGGGACAGATGAGATTGAGTTGAAAGTTGATCCCTTTTTTTTTCCAGCTATACCAGTTCTAATGAAGGTAATCCTTTCCCTTACAGACTTAGATCCTCTTCTTAACACCAGCACAGATAAACAGCGCTACCTTCAGCTGGCTGTCACAAGAGTTTTATGTCAATTAGAGAATGATAATTTTCAAAAAAAAATTAATTGAAGCAGGCTGGAGCATGACTTTAAGATGCTCCTCACAGATGGAGACAGATGGTGAGCGTTATGGGCACAGTAAGATGTGAGAAATGAGAGCACAGTGATAGACATCATGGGATTAGGCTCTGCAAAAGATTTTTCCTTCCAAAGGTTGGAATAGTGCTTCCTCCCAATGTCACCTCCATTTTTCTGTCTACTCTGGAGTTGGAATAAATCTGTAACCTTCTTGATAGATCCTTAGCGCAAGAAGGAACGTAGGTCTTCAGTGCAAGAAGTTGTGAGGGGATGCTGGCATCTAACCTTTGAGCACTTACAAAAAGTGTAACAAGGAAAGGTCCTCTATAGATTCTTCTTTTGCACACACACATAGATAAGATAGATGCAAAATGTAACCCACAAGATGGTTATTTTTTTAAAGGACTCCTGAAAACGCATATGGACCACAGTACATTCAGAAGAGTTCTGCTGTATGTTTGTGAAAGTGGAATTATTTCATTTTCTATTATAGTTAAATGGCATTAGTGCTTGTGAAAGTTATTAGACCTGACAACTTATATTTTGTGCCCCTGATGTCAGTTGAATTTTATCAGCCTCTCTAAATGCTAAAACTGACATCCAAGAACAGGAATCAAGTGCTTCAAGGAAATGAGTTCTTCAGGAAAATTCTTTTTGGTTATGTTTGCTTATACTGTATCAGAATTTCACTCTATTTCCTGATACAAGTTACCTTAGACACTTAATAGAACAAGTACATTTCAGGAACTCATGCAGACACATACAGGCAGTAGTGAGCTGCCTACCTACAGTATCTATGTTGTATGCATCTTGGCTAAAAAAGGGATTCTACTGTTATGTTCATCACTGGACGTTCAGGAGATTTTATCACACTCTGAGTAACCAAGAAAGAAGTTTGCTTGGAGGTGACTCTGCTGCAACGTTTACAATGCCGGTTGCAGGAAAGCTTTCCTTATTTTGCTCAGACCAACCATCTAAGAACCAAAACCTTGCATAATTCTGAAAAGGCATTTAGCCCTTTCAAAATATTCAGGGGACATTATGCCTGCAGCAAGGAAAACCCAAGAATAGAGGATTTTTCCCCACACACAGTTTGGGGGGGGGTGTGTTGTGTCAAATGTCAATTGCCATTAAAATATCTTTAACAAAAATTGTTCAGTACAAGAGCCTGAAATTCAAAAGATAAGACTTACTTCTCCGCAGGAATAAACAGCATGATAATTTTAAAATGGAAGTTTGAGGAGTTTTTTTTTATGTAAATTCTCATCCAAAGCTTCATTCTCAAATACATTTCACAGTTCATTCATGCCGAGAAGCATTTCTTATCTTCTGAACCTCCAGACTGTTGGGCTAAACAAAATGTGTACAACTTACTTTTAACTGTTTCAGCGTATTGCACAGGAAGAAAAGCAGAATGCCAGAGGGATTTCCCCAATCCAAACAGCAGCCATTTAAGCTGGAAAACCCCATAAAAATCCAAGTCATTCCATCTTCACAGCTATTTTAATCTAAATTAATCAGCTTAGTTTGGCCATAATTAGTTAAGACTCTCCTTTCTCGAAATGCATCTATCAGCTGTATTACCATTTCAGCTGTGGTTTTAAAAAAAAAAAAGTTAAATGACTCACTGTAAGGCAGAGACCATAAAGCATATTACAACTCTACCTGTTAGGAAACGTAATAAAGACAAGGCCTGGATATTCTAGAGAAGAGGGACAATGAAAGATTTTAAGTAGACAGAAACAGAGCAAGGACTTGCTCCTACTCAAATTCCTCAATCTTACATAATATCTAGCTAATTTTACAAAAGCAATGGATTCTGGGGGATTAAAAAAAAAATACATCCTTTTTTACCACACAATTTTTTTCTAAACAAAGTATTGTTTAGCAAGGGATGACCGTGCAACTAAGTTTATAACTCAGTTCATATTGTTTTGCTCCCTTGGCTTTATACCCCTGCTATATTCTTTGTGAACAGAATAAACAAACAGACTTTCAGTATCGTTGCTCAGAGTATTCTGCCAATTTATAGAGTGGCTTTTGCAGCTCTGCTTCTTATCCGTGGTACAACCCAGTTTTTTTGTAAAGACGCATTAAGGAGACTTTTTCCAATCAGCTGT
>JAVJGG010000043.1:3329898-3343072 GCA_035590195.1 Aviceda cuculoides
CCATGGTCTTCATCACCACGGGCTGCAGGGGAATCTCTGCTCCAGCGCCTGGAGCATCTCCTCCCCCTCCTTCTGCAATGACCTTGGTGTCTGCAGAGCTGTTTCTCTTACATGTTCTCACACTCCCTCCAGCTGCTGCTTTCCTTCTGTCCCAGTAAGTTTTTCTTCCTTCTTAAAAATGTTATCCCAGAGGCATTACCGCTATCACTGATGGGCTCGGCCTTGGCCAGCGGCGGGTCCAACTTAGAGGCGGCTGGTATTGGCTCTGTCGAACACAGGGGAAGCTTCCAGCAGCTTCTTACAGAAGCCACCCCTGTAACCCATCCCACCCCTCCCCATCCCCCCCGCTACCAAAAACCCTGCCACACAAAGCCAATACAGTCCCCAAGGGAGATAATCAGTGCTCTCCCTCCAGGTCCCCTCCCAGAGCAGAGTTCCTCCACCACCCCATCCGCTACTGTAAGCGCCATTTGTAGTATTTCAGCAGGAGAAAAATTGCTATCAAGGTCCACTTCTAGGTTGAAAACATGATCTCACTAGCATACCGTGCAAGCAATTAGGCAATTTTATATATGACAGATTCACGGGAAGCTGCTTATTAACATTTCATTCAGTAAAGGCAAGGTAGCTAAAAATAACTCTAATTAGCAACCTTCTGGATATTCAGAATTATCTTTTTTCTGACAAAAGCCCAAATGCCCAGGAATTTATAGAATAATTAAGTTTTTAGACCAGACATGGAATCTCAAAATAAAGTTTCAAATTATGTTCCAAGTCATCCAGTTTATTCAAAACACATCTGTTCTACAGCATTATGTTACTTCTGCTGCAATTAACATATCACAGAGATCACAGAGCACCCTCACAGAGATTCATAAACGTGCACCTCTGACTCAGTCCTGATTCTTCTAGTGACACACAGTGATAGCCTCCATTCTCTGACCATGGTCAAACACTGAAGGAGGGTCTATTAACACCACTGGGGAACCATTCTTGCTCTGAATCCCCACAATAAAGTATGAGGCATATTTCAGAACAGAGGTTGTACAAAAATGATTTAAGAGTTTAGGGTGGAGAAGGTCTATCATACCCATGCATCTTAGAAATTTATCAAAATCTTTGATTAGATTAGGATATGCAAACCACAGTAAGGTTAGGCCAGATCTTTTTTTCATTTACATGATTGTTTTCCTGTAGCTCATCTAATAGCAACTAAAATAAATCAAGGTATCCAGGAAATCTGAGAGATTTATGAGAGTACAAATGGCAATAGCTGGAGCTTGTCTCAGCCAGTAATTCTGATAGATACATACAGTGCAAAGTGTGAAATTTACTCAAACTTTGTCTAGATGCAAATGTTGAGGTTTGATTATCTGAAAACAACAATCTTTTAGAAAAACTTGAAGCAAGAGAAACAAGGCAGAGGAAAGAAGGATAAACACACACATTTAGATATGCACCATTTTAACAGTTGGTGTAAGTGAAATAGAACCAAATTTCCCTTTTTTTAATTACAGTAACATTTCAATTGTCGTGATTCAGCAGAGGTTTAACAAAGGTTAATTCGAGAGCTTACACAGACACACACTTTTTTCTTAAACGACTGCCTTCTCATTCCAGACAGCAGAGCCAGGGGAGCTGTTGGTGGTGGTACAGAACAACAAACTCTTCCTTCTGGGCTTCAGGGAAGGGGAGAAGACTTACAGCAGCTCCTATAAAGTCACTTGGTAAAAATCCTCCTATTCATCTGGCTCAACACCAGCCTTCTGCTCCACTGCATGCTGCATCAGGGGCATTCAAGGATCCATGTTCTGGGGGTTTGGAAAGGCTCTCCAGATCCTGGCTATGATTAAAGGAGACTCTACCAGCTGATCAAGACCACGGGATGCGCATAACCAAGAGGAGCCTATTGTACATCACAGATGAGTTTTATTATCACTTGCGCCCACAAGCCCCACACCATCTGGCAGAGACACGCCGACACACCTGCCTGCACCTACGCTGCCCAAGTGCCAGGCTCCAACAGCTCTCCCACCAAGCAGCCCCTGTGCCACGGCAGCCGTGGCCTGCCCAGAGCTACACCAGCGAGGTCCTTCCTCTGTGCTCAGAGGGAGGAAAAGAGCCAGTGGTTGCACAAAAAACAATTATCACTTTTAGAAAAACAAAAAGCCTCAACTACATTCATTTTGATGTTTATTGTTAATCATTACTAATTCATTTTGAGCGTACTGCATTATAATAGCAAAGCCATTCAGTATTCATGAGGGCTGGGAACATAGGCTGAGAAGGAAGCAAATGTTATGGCTCCCTTTTTAACAGGGATCTTTGGCTTTGTGCCCCAGGAGCAGAAGAGCAAACTATCCTGCGTGCAGCAACACACTCTACGCTTGTACATGCGGCCCCAGAAAACAGTGCCTTAGGGAATGGGACAAAGCTTGGAAATCCTCACAGACTTGCACCACATTTCACCTTCCTCAATGATTACTTGGTGGAGTTTGAACAGAACAAGGTAGCTTCTAACATGACACACACTGCCTTGTGGGCACCCGTCACCTCCCGCCACCTTGCCACTGCATGCCACCACACCAGAGGTCTCTCTTAGCTTCCCCCCCCAAACACTGGAATAGGGCATTACCTCAACTAATGTAACGAAATAGAAACAACTCTGGTGTTCTCCAACATTGGCAGCAGGGCCTGACACCCTTCTCCAGAGAGCGGCTAACTAACCAGCTCTCCCTGCCTGCAAGCTCTCCTCCTGCCTGGCAGTCTTCTGCCCTTCAAGCTGAGGTTCACAACTTGGGGCCGATTTCCATCACCCCCATCTTATTCATTGCAGTAAGCACACCCCAGTCCCTGAGCAACAGACCACCTGCAAGCTACAGCCCTATGTCCATGCGCAGGCTCCCAGCAGTTTTGTCACATCTCCACAAGTGAACAAGACCCTCTTTGCTAAAAAAAGCTCAGGAAAGCTGGTGCAAAGGCTTTCTCCTAAAACTCCTTCTGAAGTCACCAAATCTAAGTGTTATATGGCAATGATGTCATCACCCTAAACATGAATTAACAGGGGTCACATTGAAAGTTAGAGGGGAAGGATTCCCTTTCTGCATTCACTCCCAGTAACAAACCTGTGCTTTAGTTTTATACACCATGATTCTCCAGTGAGATCCAGTGAGGACTAACATACATTTAAGGCCTATAGCTTTCCCAAATTAAAAAACAACAACAACAAAACAAAAAACAAAACAACCCAACAAACTATGTATGCACCACCATGTAATTTCCATGCTCCCCCCTCTCACTTCTGCTTTCCTCATTTCATTTACAGAAGTGCCAAAGGAAAAAAGCCTCACTTGGTACTGAAAAGACAATTCTAGAAGAGTTTGTATTCTGCTCCTGCTAAAGCTCCACAGCAGTGACCCAGTATTGTTTTCTCCTGAAGGCGTGTCACCAAAGCTAGTTTCTGTGCTCTTCTGACCAAACATTATCTGCTTTCTAAATGCTGCATCCTGAGTGACTACATTTTTAATAACACAAAGAATACACTGTAGCTCTGTTTTTAGAAAGTGAAAGATCTATCTCAGGTCATTTTGATGCAGTCTACTCTTGGCTATGATATTGCTTCACTGACAGCAATTAACTAAGGTCAGCAATATAATTTACCCTTTTTAAAATTACAGTGTAGAAACATTGCATAGAGGAGCACATAAAGTGCGCGAAATTTAGTAGTGACCTGGGAGCTCGATCATTAAGCACACAAGGGGGCATATTCTCTTTGCTCTGAGTGTGTTTCCCATTAATGCTAACAGCACATTAAGAAGAAAATATACTCCATAAACTTTCATTACTCACTTTCTCCCTTGCTCTTTGACAAATGAGTTGCTGATGTAAACTCAGAGGTAGGTAATACACCCACTTCTATCTCTGCCAGTGCTACAGAAAATGAAACAGGCTTTTCCTTGCAAGTGCAAACACTTCTACATCTCACACTGTGGATTTGATTAAATCCTGCTTTTAAGCCATTCAATTCCAGTCAGTATTTGAGTGGGACTCAGAGATACGCTAACAAACACCGCCAGAAAGAACAGTCCTCTTTCTTCCCTTCTCACCCACTGTCCTCAAGCTCCTGTCCCCTGCATTGCACCAGCTGTGGTGCCTGTCTGATCCCTTGGAGAGTCAATTCACCCCATTAACTGAGCAGGAAAATAAGAATTTCTCTTCTAGCCTAGTAGAAAACCTGGGTATCTCTAAACTTTTCGCTCTCAAAGAGGCTAATTTTTTCCACAGTCACATGGTATCCTGGTGGCATTCCAAGTGTATAATTACTTTCTGCCCATTCACATTCCCATAACACTCACGCTTTAAGATACAGATTTTTTTATTTTGTGTCCTAAACCAACTGTGAAAGAGCTGCCACATGTCACTATACCAGTGGCCAAATGTTGCCGATGAGTAAGGTAGCTCTGAACAAGGAAAAATATTAGTCCAAGAAGAGGAAAAATTGCAGGTGTTGAAACGTCTGCTTTGGGTATCATTACACAATTCACACAAATGGGAGATCTGGTCATTTTTCACAGGAACGAGGAATCCGTAGCAGTGAAGTTGTGACAACCTCTCAGGGAGGAGCATCTGAAGTAAAGACAATTATGGGATGAAACAGTCACCAGAGCTGTAGACAGAGCAGCAGTCCCTGCTAGCAGGGAAAGAAAAGGGAATTTTAGGCCGACTACCCAGGATGAAGGCATCCTGCCTCCTGCAGCTCCCTGCTGTGCCAACAGCTGCCGTCAGCGCTGAAGCTGTTGTCCTTGCTCTGTTCTTGCGGCCCAGGGCTGGGCAGGACATTCTGTGCTGGCCCAGAAGCCCTGTTTGCCCTGTCTGGACATCCCATTCCTGCTCCCTGCATGTCCGTTCTCTGCAGAGGAATGAGCGGCGAGGCAGAAGCGCTTTGCTCCATGGTGCTTCTGCCAGTTCTGCCCCTCAGGTGCCCACATCTGTTCCTTGTCTCAGCCTCATTTCCTCTTCCCTCCTCAGCCACTAACAGGGTTGTTTGGGGGAAAAGAAAGGTGGAAAGAGCACATCTGGACTAGATGTCCATCAGCATTTACATTATAGAAGTGTTTGCTTTTGTTAGGGTGCAAATAACACCTTTATTTCTTTGGCTGCTGGATTTTGCAGGGGAAGAAGAAAATGTTTCCTGGAAAACTGACTGCAAGTAAAAGGCTACATGGACAAATGTGGGTATGTGGAAGTCACAACAAGTAGAGGGAAAAACAAGCCTGAATGTTCCTTACCAATAGTGCCCCATGCCCCAGCTCTTCCATCACACTGAACCCACAAGGCTCCTTCTCCAAACTCAGTTGGCCCCACAGAATTGAATTTACCAAAACACAGTAATCTCACAATGACAAAATTCAGTTTTATCCACAGTAACAAGAAGCCTCGAACTTGGTCTAACTTCTTGAACCATATCACCCCCCTCCAATCTGCATTTCCATATATTGGAAAAAAACCCCCAACCACCTGTAAGATAATGAAATACAGCAGGAAATCCCACCCTCTCCTAGAATTTCTTGCTTCCAAAGCCTCTGCCAAGCTCCCTGTGCAGCCATGCCACACTCCGCTTCCCTGTAAGCTCCCAGATCACCAGCTCATAAGCTATGCGTGGCATATGCCTCTACTAAAACAAAACAATGGAAACAAAGATTTCTCATTATCAATACATTTACAAGCTGGTTGTTCAAAGCCCTCTTGGTTCCCTTGAGAGCTGAGAACAGTTTGAATCAAGAACTCAGTATTTAAAACATACAACTCTAAAACAACTCCACAGTCTTAGACAATCAATCTTCATTCTGAACTAATGTCCAGAGTCCACCAAGATTTTGTGGCAGACTGAAGTCTAGCACTAAGTCAAAACCAAGCAATACATTTAGTTCAGCTTCAGAGCACTCCTGCTCTCTGCAAGCCTGATCCACCCAGGTAGCTATACAAGCTCCCTGTCACACAACTCAAAATTTTTGCTAGACTAAAACAATTGGCAAGTCTATTTACAGCTAAATAACCTAGTAAAGGAAAAGCAATATACAAGAAAGGTTTCAGAAGCACTCAATATGCTTAAAAAAAAAGTTTTTGAAACTCATCCATGAAAATCTTTAGCTTGAAGACATCTGGATAAATAAATAAGACTACTAAATAAATGGTCTTAAGACTAAATAAGACAAAAATACCTGAAAGAGCTCTACTACATCTAAACACTCCTCCAAGACATTCAAGGGTGGCAGGGTGGATAGACATTGCACTTACCCCTTTGAGCCTTCTTTTCTTGCCTGGTATCCAGACTTCTGTGCATTAGTGCTCAACTCAGGTGCTCACTTAGCAGTAGCAAGAGCCACTCCTAACAAGGGGCCACATTTTGCACAAACACATTTTTTCAAGCAGAAGTGTCGCATAACAAATTAATCTCACTAATAAGACTAACATTACATTACCAAACATAACTCCAGCATTTAGCAGAAGAACACCCACACCATCAGGACACACTCACATTATGGCGCACTACACCACCAGCATTTATTAACCTGCAACATATATGAGGGGTTTAATGGAAACAGCTGCAAATAAACTACAAACAGGTGGGCTGAGTTATGGGAGGTTTGCTCATTGGCAACCGAGCCTTCACCTCAACAAGGCTCTGCTTGCAGCAGCTGAAACTGGTCAGAGCCTGGGCTTGGGGGTCCGAGCTGGGGCAGCTGGTGAGCAAGCCCTCAGCGCAGATGTCCCCAGCGGCCTGCCTACTTCACCCAGCCACCGTCCTCGCGAGCAGGTGCTGCCAGTCACTTTGCTCCGGCATCAGGGAGAGCCCCGTCTCCCAGTGCAGGGGCAGTGGGCAGAGCTGCTCTCAGCCAGCGAGCTCCAGCCCGCTCCACCCCAGACTCCTACCGATGTGCACAGGTAGCACCTTTCCGTTTTAGCAGGGCTCGTGCCGTATCAAAGGGCAAAATAGGTTCCTTTTAATCAAAAGCCTTCTGCAGCACGTGTGTTAGTACAGACAAGGAAAGCTTTATGGAGGTAACAATTGCTGTCTGCTCTCACAAACATGGATTCCTTTTAAAATTCACCTGCTATGCATGAACTGGTAGAAAGTCCTGATGCTGAGAAGCATGTGAAACTGTTGTAAATATTCTGACAAAGAAATCAAAATTTAATCCCATAGAAGAGTTAGGTTTGATTAAGAAGTAAAATTGTGAAGCATAATGTATTGTTAAGTTCGAAATGTAGCCATAGAAACTTTGGGAACTGTGTTATGTGTGACTATAGAAACCTTAATATTGTTAAAGTTTGAAATAGCTAACGATGGAAACCTCACCAGGAAGTTACTGGTTTTTCTACGTTTTGTTTTAAGAAACTAAGGAAACTGTCAGGGACACCAGTTATGCTGCTTGGAAACCCCCTCACCCTTCCCATCTTGATTTGAGTATCGAAGATTCCAACCAGTAGAGCTAAGTGAAATTAACCAATAATTGTTTTCAAATAAGAATATTGATAAGGTTATATAATCAAAGGACCAATCATTATAAAGGTTAAATTTAAGAGCAAGTATAGCATGCATTTTTATGTAAAGAGCTTATGTAACAATGACCTGACAGAAAAAGTCTATAAAAACTGATGGATTTTGATATAAATTGGACACGCCTTTGGAGGAGCAATCCCCCATGTCCCCAGCGCTGCAATAAGCGAAGTGCCTGCTTCTTAACTTCACATTGGTGTTAAGGAGTTTTATTCCGGATTTCGGTAACAAAACCAGTGCCTACATGAGCAGTTTTCATATTAAGCAGGTCCTCAGAAAACACCAATAAACTAGAAGGAGATGGTGCTCTCTGGTTGGGGTTTTGTTTTGGGGGTTTGTTTGTTTGTTTTTGTTTTGAGGGGATTTTTTTTTTTCCTAATTGTAGGTCAAAGTTAGTGGTTTTAATGAAATAAGTTGACTTTCAGAGATACTGAAATCCATAAAACTTCTGAAAGGCTCAGGATTTCAGAAGATGAGGTTATTCCTTTTCAGGCCTAGCTATTAACATGGATAATTTTTAAAAATCATTTTGCTTGAGTTTCTTCAGCAGCTATTTTAGGAGACATTTCATAGTCTATCCTGACAATCAATTCAAATCAGTGTTAAACCTATCACTTTCACCAACAGTACATTCACTCCAAATTAGAATGTCAGCATCTTATATATTTAATCACTGTGCGCAGTTCTTGTAAGGTGATTCTTTGACTTGTGTTGCAGCACAAGTGCTAGAGTTTAACTGGAAACTACTTTTAAATATTTAGTATTCTGTATCAATGATCAAATATGCAGAGAAATTCGACTTATTAGCTAATAAACCAGGCTTTAAACCACAGATAAGGAGCAACCAGAAATAGGAAGCTGTCATTCATGAAGCTTAAATCAGCATTTTCCATTTCTTTTCCCACCTAGCTAATCACAAATAGTAATGAACCATGGACAAAAAACTTAATGGCTTCTTGGGGGAAAAAATCAATGCCAAAATGGCCTATTTAATCAATTGACAGTTATTGCATAAAGAACATTATCTAAACTTCAGTTTTCTGACTAATTATTGTAACAGGGAAGGCATGAAACTAGGAAAGAAAAGAGAAGGGATTCGTGATATTTTTTATGGCAAAACCTGCAAGGGAAATTGAAAAACCTAGTCATACTTATATTGACAGTGATATTCACAGTAGATTTTCCAAGCTGTATGAATTTTTATCACAGATCATTCACACACAAATATTTACTTTCTTAATGGATATTTTTCCTTGAATGAATGCTAAATTGTGTACTGAAGCAGAAGGTTATAAGATAATTGCTATTGTCATTTCTACTCAATTACTTCTACACTAAAGCTGTCATGCAGTAAAGGCAAGAGAGAGAGAAACACCACCACTAATGGTGAATTTCCTGGCTTTTATCACTGTGTCAAAACATTATCATTCGGTAATCACAGGTTTTCATGCAAAATAGCTCAGATGGCAGCAAAATCCCGATGCAACGCCTTTTTAAATATCAGTTTAGTGATGCTAAGGAGCAGGATTAAGCACTTAAGCACTGCTTAAATTTTTAGTAAGCTGGTACTTAGAGGAACTCCCAACCTAAGCATGGGCCAGCCTTTCCGTTGCACGGGAAGACAGGCTCCTCCGAGGGGCTTTTGAATGGCTACGCTCTGCGTAGGCAGCAGGAGGGTGGTGGGAAAGGCAAAGAGGACTGATCCTGTAACACAGGGAGTTTGTCACTTCCCTCCGACGGGCATTCACTGCCATGAAGCCTTTCCTGGAATTCAGTTTCAAAGTTTGGGGACCAGGAATCCTGGCGTTCATCAAGAACACACAAACCCAAGTTTATACTGCTTTCCCATGCCTGAGGTTTCTAAACCCAAGTTATCCTTGGAGTGCTCTTGCCACCGAAACCAGGGTGCCTCTCTGGCTTTATGAATATTAAACCCGTCTCTATCACATGATGAACCCCAACTAAAGATGCTGGAAGAGATCTGGACCAGAGTGCCTCTTGGGGTGAGATGCGTTCTCCTGGGAAAGGGGAACACTCACTCAAATCTCACTTTATAAACATGGAATTTCACCCCTAAACCACACCAGTGCTCCAGCCTCTTGGGAGAGGAGTTTCGTCCTCAGGCTCCACAAATCTAGCTTGTGGTTTCCTTAGCACCTGCCTGGACTCAACTCTTACTATTCTGTGTAACTACCTTAACTTCTAAAATAAGCTCAAATGAAATGTGTTATGTGTATGTCACTTCAGTAGTTTTTTTTTTGGCTAAAACTAGTTATTTAAAGGTGCCATATTTATGAATGAGTTTGACCATTCTGCTGCATAAATATTTCAATAGAAAAAATTCAATACCAATTTCACAGCTGAATCCATCAACTCCTTTCAACCCCAGTGCAATGCTTTCCTCTCTATCACAGTTCAGCCCTGAAACAAAGTAGTCTCAGACATACAGAGAGCACTGGGGAGAACACATCATAAAATTAATGGATTATGACAGCAGATAATGAAACACCAATGTATTGTTATATTAATAGATTCACAGCTACCCAAAGCTGCAATCATTAAACAGCAGCTGAATCTACCTATCCAATTGTGCATGGATCGCATGCTTTCAGATACGGACATTTTTGTATGGCATTTGCAAATCCCCCAGATGGAAAGTCAGATTAGCTTTTGTTACTTTTAATCACATTAGGGAAGAATACACACTTACCATACCTCTGCTTATGTGTAACTTTCACTCTGCACAGGAGGCCCTGCTCCTCTCTGCAGACCTTTCTATGTCCCATTTAGATTTGCTTTCTGCGGAAAACATGAGCAAAACTCCACCAAGACACAGGCCCGCTTCTAAGAAGCAGCGTGTATTATAGATGTATTTATATGCCTCAGCAGCTCTTTCCCCTTAAGTCACTCAGACATGATTCTTTCCCTGGAAATGAAGCATTAAAGCGTGGGAAACTACTCACAGCTTGATGACTGCATTTCCTTAGGTCTGCGAGCCAAATTACTAGGAGTGTGTGAATACACAGAAAGCTCATTTACAAATTAGGCTGTTAGAAAACTTGGATCCAGAAAGAGGCATCTGTGTGTTTTCTGCATTACAAATACTCGCATTAGGTTGCCTAAAACCGCTCGTTTCTTTGGGTACTTGGTGATACTAATTTATGAAGATGATTTCTTAGATACTTGTATCTAAAAAAAAAGCACAGCATTTTACAAATTATAATTTCTTCTGCTTCTGAAATGTCCAAGGAATATCACTGGGTCAAACCATGAAACCATTACCAGACTCCCTGGGTATGGAAACCAGAGCAGGAGGGGAGAGTATGCAGTACTATACAGTTCCCAGATCGGGTGTTGGAGCATGTCCAACACTGACCATTTCTCCTTCAAATTTCAGGATGAGCCTCCCCATCCTCAGCTAAAAGGCAATGATAACAGAGGTGTAACTGATACATTCCCCCACCGGTCTTACAAGCAGTACTGCAATTTTCAAAGTACTTGCTGTAGCACCAAAGAAAAACAAACCTCACAAATCTAAAAAAAGAATTCAGCCGAATGGCTGGGTCTTGCATTAAATCCAGCTAAGAAGCAAACTTCCAACAAATGTTAATTTATGGTGCTTATAGCAGTGACTACCAAATCCTCTGAGTACTCTACGCACAGGTACTAGAGCTTGCCAAGCCAACGTGAGTTAGGGTTTAGTTACCAACTCATTAAAACACATGGCACTGACACGGGTGAATTTCTTTGTCTGCTTTCATAATCCCAGCTTTAATGTTTATGCTACATGAATTTTACGCATGACTAAACAAACACCAAGTCTAAAATCCAAGTTTCTAAACTTTTTTTCTTCACTTAGGATCAGATTTTGTCACCAATACTGCATGTATTACAGATTATGGCAAGATGAGTAGCTGGAATCCATTTTATTGTAAGAACCGTTTCTTTGTTTTAATTAATTCTTGGAATAATGAGTAATTTACTTTACAATTAGAAGGGATGACAGGCACCAGAACTTGCAGCAGATCACCATTAAAAACAACAGATGTTTTATTCACACTATTGAAGAAAATTTAAGCCTAATGTGTCTGGGTGAAAGCCAGGCTTTCACTGAGAAATCAGTAAAACACATGTTCTGATTGAGTGGGTCCCTTGGATTTTACAGGTCTATGCTAGCGGTATGGACTTCCCCAAATCAGGACTAATCTTCAGAGATCAACAGCAGAAGTGAATTATATTTTTTAAATGCAAAAATCTTGAATGGCATCATTTTCTGTTAGTTCATGTTGTTAGAAGAGGAAGTATTTTCATTTAAAACTTGATAATGAGAGAAAGCCATGTAGCTTGTTGTGGAATCCCATACTGACCTCATGTTTATTTGTTTTATAAGTTGGTGTTAGGCTTTTCCCTCCCAGCTGAATCCCATCACCTCAGAAGCTCTCAATCCTCACATCCTTTCTCAAGTCAAAGACACAAATGTGGTTCGGGGATTTTGCTCACGTGGAATCATAGATTGCTCATTTAGACATTATTACAATGCAAAAGAAATCCCGTTATACATTTTCAAGCAAAATTCCTTTGGTTACAAACTAAGACATGTTTTGAAAAGTACCTTGCTTTTGAGGAAACCGGCGACAAACTTTTTGATCAGGAATTTTGGGAATTCATTTGGAATAACTGAAACTGAATTTTCATTCCAGCATTATATCATGAGTTTCACATTATTTTATGTGATGTTTATGACGAGCACTGACATACAAAAGCCTTTATATTATCTTTAAAATAAGGAAAGCCATTGCTACCCAGAAACATTTGAAAACCTTTTCAGCTTACCTTCTATATCAAAGCTTTTCTTCACTGTATTTCCACCAGTTTCCTCCAGGCGGGGACATCTTGTTCTCCAGGACCCCTCCGACCTGTCTGTCCTGAGGCCGGTCCTGGGCGAGGGTGGTCGCAGCTCCTCCTTGCGCGGGGCCTTTCATTTCCCTGAACCCCTTCCCGTTTCAGCCACCGAGAGACTGAATTCTTCCCAGGACATAAAGCAGAAATCCGTTCTGAACGAAGCAGGACGCCTGGAAACCAACCGGTCTCACGGTGCCGGCAGCGGGGCTGCAGGCCGGGCTCTGTGCGGAGCGGCGGGCTCTGCCCCGAGCTGGACTCAGCCAGTTCCAGCCGGTTCTGCTGCCGCCCCAGCGCTGGGCGCGGCTGAGGCCCTCAGAGAAGCTGGTGGCACCTCTGGGAAAGCGTGTTTAAGCAAGGGCAAAAGGCTGCCTAGGAGTGAGGAAAAATATGTGAGAAACAATCCTGTAACACCAGGAGGGGGAGAGGGAGAGCGGCTGGGCGGGCAGCGGGAAGGTGGCCGAGGCCGACCTACCCCAATCAGAGAAATTCAGCGATTTCTGATGAAGTACTGTGTTTCATTTTTCTCACAGTTGGTATATTTAAGAACAGCAAAGAGAAGAGGAAGGGCGACAATCTCCTTACATATCTATTCAGAACAACAATGTATTTCCAGTAGCAGATAGTGGCTCATACTGATATATGGTAGTTGATATATTTTAGACGTCAATTATATTTTGTAGTTTGTAGGCAATAATTAGGTACAAGTAGAAT
>JAVJGG010000043.1:3343172-3357462 GCA_035590195.1 Aviceda cuculoides
TTTTGTCTGCCTCTTCATCCTGGTTGGGTGGTCTATAACAGACTCCCACCATGACATCTGCCTTGTTGGTCTTTCCCCTGATTCTTACCCATAAACACCCTACCCTATCGTCACCATCATTAAGCTCTAGACAATCAAAACACTCCATAACATACAGGGCTACCCCACTGCCTGTCCTTCCTTGCCTATCCCTTCTGAAGAGTTTGTAGCCATCTATTGCAGCACTCCAGTTGTGTGAGTCATCCCACCATGTTTCTGTGATGGCAGCTATGTCATAGTTTTCTTGCTGCGTAGCAGCTACCAGCTCCTCCTGTTTGTTGCTCATGCGGCATGCATAGGTACAGATGCACTTCAGTTGTGCTACTGATCCAGCCACCTTTTTCGGGGGAGAAGCCCTAAGTCCTACATGACCATTCTCAGGTGCTTCCATGGTTTCTAACAGATCAATAACCCTTGTGTCTTTGCTGCCACATGGATCTCCATCTGCTGCCTCTGCTGAGATGGCAGACTGAAGGACCTTGCTAGCACACTGTCCCTCAAAAACTGGCCTGCTGCCCCCAGGCTTATCTCTAGTCAGCCTGGTTTATCCCTTTCCCCCTTCAAATCTAGTTTAAAGCTCTTTTAATGAGCCCTGCTAACTTCTGTGCAAAGATCATTTTCCCCCTTTGTGACAGGTGTACTCCATCTGTTGCCAGCAGGCCTGGTGTCATGTATACCAACCCATGATCAAAAAACCCCAAATTCTGCCTATGACACCAGGCTCGGAGCCAGGTGTTGATCTGCTGGCTCTTCTTGTTTCTTCCATCATCATTCTTATGATTCTTAGGATTTAAAGTCTACTGATTTAGTACCTTTCCATTTAAAAGTTCCAAGTATTTTATGGTCAAGGTTAAGCCTGGAGGAAATTGAATCTGGACATTAATTTTAACTCCATTTTACATAAGAATAAATTGAGTATGGAGAGAAAAAGACATTCTGTCTGTCTGAGCATCATCTTAGAGAAGTGAGAGGAAAACCTCTGAGACATTCCTGTTGTGGTTACGACGTAGAAAACCATGGCAGAGAGCAGCAAACAAGCTTGTTCCTGTTCAGGAGGTCCCTGTCCTTTGGTTATTCTGTGCTTACAAACAGTGGCACAGTCCTGTTAGCTTACCTGAGTGCGCACACGTGACTTGCAGGCCAGAGCTCCTCTGTAGGTATAAATGCTTTCTAAAGATTTCATTAGCCACTCAGAAAGCTGAGAATGTGCAATGGGTAAAAATCCCAAAGCTGGAACGGAAAACTGAGTACTTGCTACAAACAGCTCATACTGAGTCCACAGGTGAAGCCATACACCCCCAAAATAAGTTCATTAATGACACCAAATAAAACCACTGAAGCTGCCCATTTTTAGATTAATTGTGATAACTTGGTGCAGACCAAAGGAGAAGTGCTGACCAAGAGCTGGAGGCTCTCTTGAAGGCACGTTGTATGGCATGCTGTGGGCAAAGGAGTCAGCGTGCACCAAGTGCGTACCAAGTACCGACAAGTATGAGGAGAGAGACAGCAAACAACTGTGCTGTAACTCCTAGGGTAACACAAGGAAAATATTACAGCTCTGATAACAATATCCTTTCAGCCGGCAAGCCTGCAAGAGCTGGCCAGCTCTATCGCCTTTCGCAAGTACAGTATGTATCTCACAGTTTGCAAAGGCAAATACACACACAGTGTTGTCTTGTTTGTTATTCTGGAAGGTGCCGTTTTGGCTCAGGCTGCCCACAGCCAGCCCTGTACTAGTAGGACACTCAAGGACAGCCCTCTGAGCTCATTCAGGGGCACTGGCATGATCAATTTTTTTTTAAAGAGGAAGAACAGTCACAGATGGGCCCAAAGGGGGATTAGCAAAGGGAGAAACCTGAGTGCGGGTACCAGAAAACACAAAATCGGGCCTTTCAGTCCATTCTGTGACCATATATTTCTAGCAGTGCTCTTGCGTTTTGTCGTGCAAAAGTGCTAGTGGAGGCTGACATGTCCCTGCTCAGGTTCACACACTCCGTCCAGTTATCCACATGGAGCCATTCGTACCACTGCCTCAAGAGCACTGCAGCTGGCTTTTAAGAAAACCTCTTGTCCAACACCCAAGAGCTGCCAAACAGCCAGGCCAGAGCGAAGCAACGTATAGGAAGTGAACCAGGGCCTAGACTTAAAATGGCACCTTCTTAAAGAAAATAAAGGAGGAAAATGAAAAGGAGCTCAGAGATTTAAGGAACAGACAGTTAAAACTTCAAGATTACACACTACCGGCTCCCCAAAAGATGGGAATTAATATACAGGTGTCCAAACCAAACTAAGACTACAAGGTCCACATGGAGAATTGAACTTCAGTTGTCAAGAGAATCATCTCATCGGTCTGCCTTTCTCTAGGAACCCTTAGCATCCCTTCCCTTTTCCAACACATCCCAGCTGCACACTGCGCATTGCAGATGCTGTATAGTCGCTCCTATGCAATGTTCACAAGAACGCTGTTTCCGTAACATCAGTTGTCACTACACAGGGAACAACGAGATACACTGCCTTTCACAGGGTTATTAGGTACACTTAACACGGAATTACATCCTCCAGGGAACCATTTCCATGATAATCAGACCCCAGCAGTTTGAGTCCTCTGTGCTCACCATGTGAGAGCTGCGGACCCGCCGACTCCGAGGTGGCTGCTGCTGCGCATGGTCGCGCAGCCTCAAGGCTGAGCACGAGCCCGGCCCCATGCCAAGACTCCCTGCAAAGGGCTAAGCTTTACGTATTAAATAATTATTACAAATAATTACTGCAGTGGCGGTAGGGTAGACAGAGTATGCTAGAAATGCAAGGCGCAAGACAAATTCTGGAAGAATGCTGGGTGATATTTTAGACCTGTCAATTCACGCACCATGCTGATTCTTTGGTGCAGATTACTCACATCTAGGCTGGACTGGCCTACAGTGAGCTTCTTTTGCCTTTAACAAAAGTGGTTTACGAGCCTGAATATTAATTCAGTAGCTGAGAGATAATAAAAATCAGTAACACCACCAAATCGCTGTACTTGCCAGTGGCAGAAGAGGTGGACATTACGTTAAATCAAGAACAAAGTGCAAGTTTGGCTTTTAACAGCCTGGAATGGAATTTCACTTTGATACTCCCTGCTAAGTCATGGCCAGTACAGGAGTCTTTGAAGAGGAACTGTGGCTCCTCATCACTTAGAGACAGCAAATTTCATATCTTGGGGAAGCTGGAAGCTGCCACCTGGTCCGTCAGCGGAAACATCACTCCTTCCCTTGACCCCGTAACATACCTCGCAAACCACAGGCTGAAGCTGAAAGACCGTAGTTTTCCCCAGGAACATCTAGTGTTGAGCAGCTGCTACAAAAACTGTTCTCCACAGTGTTTTAATACAAATAGAACAGATGGGGAATGGCATGGGAGGATTTGTTTTCTGTGAACTTTTGTATATTGTTTCAAAACCAGGTTTGGATACAAGCAAAAGCTTAGTTAGGAAAACTCTCAAGTCCTCCCCTTCGCTCAGTTAATGACAGGTGGTTTGGGCCGATGCTTTCGCAAAGCAGTTTATAAGTTTGAGCGGTCCACATGAAGTTTAGACAGAGGCACTTTCTCAGTAGCACAAAGCCTTCTCAGCTGGCTCTCCTGCCCAGATGCCCACAAATGTTAAGACAAAAGGCCAGCCGGAGCCGAGAACTCAGACTCCAGGGCTGGCATCCCCTTTTCGCGCTAGCGACCTTCAGAAGAGCCTGTTCATTACTGGCTGTAAGGGGGCACGGTTTCAAGCAGTGTAGCCTGTTTCTGCCCCTGGTAATTCTGGTCCTCTTCCTCCATTTAAAAATGTATAGATTTTAGAGTTCATATTTGTAAAAGTCACTTTGAAAGTCTCTATATAGATAATACTGATGAGTTTAAATAATAATTACAGCGGTTTCAACATGTGGACGGTATGTTAGCCCTGTACTTCTGTCAGCTGTTCCATGTCAACAAGGTCCACCACTGGTGCAGGAAGATGGAACTGCAGCGATGAGCGATCTGGGCCAGAGGCACCTTCCAGCTATTTCAGCTGTTGGTTGCCAGCACTCCATATGCTGTGCCTGAGATTCAGTACGCACCCCTCTACTGCTCTATGTAGCCGATACATATTTTCTTTTTGCTTAACGACGTGTGGCCACAGAAATTTGTCTTCTTGCTAGGATAACCCACACTTGAGGAATTTATACTGTATGGGCAGCATCGATTCCTATGTAGTAGCATACCCTGTAAGTCCTACAGGTCAAGCAGGGCTACTAACACTAACAGAAGTTAATAGCAGTATAATTTCTTTGTATAACAACCAGCACACAAGCATTAAGAACTAACCTATTGTAACAAACAGGCAATAGTCTTTGCTGGAAAATAATGAGTGACAACCTCACTTAAGACACCTTATAATTAAAACAAAGCAAGCAGCAGATTTCACAAGGACAAGAGCTTCATCAAAGTATACGTATGCTGTATGTTCTTACGCAAGAGTGGACATGGCAGAACCAACTGCAATGAAGCCATAATTGTGTACATGTTCAAACTACAGAGTCTGAATTTGTCAACTTCACCTGAAGTTCTAACATCTTAATGTAAAATTTACTTTACTTCTTTTTCAATATAATTGACAAAGTAATTCCAATCTCCCGCTCAGTATTTTAATTTAAACTTCATCAGAAAACAACTACACATCATTATGATTCACTCTGAATTATTCAAATTTCCCAAACTTTCTCTCTCCTTAAGGGTTAGTGGTACTAAATGTGCAATTCCCCCCTCATGACATGAGTATAGCTCACAAGTGTGCGAGGAGACTGGGCACCCGAAAGATGCAGCTACCCAAACCCAAGAAGTGCTCTCTCCTAAAGCTTCCTTCTTCAGTGTTTTTTTTGTTTTTTTTTTTTTTCCTACCCTAAGTTGGTAAATAGCATCTGCCCTTTGAATGCATTCAAGCAGGCAACAAAAGGGTTCCAAAAAACCCCAGGTGCTCAGACAGACCAATTCGTAACAGACTTTGTTAGAGCTGCAGACAGGGCTGAAGACAGGAAATTAACTGTACATCGGATACCATATAACACTTTTCTATGATAGGAGCACAGACTTCTGAAGGCTCACAAAAGCCAGAATAAATGCATTTTTCTATTGGCACTCTGTCTTGCATGCACAATGTGATCATTTCAATAGACCTTGCAAAGCTAGAGCTGGTACATAGAGCAATTGCTAAACAATCTGTATTACTGCCCGAGCTTCAAAATGCTGTGCAACAATTATCACCAGGCACCTCTTGATTAATCCAAACATATAAGAGGTTAGGAAAAATAATCAAAGCAGGAGGAATTAGGAGAAACAGGTACATCCATGAGAACTAAAATAAAGCAAACAAGCAATGAACCAGAAGTTTAATAACTTTTTTCCTCCAGTAAAGTACTCGCTACTAGTTTCCAAGGTTCTTTGAACCTTGTACTAAATGTTGTCGTGTAATTAATCTGAGGCCAGCAACCTCGCCTTTTCCAGGTTGTCATGACTCTGAAGCAGAAAGGAATAATTATTCGGTATCTGTGGGTAGCTGAAGGTTATTTTAATACCTGCGTACTTCTAGCTTACCATGAAAAATGACCCTCAAGTTTCTATAAAAAGCTTCTGTTCAATGTATATCATATTCAGGAACATTTAGGAACACTGTAAATCTGCTCTTCCTATTAAACAGTGAGGCTATCTGCACAGACATGTTTTGATTTATAGAGCTCACTGTCTAAAATTCATCCTTTCTGTCTCTATTTAATATTTCTATGTTTCTACATGAATTACATTGTTTATAAAAACAGAGAGGTAACAAGAATTAATGTATCTTTAACAGTCAGCTACCTCAAACTATCTTCTACAAAGCATATTTACATTTCAATCGGTAGTGTTTTCCTAAATCATACATGAGACTAGAGAGCAAGATCAGGCAGATTTGTTAAAGATAAATATTCTGAAAGAGGGCTAAACTGATTATAACAGAAACATTCATCCAAATAAGCTTATTAAGGTTTTTGGATTTTCTGTTAATAATAGCCAATAGCTAAAAATAAGCCAAAACATTTCCAGCAATTAGAACAAATTGAGAGGTTACAATGATCAACTTACTAAAATGTAAACCCTTCTTTCATTCAGAGCTTCGGGATGCAAGCTGCAGTTTACTAAAGCATACAAATCTGTATTGAAGTTCTTGAAACAATCTTAAACATAGACAAAGAATGGTTTAAGATTATGTCACATTTCTTTTCGGAGCTGCAATGAAAGCTACAATACTATATTGACATTTAAATACATTTCATTTGTCTAAAGAAAGCATTTAAAGTTATTTCAGCTACTATTCAGCTCCTCTGATACTCAAACACTGCACATGCACATACAGATTAAAGTATAATGCTCTGCAGCAAACAGCTTTCAGAATAAAATATTTTGTGTTTCTTAACATCCTACCTTCATAATTGCCTTCTAGGAGACCCAGATGCTCAAGTGCCTTCACAAATCCAACAATTATCACCAGTACGACAATCATTTCAAGTCCCTCCAAGTTCATCTTGAAATATTATTCATGTAAAAGCATCTTTTCTTAGGGAGCGTCCTGACTTCAGAGTTAGACTTTAATTAAAAAGCCCTCCTAGTCCAAGACATGCCACACAACCAGTTAAACACAATGCTAAAGAAGCCCAGCATATTCCCTCCATAAAACATTTCCATTGACAGCAGGATGAACACAGGAACGTAAGGAAGTCAAATCTTACCATGTCTGCATCACTTGCCTGCATGGATACAGATGTTTCAGTCTCTAAGGCAACAGAATATACAGTAACCACTTTGTTTAGCATTTCCTCTCTGTCAACAGCCAAAATTCACCAAATCTGTCTGATATGTAGTAAAATCTGATGCTCCTTTTTCACACTGAATTACAGTTTTAGAGAGATCCCATACTTTAACAACACAGAGGAAAAAGTCCAAACACATTCTTTGCATGATACTAAAGCGAACTTCAGAAAACTCAAAGCAAAATCATTTAGTTCAGAAAACGACCTATTGCTGTATTTCCCTATCAAGTGAAATACAATTACAGAAGGTTAGCTACACGTTTGAGTATCTTGTTTCCCACACCGCACACACATTCTACATCAAATACAGGAATGTAGTAAAATATTAAATATGGTAAGAAGAGACTTGTTAGAGGGAAATCAGTGTTACGGTTTGAGGGGTACGTGAGAAAGAAAAGCCTTTCCCTCTCGCTGCACAGCCCTGGGCCTCTGTGCAGAGGGTGGAACAACTGCCCTTGGTGTAGGGCAGCTGCTGTTCCCGGACTGGGAAAGGCAAGAAATGGCATCAAGGACACGGTACGCGTGCAACTTACTGCTCTGCCTCAGGAAGCGCTTTTCCAAGCACTCGGAAAAAACAGAATTGTTCCCGAGTCCTTGGACCTGACAGTTAGGAACAGATTCTCTGAGGGACCTTATTCTCACCTGAGCACCTTAATAGCAGACATCAGCAAGCACTTGTCTGTCCTTCCTACCTACCTTCCCTCAGCTCCCCCTATTTGCAGCCAGTTTCAGACACGCACAGAATTGAAAAAAAAAAACCCAAACCCAAACCCCTTTCGAAAGTCTGGCCACTTGTTCTGGTAACTTTTGATAATTTGGCTTGCCCAATGCAGTGCAATGGCTGCCACTTCTGCCCACAAGGTCACCTACCGCACTCGTTCTTTTAACTCATCTTGGGATAATCTGACTTTGAAAGTAAGAGAGAGAGATAGCTAAAAAAAGTCTAAACTTACATTAATATTGTAACTATTATAATATTACATCAATAATACTCATCTGAAAGACTGAAATCTGACTCGGTGTTTTCAGTTATTGTTTTTTAACCATTTGTGTACTTCTATCTTTAACTGATATTTTATGTTAATGTCTCCCAGGATATTCCTGTCAAGTTGCATTAAGTACTTCAATGATGTCACGAGGACTTGAGTACCAAGGCCTTCTGTACGCTTGCCAGCTTACCCTCCTGGAACTACAAAATGGATCCTGTATGGCTGTACAGAGCAGAATCAGTCCCAAAGACTCTTCTGAAAGCTGGTTAATGTTTTTCCATTGACTTCAGCAATGCTTTGCTGCGTTGCAGGGTGTTGCTAAAGGCCTAAACAAAGCTGTTTCCCATATAATTATTCCAATGTATTAATATTTCAGAGGTATTCCTTCATTATCAATATAATTAACATCAGCAGCATCTACAGGTTTTCTCAGGTATCCCTATTCAAAAATAAATCTCATACGTTTCTCTTCACTATCAAACCTCATTTGAGGATCTCACAACTCCTTACAAAATTTTTCACTGAGCCTGAACACTCCTGACGGAGGTTAAGAATTTACTGAAGTATCAAATCCAATTACTATGGAAATGAAATAATCTTTGGGACAGTGCTGACATAAGGTATTGTAATATACAACAATAAATAATGTTTTAGTACAGAAAGCAAAGGAAAGAAACACTACCTGATGGAAACAGACTGGGATAGAGGGTAAAAAGAAGAAAGTAACTTAAGCTTAATTTTGGTCAAGTTTAAAACCTCTGCTCCTACTAAAAGTGACATGAGCTGAATGATGCCAATAAGCATTTAAAATTAATTTTGTTTCTGTTTGGAAAGGAGATTTCTCAGTGTCCAGTGCACTTGTACCACTGTTAGGGTTTGCTTCTGCTCTCAGCTGAGCCACCAATGCGACCAATTAACAAACATATAATTTCTTCTTGTAAAAAAATCCGCTTTGTAGAAAGTAAGAATGGTCCAAAGAAATGGATCTTTTTCATAAAAGCTGCATTTCCAGAGCAACCCAGCTCCTTGACCTGATGAGGCATTCTCCCTCCCTGCTTGGATTCGAGAGGCAAAGTCCAAGTCCTGCTTCAGCCCACGCAGAGCAGAGAGCCTCCCCTGCCCAGTGCCAGAGCTCCAGCCCGGGACGGCCTCCTCCACCCCCGAAAAGTAGGGAAGGGACTTCCACAGACCCTCCCTTCCTCTTGTGACACTTTTGGTATTGACTTATTGGTTGGTCTGCACCCTACTTCGTGAAAGCTATTTGTAAGGTTTCCTCTTTTTTTCAGACAAAAAAGCAATTTGTAACCCTCAGAGTACTTCCCAGCTGTTCTCTGGCCAGCCCAAGCCACCAGTAACAGTGTCTTTGGGGGGAGAGAGAAAGAGAGAGAAAAGGAACCTACTCAAATATACTCCAATCAAAACTCATTTAGCTTGGGTGAAGCTGACAGAACAAAGCTGCAGGCTGTGCATTTCATACTAGTTACTTTCTCATAGCAATATATCATATTTGTAACAAACCCTCAATATAATTTTCAATTGTTCTCTTTTGAGCCTCAGCAGTTCACGGCGAAGGAAAACACTCCTGTCGACAGAGAAACACAGGGGAGTTCTGGGAGGAAAAAACCCAGTTGCCGCTGACTGCGGTATGTGATTATCTACTCACCTATCCGCACGCAGTGAGACGGTGGGCATCGCTACCGAAATTCCTGCTCCCCGTTCAGGGAGCAGGGCTGGGTGCCCGGCCAGCAGTGTGCTGCAGTGCCAGGGGACAAGTCACCTGGCTGGGCTTCCAGGCCATCGCGGAGCACCGGAGGGACGCGGAACAACAGGAAATCAAACTCTGTTTATCACTACGATACGCACGCGGAACCCAGCATTCCTGGGAGTCCGCTAGGTGTGGACGCTAGGCCTAAGTAACTGCTTAATTAGCATCTGCTTTGCAGTTAGTTTTGCACAGCGTGAGATAAAAATTAAGGTGCGTGAAGGATAGAACAAAAAGAAAAGAGGAGGAGAAAGACACGGCTAAAAAAAAAGTAAAACCACAGACAGCTTTTCTCCAGGCAGATTCTCTGGGAGATGCTCACATACAGTGCTCTGATGTTGGATAAAGTTCGAACTGGTGCAGAACTAGGCATCCAGATGGGTCTGGCAGGCAACGTGTTGGGTGCAATGCTGGGGGCCACACGGATAAATGGCTTGTGCCAGTGTCCTCACCACGCTTGTGAGAAACATCACCCTTTCATTCCCAGCAAACGAGGAAAGATCCCTAAGCTAACTCACACGTGCAGCGAACAGCAGGAATCAGGAAAGCAATCAGGAGAGCACCAACACAGTATCTATTTGTTAATTTTCCTGTACAGCTACCCTTAAGGGCATGTCTAAGCTTTGACCGCACTGTGTCAGTTCACAGCCCAGACACACTGCTCCTCTCATTTCCAGCCGTCATTCCTCCCCTACACAAACCTCTTCTTTTCTTACCTTTTTCTTTAAACCTTGGAAACTGGGCCAAGTCCAAGAGAAGACGACCCACTCAGCGTCGCAGCTGCGCTCTGATTTGGGTAGCAACTGACAGCGAAGCCCCCGAGGTTGCCCTGCTCTGACCAAGCCCAACTGTTCCCGATGGCCTCAGAATTCCACCTACCAACCGCTGAAACCGAGGCAGATCACTCGGAAAACACCTAGAGCCCTCAGGGGGATCCCCCCAGGGACGGCAGCAGCAGCGCTGCAGACCTCCCTCGGCTCCCCGGCCTCTTCCCTCCTGGCCCTCCACTTCCCACCAGGAATAAAGAAGGGGTCAGTGCCAGCTGCAGCGCCAGACTCTTTTGCGGAGTCAGGGTGTTACGCAATTATGCAGCTAATTCAGGACAGGGATTCCCAAGCTAGTCCGTACGCTCTGCTCCTCAGTTCTCACATTGCTGCGCTCCTCTAGACGGTAACCAGTCTCTCGGCTGAGTTTTGTTGCAGCAGACGCTGGCTGATCCATCATTTTATTAATAGTATGATTACCGTATAAATATTTCATTCCGTGGCGTGTGTAGGAGGCTTCATTATGCCTCAGTATCTTCGCATGCACATCTTTTTTAAATACAGCTCTGTTAAACTTATGGCAAATGTGTCAGTTCCAGCTCTTTCAATATTTCCTTTAATGCTCTCAGTATTTTCTCAAATGCTAATAATGATAAATTCCAGGCCAATTTATTCAGTGAATAAAATTCACATCTAATAATAAAATTTCTTTTCTAATACAGTCATAGAAAAAGATGCGATGAGAATTTAATGCAAATGGGAATTAAGTCTTTGAAAAAGAGAGTTGTCATTTTCCTACTTTATGTGCTGTATAATGAAACAGTACAGTAAGTATTGGTTAGGTGTCCAGGGCAGTATTTTCACACTTCAGTGTTTCACAGATAACTTTGCACACTCTTGTTTTTTAAAGTGTCCTAGTCATATCCTTAATATAGACAGTGTCATCTTATTTTTTTCAGACTACTAACCCTGTTCCTAATACAGACACTATCAACAGTGTTCAGTGATTTAATCCAGGAGCAATCAGCAGTATGAACGCTGAATTACACTTTTAACACAAGCAACTGCCACATTTCTGTTTGCTACTCCATCCCAGAAAAGGCAGTGCAAAACATTTTCAAAACGTGTTTCGGTTTTTCCAGCCCCCAGGGTCTGCTAGCAGCTCACACTCTAATTCTTCATTTTTACATTTTTGATTTCAGAAGCAATGTGGGACTTTCTTAGTTCAAATAAATGATAAAATATTAAATTGAGCTATCTCAGGCAGAGATTTAATTCTCAGGTGAATGCTGAGGAGAAATTCCATCTTGCGTCACTGAAAAAATGACGCTTTGATTACGGTTCGGTGAGACCCGCGGTCTCCAAAGCGATCACGAGGCGCACATTTACCTCCAAAGTAACAGTTAACATCTGCGCTAAACTTCTAGTCACAGCGCGGTCCATTTTTTAAAGAGGCTGTTTAAACCTGACTCAGAAACAAATGCCCACGGCTCCGTACGCACGCTCGTTGAATGCCTGCACCCGCGGCAAGAGGGTGCAACATCCCCTGTGAGCAGAACGGCAGCAAACCAGCAGCGAGAGCCGCGGCGGAAGAAGCAGCCGAGAGGCGACAGCAGCAACGTCGCCTGACGCTCGGCAACGCACTTGGCGACCGACTTCCGAGGGTGCGGGAATATCATGGGCCCAGGTTACAGGTGGAGACTGGGATGCACGGTATGATGAAGTGAGTTGACTAAGGCCATTGAGCCTGTCCTGGCAGAGCCGGTGGCAGAACGCGAGGCTCCCAGACCTTTCCTGAGTATGCTCCCAGCCGCACAAAGCCATTCTGCTCTCACGGAGTTAGCAAGGAGGACAGATAACACCAGGCATGGAAAGTAGCTGAACCTCTCCCATTAAAGCAAATTAATGTGTAAAGGTAATTAATGCCTCCTTGTGTAAAAACCTGGCATGTCAGAGGAAGCGTGAAAGTGGGGTTAAACCAGAGAGCCACCACAGGCTTGCATGGCTGTCAGGGATATACGCTGTTTGCAAAAACACGGCATATGGATTCTTATGTCTTTCCTGAAGCCTCAGTCAAATCGGCTACATCATACTTTATGATAAGGCTTTAGAGAAGCCTCAGCTCCCTCCACTGAACGCCAATGGAGAGCATTCCAGATACTCAACATAGCAAATAAGGTGACTGTCTTTTCTCTGTTGTAAAAAGGAGGTGGAGGGTGCTAACGGTACGAGAGAAAAAAACATATGGTGCATAGCAGAGCAGTGGAAAAATAAAGCAAGTTTTCAGAATTTTGGTGAAATTTTAGTTTGAAGAATTTTCCTCTAAGCAATCATCATAGCAGAAAACAAGGCTTAACATCAGGATCTGCCAGCAGGAAAAACCTGGATCATCCAGCATCTGAGCAGCCAGTTGATAGCATATTTCCATACATTCTGTATGGTATGTCTAAATATTTTGATGGTTTTAATATTTTGTACCAGCCGTGGAAACTGGTTTGCTGCTAGGTGACTGTAAAAGTGAGATTTGGTAAATAATTATTAGAACTCTTATACTAACACTATGATTGAAACAACAGACAAAAGCATAGCCAACCAATTAACTAGTAGAGGTAGTTACTCATAAGTTTTGCTGTTCTTTGCTCTTATGACTAGATGTTCCTGCACACTAGATGAGAACAATGTTGAAACCAACCACATGTCATTGAAACTGTGTTAAGCTTCAAGATCAAAGAACAAGGGCAAGAATAAAGACTTCAAGAACAGCCAGCAAGAACTTCAAATGGGTCAGTGGTCGTAAAAGCAGCCCTTGGACTAAGATGGATCCTTCATTGTGCATGGTTGGATATAGGCAGTACTATGATAATCAGTTATAATCATTTTTATGTATATGTATGCTAATCTGATTAATATGCAATTAGTTATTCTATGTAACCCGTTTGTGCTAAAGCTGTGGCATGCACGCTAGGCTGAACTATCCCCCATGCATCCAGCACTGCAATAAAGAATGCCTGCTTTCCAAAACTCCAAAATGAGTCTTAGAGAATTTCTTTGACCGGCTTTTCGGTATCACTTACACGTATCAAAATAGTAACCACAATATGCTAATTGTTTTCCAGCAGTATAATAGCCTGTAATTGCTACTCAGAGTTGCCTCCACAGAGGTAAACTGACTGTGATCCACGAAGAATAGCCACATAACAACAGCTTTGAAGAAGCAGTGATTTCTTAGCTCAAGTGGTAAAATCCATCTAAATATGCAAAAGGGCCTATGGGTCTACACTGCACAACATGTTGCTATGCTGACCCCCAAGGCTGCTCCAGACAAGCTAGCTCAGATACCCAGAGCAGCATAGCCAGGTTAGTGCAGTGGTGTGGTTGGGCTACTAGGTGACAAGCTCACTCAGGTGCGTCTCAAAAGCTGTGTGTTATGCATGCAGGCTTTGCACCAAGTCTGCTGGTGAAAGGCTGAGCTGAGTCTTAAAGGTCTGCAACCTCCGACCCCCTGTTGATATAAAATGAAATTTTGCAAAACATATTTGCCCTGTGTAGTAGATTTAACCCACTATAAACAGAAGCAAAACATATTTCCTGTTAACAGAAAGGTGGTCTCCTTTAAAACAGGTTTGAGATGCTACATCTAGAAATCTAAAAAAAATTAGATTCTTTCATAAGAAAAAATGGACACAGTTAGTGTGAAATGTATATTGGCTTTCGCAAAATGAAAACACTGAAATTTGCCTAACTACTGCATGGCTATGTCCTGACTACCACTAAATTAGGCCTTAACACGGGAAATGTGTAACTGATGTATCTTAGATGTCAATTGTATTTTATAGTTTGTAAGCAATAACTAGGTACAAGCAATATATATAGTTTCTTCTAATG
>JAVJGG010000043.1:3357562-3379796 GCA_035590195.1 Aviceda cuculoides
TAATCAGTTGCAATCATTTTTATGTATATGTATACTAATCTGATTAATATGCAATTAGTTATTCTATATAACCTGTTAGGGCTAAAGCTGCGGCATGCACGCTAGGTGGAACTATCCCCCGTGCATCCAGCGCTGCAATAAAAAATGCCTGCTTTCTAAAACTCCAAAAGGAGTCTCAGAGAGTTTCTTCGACCGGCTTTTCGGTATCACGGTCACCTGTCTGTGACAAGCAAAACTGTGTTGAGTATTCACTGCATAAAACTCTGTCCCAACCACAGACAAGGCTCAGATGTGTTACTGTTGTTGTAACATAAATGTGCACAAATACCTGTGAGAAGCATTCCCTTTGCTGAAAGAACTGGACTAGAAAAACATGCAACTCCTTTGGTTGTTTTTTTCTGCTTTTGAAAAAGTCTAAAGGGGCTATCATAACTATCTTTAATATACAACAGGAATTTCCTAGGGAAGAGGGTCAGCAAACCAGGAGTCTGCTCCAAGATGAAGAGGCACCGCAGGATTGAACCCACCCTGCCTCAACAAGCAGCGTATGATATCCTAGAAAGGAAACATTTTGCCTTTTTTACATTTTAGTCGCAATTTATGATTATCATACAGGAAGCCATTTCAAGAGGCACTTGTGAAAAAATCCCCCATCTTAGCACAACATACGGACTTGCCAAAAAATCAAGATCTGTTTTAATCTTTAACTTAACTGGGTGAAGCTCTCACCTTCCTGGTCTTATTTTAGAAAACAAACAGCCCGGTGGTTAAGTCCCGTACTTGCCTTGCGGCTGGAACGCGCGGCAGGCTCCGTGCCCACCGGAGCAGCGCGCCCACTGATAGCTGCAGCGACACTGCCCCGTTCTCATCCCCAGTACGACTTGCAGCCCGGCCATGATGTCTCACCTGTAGCTTTTGCCACCGATTTTTAAAACTGCGTGGCAGCATTAGTAGGCCAATTGCCTTCACTTTCTGATTTCTAATTACAATGAGAAAAAGAACCCTCAAGACAAAGTCATGTTCAAAAGGACAAAAGAAAACTCTACTTGAAGACAAACTCTCCTGCCATATGTACCAACTTCCAGCAACAAATGTCCTATCATCCAAAGGAGCTGCTACCTATCGCATAAAGACACCAGTTCGCTCTGGTCGTCGGCCACGTCTACCTGTTTTTTTCAGCCATGGCTGTAGCGCTGGTATCAGCTCAGCGAAGCTACTCCTCTGCCATTCTCACGTCTGCAGCCGTTTTGGGGGGCAGCAAGCAGCACCCTGCGGGCTCAGGCCACAATACGACAACTTCTCCTCCCTCCCAGCCTCTAAGGGAGAGGTAACTACAGCACAGCAAGGCATGCGGTGGCAGGGCAGAAGGAGCTCCTTCCCACCACCACCATCCCTGCTGGGCACAGCCTGGGGGCACGAGGGGCAGGACCTTCGCTCGGCTCCCCAGTTACTTTCCAAGGTCTCCTCCGTTCCTGGGAAGGATGTTTACGCCAGGTACGGGCTTGTGGTCAAACCTACCTCATTCGAAGGGTTGACGAGACTCAAGGTCGTGTCTGGGATTTCACCATTAAGAGTAGCAGAACAAGGGCCTGAAGCAAAGGTTCTGACTTAGGCTAAAAATTAAGTATAAATGCAATATTGTGGCACAGGCAGACTTTCAAAGGCACAGATATCCCGATGCATTAATATGGTTTTTCATGGAAGTCTCTGCTTCCTTTAGATTCATACCTAATTCTCTTTACATCATTTAGAAAGCTTTGGCACTTGAGAAAGCCATTGGAAAGCCTCCTCTACACCATACTTCATTGACTCATTTAGCATCTACAGTTGCTGACGTCAAAGGATGGAATAGAGTTACCCACCAACATTACTAATGAGCTGTGAAAGCACTCTTCTATCAACCTATCAGCTATTTAACTTAATATTTAAACTATATATTCAAACTGTGTATTCAGTCCTAGTGTTCAACCGATAGCTTCAAAACAGACGTAACTTCAGCATTCTCATTAGAGAAAACACCGCAAGAAACTAACCCGTGAAATAAAGCACTTCACAGCAATGTACAATGGCATAGCACTCCCTTTCTAGTGGATAAAATTGAACAGGTTTACAGATGGAAATAATTCTTTCTCCACCCATGACTGGTAGATATTGTTATTTAAAATGCACAGGTTCACACTTCAAACATCTACAGTGCATCTTAATGCAAAAGAAACAACATAGAAGATTCAAAATTGCCTACAAGTAGATCTAGTTAAAAGATTCCTCAAAGCTGATAACTAGTTGTTCAAACCACTCTGCTTTTGATTAAAGTTTGTCCAATTTACAGCAGAAGTCTAAAGACTGTTGGAAACTGTGGGATCCTTATCACAGGAGGTCCTGCCCTGCCCCAGGGGATCTGGGAAATGCAGTTTGCCCAGTGAGACTTGTATTATGGACATACTGGTGCTGGGGAAAATAATGAGAGGACAAACCACTGAGTATCTGAGAATCTCTTGGTTCAGCACGTCTCACAAAATATATTGGTTTTGGCATAATCTTAAACGGGTACCAAAATCAGGACTACAAAAATACCCTGAGAACCATCACCTTTGTTTTGCTTCCAGATCTACCACAAGACCCTGGTGATTCACTTTTATCAGAGAATCCAAAATACCACTTCCTTTTTGAAGGAACCAAATCTTACACTTAATCATTGCTCTCTAAAATAGCAAGTTTAGCCAACAGCATGTCAGATAAGATACATTAAGAGCTTAGGAAAGATTATCTATTAATGGAAGAAAACACTAGATTTGTTTTGAAGCAGCATTCTGAAAGATGTATCTCACATCTGAAGGCAGCCTGTTGTGTTAGCAGATATGTCCCTTTTATCATAGCCCTCAACAGAACGTTTAAGAAATAAAGATGCAATGTGCTGCTCGACAAGTAGACTGAGCAGAAAGTTACCTAGCTTGTCTTATGCATGGAAACACTCACTTCTCTTACAGCATTTTCTATTAGACTTGCTTAGTAACAAAACCATTTTAAAGTTACCCAGTGGTGAATTTTGACTTTCTCCCTTTCTCTTTTCAGAAATTAGAGCTGTAAATTGAGCTATGCGGAAGATATTAAAGTATGCCCTCTGCAACTTAGCAGGTCACAGAAATTCACATCTCAGGCTCACACGCCGCACAGTAATTGCACCACCATGGCCCTGGGCAGTTTCCAGCTGCTCAAAGCAAGACGCGAGCTGAGCGGCTGATTCTGTACATCAGCAGGAATGACAAGGTTGCCTCCACAAGGCTGCTACAGATGACTTATAGAGACAGATTAAAAAAATAAATATTTATGACTTGGCTCAGGAAAAGGTGTTAACCGTCCGTTTATATTTAAAAGGCATAAATATCAAGGAGGGAGAGGAATTGTTGCAGGGGTTTACAGAGCATAACTGAAAATAATGGGATGAAGCGATGCCCAAGGAAAGTGCAGGTCTGACCCTGATTTTCATATACAGGCAAGACTCCCACTTAGACCCACAGAATGTCACTGCTAGAGTACTCTGTATCTGAGTTAATGAAGATTTCCTGAAATATTCACTGAAATCGGCACTCGCCGACGAAGAGCATCAGCAATGCATTTCACTGAGATCACTGCGCTCGGAGAGCATTTTCAAAGGGCTGACTCGTCTCTTCTTGTCTTGTCCCAGTCTGTGCCGGGTGTACTTTGAAATATGGAAGTGTGCAATGGAGACGCTCGCTCTCCTGCAGATGCCTGACCAGAAACCCAGGGAAATGAAAGACCTCATTCCATGCAATACACATCGACACACATCCTGCAGTGTGTGGGGAAATCTCAGGGTGTTGTCTGATTTTTTTCAAGACAGGTTAGTGAATAACACAGGGGCCTGAGAACAGTAACGCCTGGTCTCTATGAATATCAAATAAAAAGTGTGCAAACATGGTCAGCAACCGTATTTTACACATATTTTATGGAGGAACTGTAGTTGGGTGGACACCTGCAAGAGGACAGCAGAAAAGCAAAGGGATGTTGGCCCCCAGGACCACTGAGGTATCCAGATTTTAGGCTCACTACATCTCACAAAGGGGAATTGTGTAATGCTATCCAAGTTCCCAGAATTTGTCATTAATAAAGAAATGGTCGCTCTAAAAAACAAACAACAGCATTTATTTAATTGAAAACAGACAACAGAATCAGAAAGGTTTATAAGGACAAAGGTGAGGAAAGGAAAAAAAAACAAATTTAATTTTTTCATCTCCAAAACCAAATTCAACAGGCTTTAGCGATCTGGCAAACTTCCAAGTGTTGTGTAACCCAACAATGATCAACTCAACGCAGGAGAATGAATTGCTGGGATTCTCCAGCTTCGCTTTTATGCCACACAGTTTTTCTTGGTGACACGTTTACCTTCAAACTCCCCCATTCCCTCATGGACTGATTAATTCTTAACTAAATCAAAAGAAAATTCCACTTTCTCCTCCCAAAGCATTAGTTGGCCTCAAGTCTTGAGAGGCGCTAATAACTTTCTGGTAGGCCAAGTGCCATTCCCTGGTCTCGACTGAATTATCAATGGGCTGTAAACTCAGAGTGAAAATAAGCTTTTGAATTTGGTGAGGCAAAGTTTAGTACTTCCATACACTGTGCTTGCATTTGAGAGACATTTCAACAAATAAACTTTCCTGAAGCATGCAGATAAATGCATGAGGCTTACTGACACTACTCAACTCACACCAAACACAACAAAAACCAATCACTTTGGGGCAACCATCTCCGAGAGACAGAGACAGATATCCAGAAGATCTAGGAAAACTATATAGAATTAGGAAATCATGTTTTGTCATGATGATTGCATCACAGCAGCAATTTATTCACCTGCTAAACTGTTTATGGCTCTAACAAACAAGGAGAGATGAAATATCACAGACCTATACAGAGAAAAATTAGGAAGATCTGCACACTGAGGTAACACAGGGAGATGGCTGCCGCAAGAAAAAAGTTACTGATGAGATACTTGAATGCACAAAAGCAATACACTCCAGTCATGAAACAGAACAGATGCCCTTCTGCTTAAGAAGAGAAAAAATTTAAATGGATTGAATTGTGGGGTTGAAGTCAGCTGGGAGCAAGTTGAAAGCAGGAAAAAGAAGCTGATGTTTTACATGCATGAGTCTATCTGGAATTGAAGAATTTACCTCTCTTCTGAGACTTCCCAGACAGGCTGCCTCACAGCCACACTCCCCAGCCTCAAGACACAACACTTTGCTTTGTGTAGAGTATTTGTCTTTTCACTGTCAAACTTTTTCCCAATAGCAAAATATTGCATTTATAGAGACCAAAGCGTTGGTGATCCAGACACTCATAACAGCTTGAGCGGCATGCGTGAATGTGTAGCTGTGCTCAGTGTTTTCCATTTTTACAGGAAATAACATTATGGCTGGGCTAGAAAGCAGATGGGCAGTAATCCGATAGTTTTCAAACATCACAGATACAGCTGTTGGTTGTACCGACGCTGCCTTTCCTTTGGCGTACACGAGACAGCGGCACAGAAAACATTCTCCTACATACGCTACCTTCCACCTTTTTAGTAGTGGTAATGCCAGATAACAAAGATGAAGAGATGCCAAAAGAGATCTGAAGTACAGGAACCCACTTGAAGACAAAGCTGAGCTAGCAGGATCAGCAAATCTAACAAAACCAGAGACTACCTGATTTTGTATTACTGAGGGGAATTTATGTTCTCCATCAGAAAGGAAGGTACTATCACAAGATATGTAGCAGGGTTTGCATTCATATTATGTCTTAAAATCATGAGAGAAAGTTGCACCAGGAACACAAGGTGCCAGTTTCATTTTCCTCAGAAGACTAGAAGTGATGCTGTGAACTAAATATATGTTATCCCAATATAGGGAGCCTTTTTGTCCTCAGAAATTTTGGTGTAACCCTAGTCCCCTTGTGACTAGGACTAAAGTTCTGTAAAATCTAAACTATGCTCATGAAGGCCACAGATACTTGCAATTTTGCATTGCCACAAACACTAGAAAAAGTGCTTCAGAACAAAACAGATTTGTCTCTGGGTTTGGCAAGAACTGAGCTGTGCCTATGTTCATGATGTGGCACTTAATATACACCTGTGCACTAATAAGACATTATTTTAAAAGCCTGTGTACTCCTCAATATATAAATGACTACTGAGCATTCAACTTCCACCTCAGGGAAGAAAATGTTTGAAGAACACACGGTGAAATGGGGTTCCAATATAAAGCTTCAATTTTTACATAAATTACTTAACAGAAATCTTAAGACATGCTCTGTCTTTCAGACACTTCTTGTTGCCAGAACCATGCTGCAGGCTTCGGCAATAGGTGGGTTATCCAGAAACCCTGATGATGTACCATCTTCAGTACAAGCACCAGCAGTACAGAGAAACGAGCAACTCGGGGAGAAATTTTTGTCAGGATTTTTTTCTGACACAAGGGAGATGTTGTTATGGGAAAAGAAACACTGGGAAATAATGTAAAACAGTGAAAGACAAAAACAAATCTCCAGAAGACAATCAAAAAAAGACCTGTTTTTCTCCTCCACAGTCTGTTTCACAATAAATTTAAGCCACTTAACTCCAAAGCACTAAGCATCTCTACTTCAGGTTGTAGGTCATTTGGTTCCACATAGCAGTTTTCTTTCAGGGGAGGTAAGCTTCTTTCTCAGCTACTGAGTTGCAGCAGAAAACCAAAAGCAGCCTGAGGTTTCCTTTGAGTTTTTAGTAAAAAGTTGGTTACTTTATATTTCAACTTAAGGTTACAGGCTAAAACATTTCCACTGCTGCATTACTGCTCACGCAATGCCCATGAGAGTGGTATCAGTACGATTTTTCACCTAGAAAGGCCTCGGGGAGCTGACTGCCATTTCAAGGACCAGGATAGCTGAGCCTGCCTAGAGGAGATTTAAAGCATTCTTCTGTTCCTCAGCATCTTGCATCGTATCGGTGCTTTCAAGACCATGCCTGCCAAATATGTAAATCTACAGTAGGAAAAGCTTGGAATTCTGACTCTATGGCTAAAGCTGAGCAAACAGTTCTATCAATTAAATGGAGAAGTCCCATTTCATTTCATTCCAAATCAGAGCAGTCTTTATGCACGAACACGAGCACAATCAGTTCCCTAGCCCACGGATACTTGCAGAACTATAGCAGAAGAAAAAGTGTAGTAAACAGAACTATGGTTAAACTACCATTGCTGCTTTATCTGGCCTAGTGAGTACCATTTGGGTTCCAGAACTGCAAGTTTTAAAGAAAAATAAGTATATTTTAATCTTACAACCTTTATTTTCTTCCCCTCCCAACCATATTAGCAATTTCTTTTGCAAAGTGCCCAGCAAGCTCAATTAACCATTAAAAATACCTTTTGGGTCACATCACACTCAGTGAAATCTCTTGCGTTGTGCTGTGCCTAATCAAGTAGGCAAGACTGAAACTGAAGGTACCCCTTGCACCCTGCAAGGCTCCTCTACTAATCCCAGGGCCCCAAACAAATGCATTTAAGAATATACTTAAAAATGTATTTTTAAACATGTTATAGCTCTGCACTCCATTCCCCCAAGAACAGCGCAAAGACCCTGAACAAGCAGATTCTCTTTGTAAATAAAAATAGCCCAGCCTTTATAAATACTGATTTGATATTAAACATAAGAAATAAATTTACTCATTTTTCATACTAAAATTGCAAATATCTCAAAAGTAGGAATCCTCTCCGCCCCTTCTCTCTGCTGAATTTCCTTGTTGCTTTTCCACTGGCGGTATCCCAATAACCTGCCTGATCAAAAGTCTAATCACAAGCCTCTCCTTCCTACGTTTTCCAAGAGCCACAGGTTCTGACTCGTTCCTCTTCTCTACTAAACCAATGACAAGGAGGATTTCAACATCAGCACAAAGGTATAAATCACAAACTGAAGGCTGTCCCGATAGGTTTCAGAGTGCCACACAGCGACCAGTCCTCAGAGCACAGCCCACCAGGAGAGCTGGAGTAGGTGCTTCCCACAAGGATTCTCCTTCCCGCGAAGGACTCCCACACATACACACTTCCCCAGGCTCCTTGTTTCGCAGTCTGCCAAGGTCTAAATTGACGGTGCAGCTCTCTGTAGACACCACACAAACTAGTTGTTACTGAAGATAACCGCCAATCCCAGTCTTCTGGGGTTTACGATTCACTTTGTTTTAAAGCAGAGTATTTTTCTTCTTATATTATCATTAGCCTGAGGGCAACAAATGAATATTACTTGTTATGGGAGGCTTACGGAAGAGGTGTATTGTTAAAAATGAATTTCAAAAGCCTGATGAAATCTACCATAGTGCTGAGTTCTGAGATATGCTGGGGTAAACAATGGTTATATATGGACAGCATTTTCCAAAGCATTAAGTTTTAACTTATGTCCTAAACCCCTCAGCATCCTTTTTGTAGCCAGTGTAAGGACCATATGACCTGAATATTAATTTTTACTTCGGTGGATCTGCAGAAGGTTATTTTTTGTATATTTCTTTAAAATGGAGCTTTTTTCCAAAATGCTGCTTATAACTTACGACTGCATCAGATGTTGATTTTTAAGGCTTTATTTGTTAGTTGTCAGTATTCATATTCATGTGTAATAACTTTTTATCTACTTACATCCAAAAACCGTTGAAAGAGGCGTTTATACATTTCAAACAGAAATGCTGAAATACAAGCCTGCTTTTTATTGTAATGAGACACGACGGATGGCATTTTCATGTCCAACCCCTCTTCCATTAATTGTTCCAGAGTTCCTTAAAATATGAGAAATACTACACAGCCTTGTTACGCTACAGTATATTTATTCCATTGATAACGTGCAATGTGCCTGGTTCAAAGTGATGCTTATTGCTCTTGGAGTTGATGAATAAATCGTTTAAGGAGTGTGCTCGTTGTGCAGAACTCCCCAAGCCAAGGTTGATGAGGGCATCCAGGGAATGTGGAGGGGGAATACCGCTGGGTACCTAAGGGCTGAGCTCAGTATGTCGTGTATGAAAAGGCACAGCAGTATCACGTCATCACAGCGTCAACAGTACACACGTGCATTACAGGCTGATCCACGGCTGCGGAGGAAAAGAACCTCCTCACCCAGGTTTTGGAAGCCAGACTGATTTCAAAAGCCAAAAATGGAAAGCTAGACTCAAAAGGCTTCGAAAGTGTAACCCTTCCGTGGTGAATCGGTTATTCCATACCAAGTGCTGGATGCAAGCTAAGGTATAAAACTGGTAGCCAGAAGGTGTTCAAAAGTGGATGTGAATGCATATTGAGGATGTTATGTTTAGTATGTCCAAAGAGACAGGTGAGCGTGACCTAACCCACTGTAATCTTTCAGAAGAAAAAAATACAGCATCTACTACAAAACTACAGGTCATCCGGAGAGAGAAATACAGCATATGTGAATCTAGTGACACATTTTGCTACCACCTCAAATCTCAGCTTCACTCCAGAAGTGAGGCACTCACTAGCATGGGAAAACACTCCCTTGTTATTTCATCCTCAAAATGGTAGTGGTGATACAGCTGTAAAGAACATATGGACCCTTTTCTCAATTGATAAAAAACATCCTAACATCAGTCAACAGAAGTGGAAAGGATAGGAAAAAAGCCAAGCATAAGAAGTTCCTTAGCATTCATATAAAATTTTGCTTGCTGATCTGAATAGTAACTGAAATGAGATAACCAAATGCAAAAAAATCTAGAGTGGTGCAGAACTAATCAATGAATTTGAGGACACTGAGTAGCTTTTACAGTGTCCAGCTGAAATATGAAAAAAGTCCATATTTGGAAAGTGAACAATTTTAAGCTTCACAAATGACTGCAGGAGAACGTGCCTTGTGTACCATTTTCTGTGTATCGATCATCAATATCTGTCCTGCAATTAGCATTACAATAGCACTGATCTGAACAGGTACCACAGCATGGGCGTACAGAAATATTGCAAAAAAGATTTTTGTTACTGGTACTGGTACATGACTAGGACTCAGAGATTAGGACAACAGAATCCTTCATAGTATGCACTTCTAAAGAAGCCACAGTTTGATTCACACAGACAACACTTCGAAAGAAAGCCAACACCAGAATTTGACAAGAAGTGAATTTAATTGTTCCTGGAGATAATGGGAGAAGAAGAGAGGAAGAAAAATTAAAAGGAAATAATTTTCGGCTCTGACACAATAACATGACACCATCTCAATGGATTCTGCTCATTCCAATGCAAGGAAGCTTGCGAGGTTAAGAGGTTTCTTACTGCTAGCAGGAGTTGTCACAGAGCAAGGGCTAGGTAGGAAGCAAAGCATGCCAGTCCCACAGCAGTATCTTACTGACTTGTAGCAAGATCCTATTGCCAGGTGGTTAATAAAAGAGAATCAGTTCTGAACGATCCACAAAGTAAGCTTTTCAGTGTGTGACCTGTTAACTTGGCCCTATTCAAGAGGGGGCACTGAAATTTTTAGATCATTACTAGAGAACCCATGTAAATGATCAATGAAAAATCATTATAAAAAGCTGTTATTACCTTTTAGAATATCAGTAACATGAATATTTCATATTATCTCCACCCACTCTTGGTTTAAGGATGAACTGGAGAAACAGCAGCCTGTACAATAATTCTCAATAACACATATTTGTTCTGTGGCATTCACATCTGACATAAACAGAAAGATCACATTGTGTCTGCATAGCCATATCAATCTGCAATTATGTTATCCATTCCATTTTCATTTTAATTTAAAGTATTAAAGCTCAAAAATAAAGACAACACTCTGACCTTGTTAACAGGCTGGGACAGCTTGAAGAAGGCTTACTTTGTTCACTTACATTCCCAAACTGCACAGTTCAAACAGACCAATCCAGACTTACCTGCAAGAAAACAGAATACAAATTTTGGGTTACAGCTTCAAACTTAACAAAAATCTGTCACTGAGAAGTGAAAATAAATAAGGGACCCCTGAAAAATTTCACAGTACTTAAAGTTAAAATAACTTTTTGCAGTATAATGCATTATTTATTTGACTGTACTTTTTCCCTAGCCCTTAAATAATTAAGATAGCTTTTTTCATCCTGATAATTTAATTACAAAAGGTTGCATTGCCAAATGGCAAAACATAATATCTGTTGACTTTCTTCTTATTACAAAGTACTGTTTTGTCTGTTCATATAGTCTTGCCTCCCACCCCCAGCTTTCCCTTGCCCTGCTGCTTCACAACGCAACGGAGTATTGCAGCGTTGCTTAAAACTACATGACCGAGTGCAAGGACGAGTGGATTAGGAAAGATGGGGTTTGTACACTTTTAATTGAGTTTTTAAGTAGAAGAAAGGTAATAAGCCACCAGCCACATGGTGAACTTCTGTTCCTACAATGGAAGCGAGTGCTCGGACTCCAGACTATCGAGTGGAGTCAGCTGAGCTTTTATAGCAATATCCTTACATCGGTCTCCCAGCAGTTTTCTTTACAGAAGGAGATCGGGGTAAAAAATGTTTCAGCGAAACATTTTTTTCCACTTGCCAAAGCAAAATAAATTCATTAATGGTGGTTTAATATGCATCATGAGAAGGGCCTCTCCCACGATGGGTGGCGGGCTGCAATTTCCGACGCAAAGCGCTCCACGCAGCACATCCCACCCCGCGTTTCATGGATTTCCAACGCCGCTGGCTGCCCGACGCATTGATGACCTAGACTCCAAACCACAGGCTGCACCCCTTTATAAATCCCGAGGATGATAACAACGCAAACGGCCGCCCTGCGCACAGGGTCCCCACACACCACCACACGACAGCCCCGGGTGCTGCCGTAGGCGTTCCCCAGCACAAGCGACACAGCGGCCGCTGCGCGGCTCCCACCCGGCAGCGCCGGGGCTGCATCCACCACTGCACGTCTCCGAAGGGACTGTGGTCTCTGTAGCTTTTCGCAGCACAACCCGACTAAGGAGATGTTTTGCTCTCCCCGGTGTCGGTGTATTTTGACAGCTCTGCAGGGAACACCGGCCTGTTTTTCAGAGACTGGAAGATGGAGACTTTCCTGCTATGTTGCTACCAGTACACAGGACCTGACTATCCAGAGCGTGTGTCTCCCCGTGGCCGATGGGCACGGCTGGTCACCTTTCTCCTCCTCCTCCTCCTCCCCAGCAGACAAGCCCCGCAAGGAGGCAGAAACTGGTAAGCAATTTACTAACAAAGACACGTTTGCAGAAGCCCGTGATACCTGACATTACTTTGTCCGTCCTCCATTGAAAATATTGTTTTATATTACTCTCTTGTGCACCTCCAGGGTATTTTTCCTTCATGAAATACTGCAGAAATTGTAAGATTCAGCATGCCACTGATGGCAAGCCAACAAGTACATGGACTGGCTGCTGACACTATACAGGAGAGTGCGTTGGTGATTTTGCTCATAATATATATAAAAAAAATTATTTGTCATTTTCCAAAAAGGAGAATGTGAACATTATAACCTCGAGAAGACTTTAACGGCCTAATAAGCTTGTTCCCAAGTTCCTGCTGTGTGTCTTCTCACCATTGCTTTCACAGCATGTGTGTGGGGCCATATTCTGGTTGGCAGTTGCTATGCAATTCACATTTCTGTTATATTTCTGTCTTACATCAACATAGAAAGCAACATCTGTGCAAGAATCCACAAAGCAAAGGGTTTCTTGGAAAGTGGGGCAAAAACATAAGCACGTGCTAACCACCCCAGCAAAGGAGCTCAGGGAGGATGTTGTGGTTGAAAGGGCTCTTTGAGAAACAGGGAGAAGCAAACAGAAAAGGATGGTTTTGTACCTCTCTGCTAGAGATACAAGAAATAAAAAAAGAGAAAAAAAATAAGACAAAATAATATCAGGCTAAGCTTTCTATCCCCATTTGGTGATAACTCATTGTTTCACCCATTACAAGACCTGAAATCTTTATCTAAACGCGGGAGATATACACATACATACACATAAAAGACTGAAAAATAACTAACTTCATTCACTGCTATAAAGAACCTGGTACTAGGAGGCTCTGCCAATGTTGCTTAGACAAATATTGAGTGACAACCACAGCATAGTAGGAGGATAGGAGATAGGATACTTTTTTGACCAGATGGACATTCAATCCTGAATATTATGGAAAAGGACATCTGCATCAGCTGATATGAAAAATGCAATATAACTAGAGATTACTCAATGCTTCCCTAATGTGATACAAAACTTCCTTGCTATTTAGGATACGGCCTCAGTTAACGAGATACAGAAGGACTTCAGATTAAACCACATGGATTTCTACATTACCAGCCAATAAAAATATACTTGTATGCTATCAGAAGCATCTGAAACAATCAGTCTCTCGGAGCTGCCAAATCCAGGTTACCCAAACGCAAATGCTACGCCCCGCAACGCAGTAACTCCACGTCCTTGAGGTCTCGGCACGTGCAGTAACACAAGGGCAGCTGGAGGGAGATGACTCCCCCACTAACCGGCACCCAGCTCCCCGGGCCTGAGGAAGCACTGCCCGTCGGCCGGGCTAGCAGAGACTTGCCACACGCTTCCGATGAGACTTCGGGTAAGTCTAACCTGCTAAAAGTACCACCGCGTCAGTGCTCCGGCCGGGATGAAGCCAACGCCGCCCTGTCTCAAGAGGTCTTCTGAGGCGGTCGGCTCCGTGATGAAAGACAGGGAAACGCAAAGAAAGGTATCTTATTCTTTTGCCCTCTCCAGCCATCGATCGAGTTTAATTTCTCTGCTTTGGGATGTTACCACCACGCTGCTGGCCCAGGGGCCGCCTTCAAGAGGGTAGTGGGAAACGCGGGTCGGCCCGCGGGCTCTCGGACAGGCAGCGCCGCGCCGAGAGAGCCCACAGCAGAATGCGATATAAAACTAAACAGGATCTTATCCCCACCTGGTGGCACGGATATAATTGTCACGAAGGAGAAGCGAAGAGCCGGCAGTCAGCCTTAGCTTGGCAATACCGCTTTCTCCGAATCGCCTCCCCATCCCACTCCAGGGGCAGCCCGCGACGCGGCACTCCCCAAACACCGGCGGGTGACGGCGGGGCAGCCGAGCCGCCCCGGACCCCGGCGCCCAAACCCTTCCCTGCGGGACGTGCTCCTCGTCCCGCAGGGCTCCAGCTCTGCCCCCCCGCTGCCCGGCGCTCCCCCCGCAGGCCGGCCCACGGCGGGCTCCTGCTGCCCCCTGCTGTCCCTGCCACACACGTCCCGTCCGTCGTGGCCCGTCCCGTCACATCCCATCACGTCCCGTCACATCCCATCACATCCCGTCCCGTCCCGTCCCGTCACATCCCATCACATTGCATCCCGTCCCGTCGCGTCCCATCCCGTCGCGTCCCATCCCATCGCGTCCCGTCCTGTCCCATTGCGTCACATCCCGTCCTGTCGCGTCCCATCCCGTCGTGTTGCGTCCTGTCGCGTCCCGTCCCGTTGAGTCGCATCCCATCCCGTCCCATTGCGTCGCGTTCCGTCATGTTGCGTCCCATCCTGTCCCATCCTGTCATGTTGCGTCCCATCGTGTCCCGTCCCATTGCGTCCCGTCGCGTCGCATCGCGTCCTGTCTCATCCCGTCGCGTCCCATCGTGTCCCATCCCGGGGTGCACACCGCAGGAGGGAACAGAAGCATGGGCGTAATGAGGCAGACTTAGGTTTATCTCTGCGAGGAATCCTCCTCCTTTCCCAGTGAATAAACGACTCCCTTTCGTGCTTTACTGACGTGGCGCACCCATTTGCGCTCCAAATTTCAAAGGGACCGTTGGGGTGCTCCCGCAATCAGCTTACAGGACTGTACAAATAAACCAACTTTGACGTTTGTACGCGCAATCCTTGAAAAATCTCATCTTCCTTCCTCCAGAAATTTGCGTTTGTGGCCCAGTCCTCAATACACGCACCCCAGCAAAGATGCCTCAGCAGATAGAATCATAGAATCATTTAGGTTGGAAAAGACCTTCAGGGTCATCAGGTCCAAGAATAAACCATGGTACAGAGTACCCCATCTATGCGCTTTTTGAATACCCCCAGGGATGGTGACTCAACCACTTCCCTGGGCAGCCTATTACAATTCCTGACAACCCTCCCAGTAAAGAAATTTTTCCTAATATTCAACCTAAACCTCCCTTGCCTCAACTTGAGACCATATGACGGCAAACTGAAGAAAGTGAGCTGGGTTTCTAGCGCACGCACTGGTCTGCACCTCCCGGAGCGGGAGCAGCGGCAGGCTGCTGGCCCAGCCCACCCCAGGGTGACTTTAGCCGTCAGCACCCCTCGGCGTCTGGCTGAGTGGGTGCTCTGCCCCTGCGCCGGGCCGGGCAGCGGCGGGCTCAGCAGAGCCGGCAACGGGTGGAAGTCAGAAAGAGGAATGTGGAAGCCAGAGGCAAAGAAGCAGCAGGTAGGAGCAGCCAGGGCCTCTTTCTTTTTGTTGTTTTGGTTTATTTTATTTATTTCCCCAATCCCCAGCCAATGCAACTCCAGATAATGGCAGGAAACAGCTACGAGGCAGAGAGCTCAGCCCCGGCGTAGCTCTGGGTGCCACCAAACGGGAGCAGCCAAGACTGGCTGGCCTGCAGCCCAGGGAGATGCCGGCTCCAGCCAAGAGCATCCTTTAAGGCTTATTTCATACCACAACCTTGCCAGGCTCAAAGTCAAAGCATTTATAACTTTCATTCAAATGGAGTCAATGTATGTTAAAACATGCAAATATAGTCAAACATTCCATCTTATTTGCATTATTGAATTTCTGCCCTTAAAAGTAACTGCTGGCAATGAGGTGCTGAGAGGTGATAAGAATGTCATGGTGCCTGTCCCAGTGCCTGTCCCGGCCACAGGACACCTCCCGGACCATGCTTGTCCCTGGGAGTAACGGGATGTAGGTCAGAGCCTCTTCTAGTGAGCACGGAAGGGTAACAGTCACAGAGAAGGACGGACTGGGGTAAAGGATAAGAGGGGTATAACGGAGAGTGCAACAAAATGTGAGAAGTGTTGGTCTGATGTGGGTGTCCACTAGATTAGCCTGCAAGGAGATGAAAGGATAGCTCTTGAAAATGAGGATGTAGGAAGATGACAAAGATACGAAGTCCAGACTGAAAAGAGAGAAATATACCGAGAGGCCCTTTGTGCCAGCAGCTGGCAGCATCCACAAGGTCTCTGTATGGCTTTTGCTCCTTGTCCTTTTTTGTCTAGCATGGCACTGAAACTTCGAAGTCAGGACTACTAAAAATATTCATTGGTCCCTTACTAAGGGGTATTCTAAAGAGCATTTTTCTCTCCTTTTTGGAGAGCAGAAGACTATGTGAGATAAGGACAAGACAAGGTGCTTAAACACAGCGGTTACCCGCAGACCAATTGTTGGAGAAGAAATAGGCCTTTTAACCTGAAGTCAAAGGATGGTGGTGCGTTGCCTTCTGGCTAAAACCAGCTACAGCAGATGTCTTGATCTTACCTTCTTACGTAACGTAAAGCATATACTTAGAGTCAACAGGGACTCTCTGATAACTGCCAAAAATTATAGACCCTACATTGCTTAACATTGCCTCTTTGGAAAATTGCACCCTTAAGACTCAAGCCGCCTTTCTGTTTTTATACCCAGTTTAGGAAAGTAACTCAAACTCAAAGCACTTAGTCAGATACATAGTTCTCTCCTGAGCAGCGGAGGCCTGTCTTTAAGTGACCAGTGCCCACGTAATGGGCTCGTTCTGACGGTAGCACTTGGATACACACACGCTGCCTTTCACAGTTTTTAGGAGGAAAGCAAGAAAAGCAAAAAACTCCTCATTATTAGAAAGTCTGCTTTATAGACCGCTAAGACATCTTCTTCCAGGTACAAAGAAAGCATTTGGAGAGGGGCTCAGTTTTTTTATCACATAATCCACTTTCTGGTGCTTTCTTAACAGCTTCTCTCTATTTATGACTACATTGACAATCCCAGGAAAGAAATCATAACCCTGAAGCTAAAGCAGCTTGCATTCTCAGGGTTGTTTTATTACAAAACCTATAATAATACAGACACCTTTCAGAGTAAATTACCAAATATTTGCCAGTGGCATAGGCAGGCACCAGACCTCCAGACCACAGAAATGACAAATAGTTAATCTGCAGCAAACACATTAAATACTTGGCCAGTGTTTTGTATTTCCACTTTGAATTTCTTTGCATTTCCAAACAAAACTTGTTATCCTGTGACAATTTCCTTTCACTCTTATACCTCCTAAGGATATAAAACCGTTACCTTAGATATAGATACACACGGTAATGTGATATTTTAGTAGCCTGTACTTGTATATGCAAACCCTGCTTGGCCATTGTCACAAAGATCAAAGACCTTGTGCCAGCTGCTCCAGCACACGAAAAAGGAAGCCGACACCAGCCAGACTGCCCACCTCAGGGAGCCTCGTGCCCCACCAGAGACACGGGGAGCTACAGTCGAACTCTCACACGTCCCCATGAAGTCCTCTCTGATGCCAGTTACTGCACAGTCAAGTTAATGATCCAGAGCCCCCAGATACTCTCTTCCCGTCTGGCGCAAGCTCAGAATAAGGCAGCAAGGATCACCCCCGGCAAAGCTCAGCTCTTCTGCGAGCACAGCAAAGCATCTTCTTCCTTGCCTGACTCCTTCGGAATTAACTGCTTACAACTTCCAGGAGATGAGGGAAATTTTGTCATTTATGTCTGACCTCTAACACAGCCAATGAACTAAACATCTTTGGCTTTGAGGGCACTCTGGGGAGTGGAGGAATGGAGAAAAAACAACCTCCAGTCCAGGAACTACCCAGTTTAAAGGGCAAAGACGGTGTGATGGACACGCAGTTCATCTTAACATTACTGATAGCCCACTGCACCAAAGACAAATTGTCATAGTGCAAATACTACAGGATAGGTTATATTCCACATGGTTAACCCCATTTAGAAAAGCATTCAGGCATAGGGTATTCCCATCTCTATTCAGAGTGCTCAAGGATATACTTAGCTTTCTAGCTGATGAGATCTGAGCACATGCCTAATTAATGATTTGAAAAAGGTCTGGAGATGCCGCACTGATGGATAACACAGAAAACCCTAAGTGAAAGCAAGATCTTCTGAAAAGTGAGTGGCTACACTGAACAAGCTACATCCCTTGTAACTGCTAGGTCAGAACATTTTGCAGACTATCCATCCGTAAATTAAAACATTTCAAGCAAAGTCATGCAGCTCCTAGCTTTATGGTATTAAAGGCTGTCCTTAATATTCCTTTTATTCAACTAACCCAACACACAAACCAAGCCTTTTCATTATCAGCCAATAATTTACAACCAGTAGAGACCGAAGTGATTGGTGACATTTCCCTGGAAACTTTATCTTCCCACCCTTTCCTTACTCCAGAGAAACTCCTCTGCCTTGGACTGAGCCAGTGGATAGGGGCGAAGGAGGAGGGACTATACCAAAGAGAATTCCCTACAAGCCTAGTGAAATCCATATAGCTGAACTGTGCCTGCAACACCATTTCTGTATCAGCATCAAACATTACAGCATGAAACACTTCATAAAAGCATGAAGCTGCATCTGGGGAACTCCGGAGATGGAGTCCCTCAGGTTTTTGACTGTACCAAAGCATAGACAAGGCAAGGCCAAAGCTGTAACAACGAGATTTTCTTTCACTCTAGTCCTTCTTTCACAATATATATGGCAACAACTGCTTTTGCAGAACACCCAAACAATATGACTTTCTGTTACAGATGTGAGAAAAAGACTTAAAGGTACATTTTGTCTAATCATTCCCAGACATTATTTTTGTCAATATGCAACTGTGGAGACTCCAGTCATAAAGACAAGAAATAAAAATGAGTTACCTGATGATTTTTATGTTGTTTTTTAAAAAAATATTTTTGACCAGGAACATGGAAAAAAAAAACCAAGAAAATAAACCCCCACAACTTTTTCCCTTACCCAGATACCAAATGCAGCCCCATCTGCAGTGATATTTGTGCTTCTGAGAGACTAGGAAATCCTCCTTTGAGTACATTGCTCCCTTGGTTTTGTATGATAGTTAAAAAAGGCTTAATAAGCAGCCTGAGATTTCTTACCACCATTTTTTAATTTCCTGTGTTATCACAGGCAGTTGGCATAGCAGCTGATAATCTTAACAGACTGAGAGAAACATTTTCATAAAGAGACTTACAGGAACTAACCTATCTCCAGTGAATTCATTTCCACTTTGAGTTTCCTACAATCTCAAAGGCCATCCCCATTTCACACTCTTGGGCAGCTCAGATGATGTAAAGTGTTCTGTCATAATACCATCAAAGTGACAAAAAGTATTAAATCTCCTCCTGGGTATGTAGACGTTTAAAGTTCAGGAGTTTGCAGTAAGTGTGAAGTTTCTGGGGTTTTAACTTCCCTTTTTTTTTTTAGTTACTCTGCAGTACCTAAATCATGCCCCAATTTTAAGTGGTCTGTACAGCCTCATTTCAGTAAGATTATTTTACAACACGCTACAGATACAATTCAAGGGACCATAAGTCCGAGGCCATCCCAGTGCTCCTCACGCGCAACCAGTGTAAGGCACCTGGTGTCACTCTCGCCTGCGAATCCTGCAGCGTCCTCGCTGCCGCGCTGATGACACACGGACACACTGCCCAGCAAAATCACTGCTGTGCCTCAAGTGGAATAGAATTATGCCAGGGTGGAATTATTCCACAGTGGGTGGAAACTTAGCACAGGCTTCTTGACCTAAAAGGCAACTGCAGTCCTGTGGATGGCTAGATGCAATTAGTAAAAACAACGGGACGTGGAGAAATGTGGAAAACAACTTTCTACTCACAAAATGAAGTAATAGCTCTCAAGGACTAGCCCTAGCAATTGCTGCAGGAAGGAAATGAGAAAAAAAACCCAACTAGTGCCAGGCAGATAGAGACAACAGAGGCGGCTGGCTAACTGAATTAGCGAAACAGCTGGTCCTGAGCACTTTCATTCAAACTCCTGTGTACAAATTAGAAGCCAAAAGATTCTCATTCTCTCTGCTATATTAGGAAATACTGCTCACAAGAATGAAGCATGGTTTTCAAAGTGACAAAACACACAATAAAAGGGGTGTAATTTAGATATCCTACCAGCATATTACAGCAGTCCACCCACAAAGCTGACTCTGGAGTGAAAGGATTCACTACTCCCATTAGCCTGAAAACATGAAATTCAAGCTGTCTGTGCCTTGGAGGGATGGGGGCCTGCATTCTTTTCCATTTTTAAAAAACCTTAAGATTACCAACACTTCAAAAGTCACAGAGGAAAAGAAAGACAAATAGAAATACATTTACTAGGTTTAGCTCAATCTGATGTTTCTGACTGGTACCAATTTCAATAGCTAATTTCAACTTAAAAATAAAAACAAATATAAAATGTCTGAGTGTCTGGCTTCCATTTTGAAATGATGTTGCAGGACATATTTGGTTGCATTTAACTTTTTATTTGAACTGTTTTCCCCAAAGTAGGGACTGCACTACGCCAGCCCTTCAGTGTAATTTTGGTCAAAACGATCTTATTTATTGACGGTTTGCTTTCGCTAGTAGAACTGGAATCTACCATTAGATACCTCCTGTTGTAATAACAGCCCCACAAAGCTGATACTTTAACAGCCATGTACCTCTCAGTATTTGTCCAGCGATCGGTGCACGCAAGCTGATAAGCCACTAACAGCATTTTGTTATGCCTTGCCATACTTGAGGGAAAGCCACCCACCAGGTGTTTCAGAGATGGAGCTCCAATCTTACATCCTACAGCCCTGATTCTTCTGGCGTCTGCACTCTATAATATTGTGAATTCATTCTTCGTAAGGCAGGTATTGCATCTATCGCTGCTGCTTTTTGGATGTTTTTTTTGATCCTCAGTACAGCTCACTGAAAACACAGGTCACAAGTTACTGTCCTCACGAAAGCCTCCTGATGTCGCATGAAGATAACCCACCAAGCCAGAGGATGGGTGTTTTCCACGATGCAACAAAATCCCAGTGTAGTGAAATGAGAGCCCTTTCACTACTGCTCCACCTTCTAGTGCAGTTCATGTGAACCAGAGCCCACCTGAACCACCTTTTACGCCCAAGATCCCCTGGGAACGGTCTAGTGTCTGGAGGAATTGGATGCCCACCTGCTGCCTGACCAGAGGGCTGTCCACCCAGTGAACACAGCCCACTAGCCCTCTCCTCGTCCATCTCTGAAAGACCCTCAATAAAGAGGAAAAATTGGACAAACATACCACTAGGATAGGTCTTATGGCTCCTAACAGAGCTGATGGGACACTGCTGCTCTATCTAGTTCTTCAGGTCAGCATCGGAGTGTTTTAAACTCCAGCAAAGCTGTCCCTGCAAACTAGGGCGAGTCTTGTCTTGTTCCAGGCGGTGAGAAGAGCAGAGGCTGTCTTCCCTCCTTCTCCAGGGTAGCGTGACGGCTGGCAGTAGATGCCCTGCTTCCCTCATCCCACGGCGTGTCCAGCCACGTCACAAGGCCTTCTTACAGAAAGACAGATTCCCAGAGCCCGATGGATGTTTTCTGGGTGCTGATTTCTGTAAAGTACCTCAGGCTCTCCTTGGATTTCATGTCCAGGTATATCCATTTTTCCCTCCAGAGAAGGAGGCTGTTACAGTGATCAGCAGCTCTCACGCAGAAGTCCTGCCTTTTACAGGGGTCTCTGCAGATTCCCTCTGTCCTAATGACAACATTAGGAAGTATCCCAATGACTCCCTGCTTCCCAGCAACGTTAGAAGCGCTCATACTGTGTCAGAGACAGAAACCAGCCCATGCTGCAAGAATAACCACTGCCTGTGATTAAGGAGAATGGGTGGACACCCTTTAGCTAAACTGCTGTCACCGTGGCTCCGGCGGGAGCGAGAAGTAAAGCGCCCTGTCCGAGCTACGTTTACCCCAAGGACTGGCTAGGCTATACACAGACACCACCATTTTCAGCTCAGCAGAGCTGTTGCCCTGGAGAAGAGGAGCACCCTGCTCAGAAAATTCCTTTCCTTTCAGAGAAAAAAAACGGTTAGTAGTAGACTAAAAGCATATTTTTCTTTACGTACAGGATGCATTATCTTAGTCTGCTGAAGTGAATCATAGGCTGCTAAGTGCTTTTGGCATCCATATCTGTGGGTATAGCTCCACGCATGAATTACAGTGTTTTGCACTGGCAAAGAGCGGGGGGGGGGGGGGGGGTACAGGACTGGGCGGGGGGCATTAGTCCCCGTGGAAAAAAAGCAC